>NXHD01000010.1:0-464450 GCA_002893725.1 Metschnikowia torresii | reverse complement strand
TTGGTTTGGTTTGGTTTGGTTTGGTTTGGTTTGGTTTGGTTTGGTTTGGTTTGGTTTGGTTTGGTTTGGTTTGGTTTGGTTTGGTTTGGTTTGAATTGAAGACATGATTTAGAATAATTTTTGTTTTATCCGCTGTTTTTGCTAATATTTAGTGGCAGCAGTTGTGGCAATATGTGCTGCTTGATGATGCATCCATCGCATCAGTAAATGTCATAGATGGACTCAATTTGATGCTGGTAAAGAGCACCAACAGAATCATGGCTGCTGGGCATTATTTATGCTAGCTTGGATTCCAACAAGGTCCCAACACTGAATTCCTTGCTAGTAGAATCGATACCTCAGCGATTGTCATCAAAATGAAGCTGATAGGCAAATATCGGCCCCAAGGGGTTTGGTTCTAGACGGCGCAGTAAATGAAGGCTAATTTGATGCTTTAATCCAACGCTTGAATTCTTTTCTTACATTTGATGCTGTTATCTAGTAACAGATAAGGCTGGAAATTATGCTGGATTACCGTAAGTCAGTAGGGTGCTAATATACTCAGTAAATTTGGTGCCAATGAGTGGTCCCAGATTTGATGACTGTGAATTCAATGGAGACAACCACCGTTAGATTTATTGTCAGTAAAAGCCAATGCGATGAGCACCTTTGAATCCGCTGTTGGTAGATCCAATGGTGAGTGAGCTGCCAATATTGCGTCTACAATGCTATAAATATGATGCTAATGTTAATTGATGCAATGCCACTTCGTGCCATGAGGTTCAGCGGTATTGAATTTGATGCTTACCGATTTCTTGCTTCCAAATTTTCTGCAGACAGCTTGGCTAGCAGATTCCGTGCCAGCAATTCCTCAACATCGAATGCTACTGTATTTGTTGTTGCCAGCAGATGTATGCCCATAATTCCACAAGGCTATCACAGTAGCTCCAACGGGCGGCGCGAAAGGCTTGGGCGTTTTTTGCTACGTCACCACGCCGAAGCTGCTCACCACATCAGCCCATAATTATCCGCAGATGTTCCGCATGCCGACGCAAGATTTCCTAACCTTCCATGCTTTTGGTTATTCCAAGATGGCGAAACTCCGCTCACGGCCGCGGATATTCGTGACCGCCGATGGCGGCCAAGCATGGCTGCGCGGCCCTGCGCACGCCCTGACGCTAGCCAAGAGCTGGGGATGGGGCCTGCTTCCACCGCCGTCGATTCCGCTCTCCATACCTCGGATCTGCAAAAGGCAAGAGCGGGCGAGCAAAATAAAGGCAGCAGGAAAGAGGAAAGGGAGACCGGAGCGAACGAACTAGAGAAGAAAGGAGGAAGGAAGGAAGGAAGGAAGGAAGAAAGAAAGAAAGAAAGAAAAAAAGGAAGGAAAGGGAAAGGGAAAGGGAAAGGGAAAGGGAAAGGGAAAGAAAATAGGAAAGATAAGAAAAACGAAGAAGATGGAAAAGAAAAGTACAGAAATGAGAAATCCGCTGCACAGCTTGACTTTCGCCGGCCACTGCCAGCAGGAAAAACGGTCTCCCACAACTGGAGACGGATAGCCGCTGCGAAAGCGCCGAAATTCATTGGCGGAAAAACCGGAGGGCCAAAAAGATCCGGGCCAAAACTGCCGGCGGCGAGTGGGCTGCTGTGGCCGTTGCCAGCCGATGGAAAAATCGCTTAGCGCTGAAGCGCCGCCGGCGGGGCTGCCCCGCCGGCGCTATGCAATAAATGCAAGATCCGCAAGATCCGCGTCTCCTATTCCTCAATAAAGAATGTGTCAGTGGCTGCGCTGCAGCATCCAGGATTGGGTGCTTGTCTCGACCAAAAACACCGCGGGAAGCGCGAAGTGCATTGCTCTCTGGCAAGGGAAGCCCCGCTGCGGTGTGGCGTCGTAGAGCAGTAGTAGCCGACAGTAGCCGACAATATCCGACAGTATCCGATAGTATCCGCCACTAACGGTGCAGCGGCCACCCGGCGGCCCCACTGCTCGCCCCCGGAATTCGTTGTGGCCCCCGCAACCGCCGAAATCCGCGCCGTTACACTTTCCTTTACTTTCGGCCCGGCCCGTGAAATCGGGTCGCCTGCACAAAGAACATCCGCTGCGGGCTATGTTTTCTGGTCGGAAACACTCACGAATTGAGAAGGCCCACAAAAGCCACTCACCGGCCGCGCCGCGCAACCAACAGGAACGCAGGACGCATGCGCATGGGATGCGTTGGAAACACCGCTCGATGCGTGCCATGCATGCACCCGAGGCACGATCCGAACATCCTCACCATGTCTCTCTTTTCTTGTCGCTTTTGCAATCGGAAAACAGCCCACTTTTCCAGGCCCGTGACGGCGCCCGGAAAATTGTGATCTTCCATGGACCCTTCGCTCCTGCGCCCAAAGAAAAAAAGAAAACATTTTTTGCCGGCTTGCAGCCCCCGGACCGATCTTCGCCTCCATCAACGCACGCACCACACCATTCTCGCCGGCAGAACCCAAAAAAAGTCCTTTTTTTTTGGAAGAAAAATCGCACGCGCACACTATTCCACTGTTCCAGAACACGCTCACACGCCTCTGCGTTTCAGGAAAGCCTCCAAACGGCGCCCCGCTGGCCCAAGTGTCGAGCCCACAAATCGCAATGACACAAGCTTCGGCCAATGGCAGCAGGTGCGTCATGCAAGAAGCACCCACAGCAGAGTCAAACACGAACCTGTTCCTCAAAGTCCTGCAGCAAGGCTGCAGTTTTTTTACGATTTTCTCGCTTTCTTCGTTTATACCGCTTGCGGCGCATCTTTCGCCAACCTCGTCTCCATCGCCATCTTCTCCTTAGCCCGGGGTGTTTGAGCATCAGCATCACCTTCCTGAGGCCCTGCTCCTTGTTTCGCCCGCGCGCCGGATTCAGCACCGCCGCCCAAGCCCGCGCGCCCCAATCCTTTGCTCCATTTTTCGGCTGCTCGCCTCAGCTCCTCTGCATCTCACCCTATCGTCTGCAGAATCTTTTCACTCACGAAATCCGCAGCGCTCAACGCTCAACGCTCAACTCCAATTCTCCCACGTTTTCTCCGCCGCCACGCCCCCCGTGCCCGTGCACCAAAATACGCCTCCCGCCCGCTCTTTTCGCCGAGGCCTTTCCCTGCCCCGCCTCCTGCTAAAAAAGCACCCTGGCCCATGACGGCCCAGGCCCACCCCGTTGGTCTCACCCAAAGGCCCACTGAAAGACCCACGAGGACCCCGATGGTCGGGTCGCCCAGCCTGGAAGGCCCGGCCGCCACGCCGCGTATGCCGCTGCTAGAAGCGGCCGCCGCCGTCGCCGAGCCGCCTGTTCCGACCTCTGAAAGCGCCGCAAATGCCCCAGCAAGTGCCAAAGCAAATCCTCACCACAACCCAGCGCCAGCAAATCCTCACGACAGCCCGGCGCCAGCAAATCCCAAAACTACGGCCGCCGCCAGCGCCGGCGCATACCCACGCAGCAGCACCAGCAGCCCGGCGCCCGCCGCATCCACGGCGCCCGGCAAAACTCAGACCGTGTTTATCCACAAGCTCTTCGACATGCTAGAAGACAACAGCCTCTCGCACCTCATCTGGTGGTCGGCCAGCGAGGACTCGTTTTACCTCCTCCCGTCGGGGGAGTTCTCCACCGTGTTGGCGCAGTACTTCAAGCACACCAACATCGCATCGTTCATCCGCCAGCTCAACATGTACGGCTTCCACAAGGTCAACGACAACTTCCAGGCCGACGACAAGGCGGGTGCGGTGGCCGCGGACCCCGCGGGCCACGCCGCCAAGTGGGAGTTCAAGCACTCGGCCAACCAGTTCCGCAAGGGCGACGTGCAATCGTTGAGCCTCATCAAGCGCAAGTCGCTGAAGGTCATCAACTCGCACAAGGAGATAGTCAACTTGAAGCTGCTTCCGCCGACGTCCGACGCCCAGGTCGAGATGAAGCCCGTGCCGCCGGAGCACATGTCGCCGGAACTGTACCACCTGTCGCTTTATCAGACGCTGTGGAACCAGCTCAGCGGCCCCCAAAAGCCCGTGTCCGTTTCCGCCGCTGCTGCTGCTGCTGCCGCCGCCAAGGACGCTCCCGTGCGCCTGGGCCAGCCGGTCTACGCGCCGGGCTCTGTGATGCCGCATCCGGCCTACCAGTTGTACCTGCATTCCATCGGCCTTCCCAATCTGCCTGGCTCTCCGCCGTACGCCGACCAGCCCGTGCCGTCGCCGTCCTACTTTATGCATCTGCCGCAGCAGCCGCCGTCGTCCAAGGCGTCCACGCTGCGCCAGCCGTCCGTGCCCACGCCCGTGATTGCGCTAGACCAGTCGGTCAACCTCAAGTTGATGGAGATGAGCACGGCCATGGCAAATCTCCGCGCCAGCCACCTGGACCTCATGCACAAGTACGACACGCTTCTATCGTTGCATCACCGCAGCCAGAGCGATCTTCTCCAGCTCACGGAGATTGTCGAGCACTTGATGGCGAAGAACGCGGCCCAGCCGCAGCCGGAGTCAAACATCATCGACCGTGCAAAGACGAAATCGCCCATCGAGCGCATTGTCTCGCCGGGCACCGACCAGGTCATGTCGCCGAACACCGCGGGCGCCTCGTCCGCCGGCGACTTGGCCGACTTCAAGCGACAGCTCCGAAGAAGCCTCAACACCCACCTGGCCTTTGCTGAAAACAGGCGCCCCATGTCGCCGCCCACCGCCTTGCATCACCCTCTTCAAAGAGACCTCCAGCCGAAATCAGATCCTCAGCTGCAAAACCCCCAGCTGCAAAACCTCCAGCTGCAAAACCCCCACAGCTACCAGTCCGCTCTGCAAAGAGCCTCCAGCTCCAACATCATCCCGCTGCCCTACCCCATCAACCCCAACTACAGCCTATACTCCAAAGGCGACGGTGTGCTCAGCCACGTCCACGATGCTACATCCGCTCACCCTAATAGAAATGTCTCCGTCTTCATGGACCCGCTCCAGCCCGCCTCGGGCGTTTTGGGTGCTTACGCAAATAAGCACGCGATGGCAAGCAGTCTCGACGACCGGACCGCCAGCCCCGCAGCGGGCCCAGTTCCAGAACTGGACCATAAGCAAAGCCCGAGGCGCGAGCATCATCTGACGGCTCCGCCATACGTGCAACACTATCAACCTTTGGCACCTACCCACATGTATTATCAGCACATTCTCCACGAGCCCAACCAGCTCCGAACGTCCTCGTTGCCCATCATCATGAAGCCGTTGCAGCCGACGGCTTTGAACCCAAGCCAGCAAAGACACTCGTTCAACACGATTCCGCTGCTGGGCCTGCAACCAAGAGATCCGGGCACGTCGAGCCGTGGCTCGCCGCTGACGGCTCTGCGCTTTGGCCTTTCCAAGGCCTCGCCACAGCCGCTGGATTTTCCGGCCGGAGCCAAAAGCGACGATCAAAAGCTTGTATCCATCAAACAGCAGTTGCCGCTGATGCAAGAGTTGAACGAAGCCATCCGAATCGGATCTCCACACCGCACCGCAACGCCCCAGGTCGAAGGCGACACCGGAGATGCGAAGCGGAGGAAGATGGACGAGTGATTTCATTTCTGCAAATATTTATTTAATCATACACTAGATACCTACGGTGGCTTGGTCACGTGACGCGCCGGGTGCCGCGTACATCTCCATGAAATCACGAACGACGCCAATAGACAAAAGGGCACATAAGCTTAAACCACGGAAGAACAGGAAAGGAGCCATGGCTGCTTCAGGCTCTTACAACAAAGCGAAGGCCAGCAAAAGCTACCCGCAGAGCTCATTTCGCCGTATCCTCAAGAAAAAGACCCCTCTTCTGATCGCGAACGATAGCACAGATATGCTTGTGTATGTGGTCTACATGGACTACCTTTCTAGGCTCTTGGCCGCCAGCGAAGAGAACTTCTCCGAGGGTAGCATTTCCGAGGCCCATGAACAGCTCATGAAGCGCTACAGGGGGTAAGAGCGATGGAGAATGAAGAATGAAGAATAAGAATGATCGAATTGTTGAACGATCAAGCCTTAAGAACGGTTGAAGCTTGAAAATCTTGGAGCTTGAGAATATTGAAGCTCAAGAGTATAAATCTCAAGAGTATGAAGCTCGAAGAAAATGGAAGTGCCAGAGTTCCGTCTCGATTTGTCTATGTACAATAGGCTGCTTTAATAGCATCTCTAAAACGAGCCGTTGGGGTCCCTGAGAGTTTCGATCATATCGAGAGCGCTGCGGGCATCGTTCTTATTGAACACGAAGAGTCCTTGGAGCTGGGCCGTGCTGACGGTGCCCAAGAGTCCAAGATCCTTGAACTTCGACACAAACTCGCGGCAAAGCTCGTCGTTGTCGTAGAATCTCATGAACATTCTGCAGACCTGCGACTCGGTGGCGTTGTTTACCTTGACTTTATAGTCGATTCTGCCTGGACGCAAAAGCGCAGCGTCCAAGCGCTCAGGGTGATTGGTGGTCATGAACGTGAGGCATTCCTCCGCACTGGCAACACCGTCCAAAGCATTCAAAAGGCCCGAGAAGGTGACGCCGCTCTGGTAGCCTTGGTCATTTGTCTGGGCTCTGTTGTTAAACGCGGCATCAATGTCCTCCAATAGCAATATGGATCTGTTGGGAATGTGGTTCATCAAGTGATTGAGCCTGTCGTCGGTGAGATTGTTCTCCGACAAGTTCAAGATGCAAATGTTGTAGTCCAACTCGCCGGCCAACGCCTGGATGTACGACGTCTTTCCGCTTCCAGGCGGGCCGTACAAAAGGTAGCCTCGTCTGTAGGGAATACCTCTGCTGTGGTACCAGTCGCCGTTGCCAAGGAAGTCCTCGACATCCGCAAGAATGGCCTCGCTGACGCCCTCATCTAGAATCACCGAGCCCATCATGCGCTTGCGCTTCGGATTGCCGAACGGGCGCCACTCGGGGCCCCACGACGAGTAGATCACGGTTTTGCCCTCCTGTGCCCGCAACGCCATCGTCTTGGCCTCGGTGAGGAGCTCCTGGAAAAGGTGGCGGTCGCTGTACAACGTGGTCAAGGTGACAGTCTCAAAAGGCGTACCGCTGGTCATATCCAAGAGCTTTCCCGACCGCTCACGGTTGACCAACATGTACGCGCCCTTGTACTTGATGAAGTGCTTGCCCGGGCCAGGAACCAACGAAAAATTGGTGGTGACGGCGCCATTGTCGTGCTGTGTAAAGTTGGTTTCCACCGAAAGGTGCCGCGACCGCCGCTGCTTGTATTTGGACATCCACTCCAAAAACCACAAGTACAGCTTATCCTTGGACGGGATCTCCAAGTCGACAAGCATCTGGCGGTAGAGGAAACCCGAGCCTCGGACCACCCCCAGTCTGGCTAGTGCTAGGCCGGTGCCGAGTACCATGAGCCCGCCGCCCGCCGCAAAGTAGGGGTTGTTGCCGATGACCTCCTTGAACGCCAGCCGCGCCATGCCCGTGTACGAGCCGTCGGATTGGCTGCGGATTTTTTCGTAGTCAAAGGCGGGGGGTTGGGCCATTTTGGTGGGGCCAGTTGCTGAAAAAGCGCTGATGATGAAGCCCAGTCTTGGGTGCACGGGTGCGCGCCGCGCCTGCTTCATCAACTCCACATACTGGAGCCACCGTTTGCCCCACTGTGCTCATGCCTTCCGAACCATCTCCCCGTCCGGTGCCCCGTGTACTGGCGAGTGTGCTGCCCGGCGCTGCCGCCGCCACTTCGCCGCTGCCCGCTGCGCCCGCGGCCTCCACCGCGTCCAAATCCACGAACCCATTTTCCTCCGGCCAGTTCCAGCCGCCGCACATGAAAGGTGCCGATTCCCAGCCCCTGCCGCCGTCGCACTTCCCCTATGAGGCCACAAGCATTCCTCAGCAGACTTTGCGTCGTCTCCCGTTCAAGACTTCCAACAGAATCCTCGATGACATGCGCTATACTCCTTTGTTGGCTCGCGCCAAGGCCCGAGAGTCCGTGCGGGTTTCTGTCGGGTCACTCCTCAATTCCAAGCCGCTTGACTACGCGGCCGAGGTGGCGGCGCAGCTTGCGGTGCTGCCCGTGGACTGCCTCGTTTTGAACTCCGACATTGCCCACGTTCCGTCCGTGTCGAGGGCAGAGTACCCCGAGCACAATCTTGTGGTTTCCACGGTGCGTGGCTTGATTGTGGACCGCACCAGCCTCGCCGTGGACCACTTCCGGTTGCTGGTGCTCCAGCTGTTGGGCATGCGGGCGCTTGCCTCCGCAGATAAGAACGAGTACCACCATGTCACGCGCAGCATGTTGTCTGTGGACGACCTCAATTTGCTAGAGGATGCGTGCGTGCCCAGCGACAACTTGATGGACGACGCATTCTTCAAATGTCTCAACTCGCCTACAAACCATCTTCTCCGCGTCTCCGTCTATGCGTCCGAGTTTTCTGCCGCCGATTTGGCGCCCTTGAGGGACCAAGACACCATTAAGCAAAGATTCGTTAGTGCCGTGGAGGCCAACCCCGCCTCTAACTTGAGCGTCGACACAATCCCGAACCCCGTGCATTGCTTCCAGACCCTTCTCAAAGTGCTCAAGGGCCCGGTGCTTCTCCCGCCAAACCAAGTCATCCACACCATCAGCAAAAGCAAAACCAGCCTCGATGCCAAAATTGATGTGCGCTTGTTGTTCAGCAAGCTCGAGTTCCACGAGTCCGACGACCACGACAACTTGGTTCCTCCTGACCTTTCAAGAAACCCGTCGTTGAAGGAGAAATACATCCGTATGGCGCATGAGCTCACGTTTATCGGCAGACAGCTCAAAACCCACAAGCCAAACGACTTTGAGGTCAAGTATTCATACAGCGATAACTTGTCGCAAGTCCATTCCATTTTGTCCGAAGCAGACAAGCATCAGGCTCTCACCATGAGCCGCGGTGACACTACCAATCGCTATCCATTCTACATTACTTTGAGCGCGAGTGCCTTTTTCTCAGATGAGCTCGTGATACGCTGCTATGAAAACTCGGTCAACTCTGACGAGGCGAACAAAATGCATTATGTGGATGCCTTCAAAAACGTCATGTCCTACAGGTCTTACAAGTCGGATCGTCTCCGTTCCTACTACAGAAACCAATACGATCAAGGTCGCATGTATGGCTACTCGGACTACCGTGACGCAATGAAAGCAATTGGAGTGGAATATGTACCCGAGGATACATCAGTTGACCCTACTCTCCTCATTCAGGTCTATCAGTCAAGTTGCAAAGACGACCCAAAAAATTACATGTACTTCAACAAACTGTTGCGTCTCATAGGTCAGATTGGAAATCATGAGGTCATAAAAAACTTTTTGGAATCTGAGTTGGTGCCTGAACTGATTGCAATGGAGGAGCTCAGCATCGAGGATGTTACAGAAGATGAAGTTGTCATCACCGCATATGAGTACAGACTTTCAGAAGTGATGGCAAATGTGAACTTCAACTCAAGTGACTCCCGCGTGATGTTCCTACAGAAATGTTTATTGTCAATCGCTGTTTTCAGAAAGAGTTACCTTTTGATGTCTTACGTGGAAGTTAATATGCCAGATTTAGCACGAGCACCACAGGAAATCACATTCTCTCAGTCCTTGAAACTCCTTGATATTAATGAGAAATCCACGGATTTCGAAATAGCTCTGAACTTCCAGGAAAAATGGGCTCAGCTAAAACTCGAAGATGAATTGGACGTGAGGACTTTGAGACTGGCTCTCGATGTCGTTTCAAAGGATCGCAAATCTGAGATTCTTATGAGTTTACTACAAAACGGCCGAATCAATGAATCATTGTTGCCGGCAGAGAATTGGCCAACCGGGTTAGAGAACATTGGTAACACTTGTTACTTAAACTCGCTTCTTCAGTATTACTTTTCCATCAAGCCTTTGAGAGAAGCAGTCTTGAACTTCGATGAGAAGAAAGTGGACATGACAAAACTCCAAGGCCGCAAGATTGGCGGTAGGTCCGTGGAAGAGGCGGAGATACTTCGTTCTTTTCAATTCGTGTACCGCCTCCAGCAGCTCTTCGAAGAAATGATCAAAACTCAAAAGAGATACATCCAGCCTAGCAAAGAATTAGCATACCTCTCATTCTTTCCAATTTCACAACCAGTCACTTTCGAGAACGGAGCTAATGGAGATGAAATAGGCAGCATGAAAGAGACGGCTAACGAGGCGAAGGAATTCACCAGTGAAATGGAAGATAATAACACCAATTCTGACCTAATTGAGATCAGTAGCGATCTGAACTCTGAGTCCAACATGGAAATCGAACCCGTGGTCAAACATGTTGAAGTACTGGATCAACCTCTGACAAGAATTTTGCAAATTGGGGCTCAACAGTTTGAGAGCGCTATCGAAATTGGAAGGCAACAAGACGTCACTGAGTGTATTGAGAATGTCACATTCCAAATTGAAATGGCACTAGAGCCAGAGAATCTAGCAGATGGAGAAACTACAAATCTCATCAGAAGGCTTTTCGGAGGTGCTACGAAGCGGACTATTACTCCCTTGGATGAGCAAAAGCAGCCACGTGAATCGATTGAAAACTTTTTCAGTTTAATCATCAATGTGGGAGACCATCCCAAGGATTTGTACGATGCATTGGACAATTACTTCTCCGAGAGCATCGTGAGTCTTGAGGATAGCGATGCCAAGATGTCGGACACAATCACAAAGACTCCAGAAATTCTTCAGTTTCATATTCAGCGTGTCTTGTTTGACAGGAAGAAATTGATGGCGTATAAGTCGCTCGAAGCCATCCCTTTTGGTGATCAGATATATCTCGATCGCTATCTTGCCACCGATGACCCTGAGATTTTGATGAAAAGAGAAGAAGTATTTAAATGGAGGTCGGAGATCAAACAATTGAATGAAGAGAAATTACGGATTCTCAACCCAGACTCAAAGACGAAGCTCAATGTCTTGGAGGCATTGACAGAGACTGTAAAATTCTTGAAGACCAAGGTGATAGAAGATGAAGATTTGAACATCAAACAAGAGACCATCGATGCCATCCAAGCGCAGATCGATATCTTGAAAATTAGAAAACAGGCTATTGACACGAAACTCTACTCTTTGCAGGAAAAGGTATCCAAGCAGTTTTGCGACTACCAGAATGTCGGGTACTCTTTGTTTGCCATCTTCATCCATCGTGGAGAGGCCTCTTATGGGCATTACTGGGTCTACATCAGAGACATCAAGCGAAACATCTACAGAAAGTATAACGACGACACTGTGACTGAGGTTTCGGAAAGCGAGGTTTTCAATTTCTTGGAGAACAACACGGCCACTCCGTACTACATTGTCTACGTGAAAGACGGCCTCAAGGACGACTACGTGGAACCGCTCAGAAGAGAAATCGAGAATGGTGATTGAGAATAAGTTCAGACGGCCTCGAGCCAACTTGATGAAACCGAATAATGGGAAATTGGAAATATTTAATGAAGCATCTGGATGGCGATGATTCGACGTTTCGATGCTTTGATAACGGCGCCTTGATCTGTAGAGATAATAAGGCACAGCGTAGCTAGCTTCTCCGCAATTCCGTGGCATCTCGAGGATCCGCGTGGCTGGCGGGCGCAGATTGCCTTTATATAAGCCGCCTCTGCACTATCTCAGGTGAAGCAAGCGATCATTTTCCTAACTACACCTTGGCCACACCAGCTCATTCTTTTCAAAATCAGCGCCATGAAAATAAGCGGCGCATTGATGGCTCTTGCCCTGGTGGCAATCGCCAGCTGCTGGAACGAGCTCGAGGCCATGGCCTCCCATAAATTGCCAGGTGTGAAGATGGCTCGCTCAAACGACTTTAGTGCTTTCGTGCCCAGCGAACTGGGTGGCAAAGATTGCCCCCCTTGTTTCAATTGCAACTTGCCTAACTTCGAGTGCACCCAATTCTCCCAGTGCAACACGTTCACGGGCATGTGCGAGTGCCGCGACGGATACGGAGGCATGGATTGCTCTGTTCCCCTCTGTGGCTCGCTTTCCGACGGCAACACCAAGCGGCCCATGCGTCATAACGACACTTGCGAGTGCAAGGGTGGCTGGTCGGGCATTAATTGCAACTTGTGCACGGAAGACTCGGCTTGCGACGCTTTTATGCCTGGCGGCGTTCAGGGTACATGTTACAAGGGCGGAGTGCTCGTGAACAAGTTTCATCAGATGTGCGACGTGACCAACAAAAAGATCATTTCAATTTTGGACGGCCAAATCCCGCAGGCCACATTTAGCTGCAACAAGACCGCCGGCGCCTGTGACTTCCAGTTCTGGATAGACCAGGAAGAGTCCTTCTATTGCGACTTGGCCCAGTGTGACTACCAGTTCAATCCGAAGACAAACTCCACCTTCTACAAGTGCCAGGAGGTCTCGTGCAAGTGCTTGCCGGACAAAATGTTGTGCGGCAAGGCCGGTTCCATCGACATATCTGAGTTTTTGACGGAAACCATCCGTGGCCCAGGCGACTTTTCGTGCGACATCAACTCCCAAAACTGCCGCTTTTCGGAGCCAAGCATGAACGACCTCATTTCCTCGGTTTTTGGTGACCCTTATATTACCTTGCACTGTCTGTCGGGAGAATGTCTTTACAAGAGCGAGATTCCTGGGTACGATATTCCAGACGGCCAGAAACTCACTCTCAACAACTTCATCACCATCTCTGCCGCGATTGCAGTATGTATCATCGTGGTCACCTGGTCGTTGTACAATGTGAGAAGAAGCCCTTTGTTTTCTTCAAAACCCGTCTTGGGTGCTTCTCTTAACGATGACGAAGATCCCTTGAGCGAAAATCACACTGCGGCTACTCTTTCTTTCAAAAACGTATCTTATACGCTTTCAAACGGCACCAATGTTCTCAACAACATCAGCGGTATTGTGGAACCAGGAAAGTGCCTCGCCATCATGGGTGGTTCAGGCGCTGGTAAGACCACCCTTCTTGATATTCTTGCTGGAAAGTCCAAAAGAGGAACTGTTGAGGGAAATATTTATGTCAACGGCAATAGCCTCACTCCGGCAACATTTAAGTCAATCGTGGGATTTGTTGATCAAGAGGACCACATGATTCCTACATTGACAGTATACGAAACAGTCTTGAACAGTGCATTATTGAGATTGCCTCGAATCATGAGCTTGCAAGCTAAGGTTGCCAGGGTTGTTGAAGTTCTCAACGAGTTGAGAATTCTTGGCATTAAAGACAGAGTTATTGGAAACGATTTCAACAGGGGCATTTCTGGAGGTGAAAAAAGAAGAGTTTCAATTGCATGTGAACTCGTGACTTCTCCTTCGATTTTGTTCCTCGATGAACCAACTTCTGGGTTGGATGCATACAATGCTAAAAATGTGGTGGACTCGCTCGTGAAATTGGCCAAGGACTTCAATAGAACCATTGTCTTCACCATTCATCAACCAAGAAGTAATATCGTTTCCTTGTTTGACAAGCTTGTTCTTTTGAGCGAAGGAGACTTGATCTATACGGGAGACATGATAAGCTGCAATGAGTTTTTCAGAAGCAATGGATACCAATGTCCTCTTGGCTACAACATTGCAGACTATCTTATTGACGTGACCATGGATCACAAAAAGATTATTAGGGTTCCTGAAGAAGCGGGTACAGAAAACACACATGAGGCATTTTTGAATACTACAGGAACTGAGACTGATGTCACACGTGAATGGGAACATTTCGCCGTTCACCGGGACGAATACAATTTTCAAGAGGTTGATGAGGCTTCTTCTTCCGGTGACAAATTGATTCGCTTGAGCAACAAGCTTCCACAGCTTTTTGAAAAATCTTCGTATGCCTTGAGTCTAAAGCAGGAAATCGAAGAACAGCTCACAGAGTCTGAGGAGTTTCAAATTAACGAACATATTTCGAAGAAAGCACCGATTCTTTCACAGCTCGCAATTCTTTCCTCGAGAACCTTCAAGAACCTTTACAGAAACCCTCGCTTGCTTCTTACCAATTATGTCTTGTCTTTGGTGGTTGGGTTATTTTGCGGTTATGTTTACTATGATGTTAGCAATGACATTAGCGGGTTCCAGAACAGACTTGGAATATTTTTCTTCATTCTTGCACTTTTTGGGTTTTCTTCATTGACAGGCTTACATTCGTTTTCCCAAGAAAGAATCATATTCCTTCGCGAGCGGGCAAATAACTACTATCATCCCCTGTCATACTACATCAGCAAAATTGTATGTGATGTTCTTCCCTTGCGTGTGCTCCCTCCCATAATATTGATCAGCATCCTCTATCCTTTAGTGGGATTGACTATGGAGCACAACGGATTTTTGAAGGCCTTGCTTATCTTGGTTTTGTTCAATCTTGCGGTGGCAGTTGAGATTTTGATTGTCGGGATACTCATCAAAGATCCCGGAACGTCTACCATCATCAGTGTGCTTATTTTGCTTTTCTCGCTTTTGTTCGCTGGCTTGTTCATCAACAGTGAAGATTTGAGGGCTCAAACAAAATGGCTCCAATGGATTTCGCTTTTTCACTACGCATACGAGGCGTTGGCAATCAATGAGGTTAAAGACTTGATCTTGAAGGAGAAAAAGTACGGCCTCTCTATTGAGGTACCGGGAGCCACAATTCTCAGCACATTTGGCTTTAACATTGCAGCTTTCTGGACCGACATCTTCTATTTGCTAGGCTGGTTGCTTACGTTCATGACTCTTGGGTACATCTTCTTGCACTTGTTCACGTACGAGAGACGCTAAGTGGTAAGCAGCAAAAGTATTGACATAACCCGTTAAGATTAGAAAAAGGTGAATAAATGTTTGGCATTATTTGCATGCGCCTCATGCCCCACACAAAACATTGGCAGGCACCAGGAGGGTTGAGGCGAATACGTTCCAAAACTTAGGTAAACATTCTCCACAAACGATGTGCACCAGAGCTTGTCACCAGCCTTGTGCGTGATCTGATAAAAGTATTCTCTAAAATACATGAATATCCTAAGTTGAGAAGCTTAGAGGAGAATAGACACTTCAAGAGCCTAGAAGAATACTAACTTCACGCAGTGCGCCCTTGCCATTAGCACTGCGTTTTGCCCAGAAAACAGCCTGATTCAGTCTGACGATTGAGTAGCCCATAATGCTTCAAATCGGCGATCAAAGTGCAGCTGACCCCGAGAGGTAATTTCAGAAACACAAATTTTTCACATGGCCACACACATGCCAGTGCCCGATTGTTGGTGCTGCTCGAAATATCTCAAGGTCGTGCATGCCTGCTCGGATTTAATGCTGTTGCTATGCAGCCGCACCGGCACCAATATTTCTCAACGGAATGATCCAGCCCAAAAGAATTAATCATGTGCTTCTCCAAATGTGTCACACTTGTGCATTTAAATTGTGCATAAGGTACATTATTGGAGGGCACAGCACGCACGCCGTGCAGATCGCTGCACATCCAAAGTGTTTCATCTAAAGCGCCTCAATTACTGTACAACGTATCGCTTTCGGATGCATTCGAGTTAGAAGAGAAACTGGTCTGAAATTCCGCTCATATGATAATGTGCCCAAGAATATTTTTTTGACACCCTGCACCACAAATCCCAAAAAAATGGTCCATTACAGACTTTCCTTTACCCTCTAGACTGTTTGGTCCTAAAAAAATACTCATTGCACAAAATGGCAACTTGTCCGAGTGGTTGTCAATTTCGATAGCATTTTATGTGCAGGCTCACTATACATACAAAACGGGGCAAGTTGTCCAAAAGTTGTCCAAGTTGTGTGGACAATTTTTCGCGAGCGCCCTGCATATAAGAGCTTCACTATTCCTAAATTCACACTTTACTTCCTAGTGGTTTTGCAACAATAAATGATTTTAAACCGTATTTGTGCTGCGCACGCCCTAATAGATGATATACGGTTTTCAGTATTTGAATGCCTTTTTACACCTTCTTTACGATCAAATTGTGGATTTAAAAACAAGTATTTTTAAAAATCGTATCTAATCTGATTGGGCTCTCTTATTTGAGACTAATTTTCTTAAATTAGGTCAGTCTTTAGGCATTGATAGCACCCTAAGAAAGCTCATCTGCCAAATCAGAGAGCTCTTCGGTAACCATTCTCCGTCGAACCTCATTCTGTACTCACGTACCTGATAAAATGAGCTCGAAAATCTACTTTTTAGGTTCCAACAGATTCTGCTAAACCTAAGAGTGTAAAGTCTTTAAAGTGTAAAGTCTTTATTCTTCTAGGTAACGAGCATTTCTTGCCCCATGAACTTGACGAGAATTATTCAGTCTTGTAGAATACTAGCATTGGATCGTCATATCCTTACAGGTTCCCAGACTTCTTGTCTCTCTCCTGAGCACAAGGTACGCCATTCCGTGCCACATGTTACTCATTGAACATTTTGAATTTCGGGTCGATCCTGGGAGACAAGAAAAGAGCATTCTTTGCTTTTCCTTAACGAAAATCTGCTGAAGTCAAGAGTCCAGGGGATGTATCTGTTGGGGATGTTCCTTCAACATCCTCATCCTGCTTTTTGAAGTCGCCAGCAGTTTGTTCAGCGAATGGAATTTCGACACATATTCTCTTTTTATGAAGCAGTTTGACGACAGAGCCATTTTTGGAGTAAGTTCCGATTATTTATCAACCTAACCTGATCCGCAAATCAAATCCCCTAACAGCTCGCACCGACTCTTGGTTCTATTCTACTTTTGCAAAATGAACTGCATCGACAACAGTAACACGAACACCATTCCGAAATTGATCAATGAAATCTTCTAATAACAATAGTCTCTTTTTTTATTTCCGAAAGAACTATTACTCTGTGTATTTGAAGTGTCTCTCTGAGTTGTAGAGCCTGGAATAGATGAGAAATTTGTGGCACGTTACATTGGCACCTCAAAGTCACTTGGAATTATGTTGAATATGCAAAAAAATTGAGTTTTCAAATATCTTAGGAATCAGAGGGCCCAGGAGGTTTATTGCAGTGTATTTATACTTTTTTGTCCAAGGTTTATTACATGATGTCCAAGGCTCATTTGCTTACACCAGTTTCGAATTATGCAAATGTTCAAAACGTTTCTTTCATTACACCATCCAGCCATAAAAATTGAAAAGCGCAGACAAATACTGACACAGCCGAGGTTTCAGAGACTCCGATTTGACTAATCTCAATATTATTTTTACGGTTGAAAATGGATTTTCGAGGCGTGAAAACTTCTCACTATTATTTTGCAGCCGTCCAAAGTTGTCCAGTTGTCTTCCAACTTACACTAATCCACACAAACGGCGTTTTCAACGAAACATCCTACACATGGAGAGATGTGCGGGTGCCTGTATACGGTGAACAAGTTGTTCAGAGTAGCCCAAAGGAAGTATTTTTTTGTAATCGAAGGCAGCTTGTCCGAGTGGTTAAGGAGAAAGATTAGAAATCTTTTGGGCTTTGCCCGCGCAGGTTCGAATCCTGCAGCTGTCGATATTTTTTGCTGATAAATCGAGCTGCAAGATACACGGCTGACCTTCCCTTTTGAGTTTGATAAATGAAGACATTATGGCATAGGTAAAGAAATGCTGGTCCCTATACTTCAATTCTGAATCTTGAATATTGGGCTAATTGAAGCTCGTTTATGTTCAGGCAGGGCTGGTTGCAACAAGTTTTATATCTGAGATGCTCATTTAAGCGCCTAAGCTAAAAAAAAAACGGACAGATCCTTTCAGCTTCGGATGCAAAAGTATGAGCATCATTTTCAGGTTATGGAGCTTTCAATCAAGTGTTAATTTTCCATCTTGATACTTCGAAGGTTGAGATGTCGCATTCATGTTTTTTCGGAACTGCGGCTTGTTACAACCATAATTGTGAATTGGGCGCTGAGCAATGTAGACCTAAAATCAAAGAACAGACCACTAAAAATCGAAAAACGAATTCGGAGAGACCCAAAGAACACAAAATTGAGAATCATCCATTTGTTAACACAATCTGAAATGTCACAGTTTTTTCGTCTCGCTGAGCCTATCTGGACCAAGATGTTGACATCACGCCAAGGCAGGCACCGAGCAAGCCGGAAATCAAGATTTGCCTGACTGGAAGCACATGTCACCATGAGCGCAAACGACCATGAATGTTACTGATTCTACGAGCGATTTACGTTTATGAAACCTTTTGTTAATTATATTACCATATTGATTAGTCGAATTAAGTGGACGCAGGCGCTGCTGCAATCATTGGCGGTAGCAAAGCTGAAGCCCGGACTCCTGTGATATCCTATCTCTCGTTTCGGTCATGATGCAGTTTACTCAGAGATGAAAGTGGCCTCGTTGAACGAAACACCTTCCTCGGTCTTTCCATCGTATTCGATAGTCATGGAGTTATCGAATTGGTAGATGTACGGCTTTGCACCGGAAACACCGTTGACGATGTTCTTGACAAACTGCGGAATCTCAGCCATAACGTCAACACGCTCGACGAGCTGCTTCAAAGCTCCCGAGACCTTGGCAATGACGTTGCTTTCTGTGCCCTCGGTGAAGTTGAAGGTGATGGACTTTGGCACGGTCCAGCCAACCTCGTCAACCTCCGCGTTCTCGTGCACGACGTCGTTGTCGATGGAAGTAGCGATGATCAGGTCGTTCGAAGTCAAAATGGCGATATTAACCTTTGTGGTGGCGTAGGAGACCGGGGTGGTGAACTCCATCTGCACTGCACTGTAGTTCTCGGACTGGAAGTTCAAGAAGTTCCACGACTTTGCGGCGTGGTGGGGCTTCATGCCCTGCAAGGCCATGACGAACATGGTCAAGCCGTCAATGTCAATGGAGGCATTCTTCAACTTGATGGAGCCCTTCACGGAGCATCTGGGCCAGAAGGCGTGTCTCATGGTGCCCCATGGGTTGGCGGGGTCCTCGCCGTAGGCGGTGGTGCCCTGCAGGCCAAAGATGACACCAGGCACCAATCTGGTCACGACAAGATCCACCTCGGAGTCCTTGTTGACGGAGGACTTGAAGGTGTAGGTGGAGTTGTCGGGGCCAGAGCTCTCGATGGACAAGTTGTCGGCGTAGAAGTTGTGGCCGTCGGTGCGGAAGTTCTCGAGGGCGGTGGAGGTCCAAATACAGTTGGGGTCGTCATGGCCCAATTTGGTATTGAACAAGCGGAAGGTGAACTGCGCAGTTGTTTTGATGCCCATGATGTTCGAGTGGATTACCTGGGCAAATCCGGTGTAGCCGGACTTGAGGTCGGTGAAATAGAAGGTTTGGGTTTCCACGTTGGTGTAGCCAGGCACCTTCCAAGCAAAGTCATCGATTGTGGTGGGCCTGGAGACGGCGGCGCCAGCCTTGATTTCATCGGTGACGGTGTGGATGGCCTCGCGGCCGTACTCGGGCTCGGCGGTGCCGGCGACAGCAGATAAACCAGATTGAACCCACTTTAACATATTAAGCGACAGTAGGCGATGGGTGGGAGGCCAGGGGGACGCTTAAGGCCTGCGGAAAACGGGCGGCGCACGACCGCGACGGTGCGGCGGCGGCAAAAGTGGTATGGTTAGCTGTGGGTGACGATGGATATGGAAGCCAGAGGTGGGATGGAAGTTTTTTTGCCTTTTTCGTGTAGTTTTGAAGCTGCTGAACTATTTTCTGGCTCTAATTATATATGTTTTTTTTGGTCTCGCTTTTGGCTAAGTTGGCGCTGCGGCGGGTAGGGCGATTTGGAAGTGTTTTGCCGTTTCGCTTTTTGGGGTCTGCTGGAAGTTGCTCCGGCGCCGTGTGCAAGGCCTGGCTTCTGGGCTCGCAAACAATTTTAGCGCCGCGAAAAGGGGCGAAGAGCGAGTGAAGAAGAAAAAGGCAGAGAAGAGAAAGGCAGAGAAAAGAAAGGCAGAGAAGAGAAAGGCAGAGAAGAGAAAGGCAGAGAAGAGAAAGGCAGAGAAGAGGAAAGGCAGAGAATAGAGAAAGAGAGAGAAGAGAGAATAGAAAAAAGTCTTATGTAGAAAAGAGAAAAGAATGAAGGGAGAAAAAAACGCAGAAGAGGAGAACCCAGAATCGTGGTGCGAGTCTTCGGACAGGCGTCGTTCGCAGCCGGGCGCTGGCGCCGGCCCGGACTATGGAAGAAGTCAGAACAAGAATACAAAAAGAGGTTACACGGAAAGAAGAGAGGAAAGAGAAAAAAAGAGGTTCGAACACGGAGAGAAGAGAGGAAAAGAGAAAAAAATGAACAGGGAAAAAGTTTTTGGGAAGAGGAAAAAAGCGAAAGGACAGGTAAGAAGCGAAACGACAGGTAAGAAGCGAAACGAGTGAAAAGTGGATGGCGCCATTGATCGTATGGGGCCAGAATCGCACTGGGCCAGAATCGCAATGGGCCAGAATCGCAATGGTCAGTCCCAGAAGCGGTGCCACAAGAGCCGGCGACTTGATTTCCAAGCCAGCGTCTCAATTTCCGCCACCGACTAAACTCCGAGCCAGCGACGCCAAATTTCCTGAGCGCCTGCCGCACGCCTTTCATACTTGGGTTTCTTACAAGGAAAGTGTGCAGTTGAAAAGGTCTTGGTGCGCTGAGGCTCATGTGCCGGTGGGCCAGCCTTGAACAGTGGAAAGGAAAACAGAACGCAGAGAAGAAGCTAACAATAAAAAAGAAAGGAGAACTTCAACATGAAGAAACGAAACAAAGGAAAAACCATAAAAGAGAAAAGCCATAAAAGAGAAAAAAACCAGAAATGAGCCAGAATTTGAGCTCGGAAACAGGAATGAGTGACCAACAATTAATGGCCAGCGCCGCCGCACACCTTTGGGCCGCCCTGTCATTCCGCTCATTTTTTTTCGCCTACTCCATTTGCCCGGCGCCACGAGACCTTTTTGCCATTTCTCTGTTCTCTTTCCATTCTTCTTTCTAATTCGTCGAAATCCCGTACCTATATCTTTCTCCATTTTTCTTTCTTTCCTCTATTTTCTTTCTTGCTTCCTTGATTTTTAATTCTTTTCTTTTCTATTTTTTTTTTTCCCTTCCCTTTATCTTTCCTCTTTTCTTCCCTTCTGTCGATCTTGGCCCGACCAAGCCCCGATTTGGATCGGCCGCGCGCTAGTGCGCCCTCGCTACTCTGCGCGCGGCCTGCACACATGAACACGTTCTTTATCAAGCCGCCGCCTGCCGTCCGCTAAACCGTGGCGGCAAAAACAATCGAAGCGCCAGAGCTCCACCTCCGACACCCGCCCGAGCACCAGCACCAACCTTCTTCTCGCCCGCTTTCCCGCTTTTTTCCCGCTCTTTTTCCGCGCCGCACCCGTGCCTCCTGCGCGCCCGCTGCCCAACCAAACTGCCGCCCTGCGGCTCCGCACCATTTACTCCTTCGCATCGTCCTGTGGTTCCACACCCAGTGACGTCCCTTATTGTTCTTTTTTTCCCCGTGATTTTCCGCTAACGCCTGCCGCCCCCTCTGCCGTTTCTGAAGCTCGCCCTGCCACCGTTAGCCCACAAAAACAAACAGAGCCCCGCCTCCCCCACCTCAATGGCCCCGTCCATCTCCACTTTGCATCCGCCGCCTGACGCCAACTTGCGGCCCCCAGCGCTAGCCTTGCGCTTTGGCTTGGATGTCCAGCGACAGTTGCGCCTCCTCCACAGCCAGAACTCCCGCCCCAAGTTGGTTGTCAAGGATGGCAAGTTTGTACGTGCCTTTTGCTGCCAAAAAGCGGCCCTGCCCTGCTTCCGTCTCCGCTACTAACTCCACAGCTGATCAAGGTCTCCGACTCGCTCAGCTACCCGTGCTTGAGCTCCCCCGAGTCGCTCCGCCTCGACGTCTATTCGCCCCAGGCCCCGAATTCTTCCGACTACGCGTTTGTGGGCACCGTGTTCCATCGCTTGAATGTCGTGACCGATTCGAAGCACGCCGCGGCCGCTGCCCACAAAACGCCCGCCCTGGCGCCGCCGGCGCCCACCCACGAGCTCTCCCAGCCGCCTGCCAGCCCGCAGCGGCCGCGGGTGCCCTCGGGCCCTTCGGCGCCGTCGTCGCTCGCCACAAGGCCTGTTGCCTACGCCGCCGTGGCCTCCGATCTGCCCCACGACCTTCTCCGGAAGTTTCTCTGCCTCGTGGCGCTTGGGCCCATTACGAGGGCCGACATCGACGCTCACTATAATGCAAAGCACGTGGTGTCCGAGAAAGACTTGGCAGCTCTCCTACTGGCCCATACCCAGCCCTACTCTCCATACGACACCTTTACTGAGAAGGAGGTCTACCCCATCATGGCGAAAGCGTTCCCGGCGCAGGACCTCTCCAAATCGCATCTCATCCTCAAGGACAAAGCATACAAAGACTTCAGACCGTTGCAATGGGCAGCCTACACCGAGAATGAGCGCACTCTCATTGTCGACAACTTGAACAACGCGCTCAGCAGACTCGGCTACCTGAGCACCCACCCCCTCAGACGCCGTCTCTTGGAGCCCACAGAATCCAAGCCCTCCGTCCAGAAAAAGCCGGCGGCTTTGGGCGGCGGCATCTTGGTCAGCAGCAGCAAAAAGTCTCTGCCCGCTCCCGCAGCAGTAGCAGCGTCCACAGCATCATCCGAATCCACCACATCATCATCGTTTAGCTCAAAAAGAGCTTATTCTCAGTCGCCTCATGTTGACTCCGAGGCCCGCGTCAAGAACGCGCAAAAGAGACTGAAACTCGAGGCCTCCCATTGTGGATCCTCCGCCTCCAAAAAGCCGGACATCAACATTTCTGTGATGCTGTCTTCGGACGAAGAGAGAGCTGTGCGGACCAAAAATGGGAAACGCTGTTACAGCAACGAGAGCAACCACAGCAACCAGAGCAATCAAAGCATCATTAGCATCAACGGGTCCATCGCGTCTTACACCCTGCCATCTTCAGTCAATGAAGACGACCAGTTCGATGAGTCGCAGGCGAGTGACAACGATAGACCCCTCTCATCCATCAGACCAATGTCAACTCTTCCGACACGGCCAGCCAAAGTGTGTTCAGGGGAAGAGAGAAGGCAAAACTACTACACGCAACTAGCCAAAAAATTCCGGGCGAAGTACCAAGAGTACGAGCAGCTCCATCGCCATCTCAGCAACACCACTAGGAAATGCAGCGCCTCGGAGAAGAAGAAGCAGCTAGCCAGATTACTCGAGTTGCACCACTCGCTAACCGAGTGGAAGAAGCAGATCTGGGACCACCACAACGAAACTCATATGGCTGCGGAAGTGATGCTCCTCTCGAAACACCGCAAGTCGACCGACAGCAGCCGCGTGGGCACGCCACAGATGGCTGCGGCCAAAAGCAACCACGATAAACACATTGGGGCACGAGAGACTGCGTCTTTCGGGGAATCATCTGCTCGGGGAATGCCGGCGCCGTCGTCGGTGCGGCCAAAGGTGGCCCTTGACTACTGAGGCGCGCTGACTACGGAGACGCCTTGACTTTCGAGGCGCCACGCCCCACACGGTGGCTCCATTAACTGGGGCCAGGCATCAATGGCCCAAAAAACAAAACCTACGTATCATCTTAGAACAATTCAAGCCATCGCACGGCGAAAAGCGAGACTCCGGGCGTTTCAGTTCGCCAACAGTCGAAGCGTAGATTTGAAAAAAGTCCGTGCACCTGGCTCGCGGCCCAAGCATCAGCTGAGCGATCGATCGACGGTAGCGAAACCAATAGCCACCAAAATGAGCACACCAGCGGTGAAAGAGGAAGAGGAAGAGCAATTGATGGTGCCGTCATCGCCTGGTCCCGTTACGTCGGAGTCGGAAATGCCAGGCGGCAGCAAAGAGTCAGCTGCCGAGGGTGACAAAAAGAGACGGAAACCAGCGCCCAAGAATGGCGGCGGCCCCAAGAAGCCGTCAGAGGAGGTGCTTCGAAGAAGAAGGGAGGGCCGGATCAAGGCGGCGGCCACAATTGCCCAGAACTTGAAAAAAACCGGAATTGGACGGTTCGAGGACAGCAACGCGTTTGCGCTCACGAGCGTCAAGACGATTCCACTCATCAACCAAAAAAACTACTTTGCAGAGTATTTAAAGCGAGACGACCAGGTGAGCGTGTTGCGAAACTGGCGGAACGAAAAGGCCAAGGAGACAGAGACGAAAAGCGCCGGGCCGGCGTCGGCGTCGGGAAAAACAGGCGACAATGAAGAGGACAACGAGGACGACGAAAACGACGACGACAACGAAAACGACAACGACAACGAAAATGAAAATGAAAATGAAAACGACAACGACAACGAGGACAGCGGCACCCCGTCGGGCCGCGTGGCCATGGGCGCCGACACCATCGTGCTCCATCCGGGATCACAGAATTTGAGAATTGGAAGGGCCACCGACAGCCTTCTGCAGAGCGTGCCGATGGTGGTGGCAGTGGCACAGAAGGGCGAGAAAGATTCGAAGAAGACAAGCCTGGCCAATCTCCCAATCTTGCCAGCAAGACATCTTGATGAGGATGGCGAGATGGACTTTGGCGCGGCGTTCAGCGCCGCCAAGGCCGTGGTGACCAAGGATTTCAAGGCCCGGATGCGGTTCTACCGCCGGCGGATTGTGCCCAACTCTCGCGAGAGCGCTGCGGCGTTCAACGAGGCACAAACGGGCGAGGTGGTGCCTGACAACAGTGATCCGGACTACAAGGAGTTTTTCGAGGCGGACGACGCAGTTCTCCAACAGCGGCTGTACTTTGCCGGCGCAGAGGCGCTCAAGCTTCCGATCGGCAGCGGCTTCACGCTGTGGAAGTTGCGGTCGCCGCTTGCACACGGGCGCTTCAACCAGGCGCCCGAGGACTACGCCACGCAGCAGGAGTTGTTGTGTGACTTGGAGCGGATCTTGGTGGAGGCGTTGAAGGTTGCGGGCGTGGCGGCCGCGGAAGTGCCGCGGCTCAAGTGCATGCTTGTGATTCCCGACTTCTATGACAAGACGGTGGTGGAAACGTGGGTGGACCTTCTCTTCAAGGGCGCCGGGTTTGGCCGCGTGGGCGTGATCCAAGAGGCCGTGGCGGCCACGTTTGGGCTGGGCATTTCCGCCGCGTGTGTGGTGGACGTGGGCGCCCAGAAAACCACCATTTCGTGTGTGGACGAGGGCATGGTGATCCAGGACTCACGTGTCAGCTTGGACTTTGGCGGCGACCACATCACCGAGGCGTTCGTCAAGCTCTTGTTGCAGCAGAAGTTTCCCTTCCGGGACATCAACCTCCGCAACCGCAACGATGATTGGGAGTTGGCCGATCGGTTGAAGCGCAACTTCGGCACGTTTGATGACGCGGACATCGCCGTGCAGCTCTACAACTTCCACAAGCGAAGCGCGGGCGGCAAGACAGAGAAGTTCAACTTCAAGGTGTTCGACGAGGTGATGCTTGCGCCGCTCGGGTTGTTTTACCCGGAGCTTTTCGAGATGGCTGCGGCGCCGCCGGCGAAGCACCTTTTTGCCGAGTCCTACGACCACTACAGCGGCGAGTCCAACCAGACGTTCTCGAAGGCACAGGAAAACCTCGCCAGCGGCGTGGCGTACTCGGACATGACAGATGAGCAGCTTCTCTTGCGTTTGGCCGAGGAAAAGCAGATGCTCAAACAGGCCAGTGCCGACAGCAGGCCGGCCACGGAAAAAAGCGCCGAGGGAACCGAGGGAACAGAAGGAGCCCCCAAAACAGCCGTGCCGTTGGACAAGGCCATCATCGAGTCCATCACGAACGCCGGCATCGCCACGGACTTCAACAAGGCCGCCAAGATGTACGACAACATCCTCGTGGTGGGCGGCGGGTTGGCCAAGTTCCCCGGCTTCGACGTGCTCCTCAGCGACCGCATCAACATCTGGCGCCCGAAGTTTCTCTCCACGCTGACATTCGATGAGGTGATGGCCTACGTGAGCAAAGAGAAAGAGAGGGTGGAGGCACGGCGCAAGCAGATGGTCGACGAGGCGGTGGCCAAGAAGAAAAAGAGCGCCGGCGAGCTGGCGGACGTCGAGTTAACAGAAGACGAGCTCCGGGCCATCGAGCTGCAGACGGCGATGGCCGTGGACCTCGAGCGGGCCGACGCGGTTGCGGACCAAGGGTCCACTTTGCCCGTGAGCGTGCTTTCGGCGCCCAAAGAATTGGACCTGGAGATGATCACGTGGAAGGGCGGCAGTGTCTACAGCCGCTTGAAGATTGTGCACGAGATGTGGGTGACGCGTGCCGACTGGGACACGCTCAGCTCGCGGTGCCTCTACTACCAAACATTGTTCAACTACTAGGTGGTGGAGTGAGGCACGGATGGTGGACTGAGGCACGGATGTGGTGAATCTGAATAGCAATGGAGCGGCGCCGGTTTCCCACGTGACACACCATAGAATTGGCGCCACGTGACTTTGCCGAGGCGGCTGCAACCGGCACTCGTGGCCGGTGTGCACACAGCGCCCGGCGCGGCCAGGTGGCCTCTGGGCCAGAGAGAACCGAGGACGGAGCCGAGGTGGCAGCGGTCGGCGCAAACATACGCCGCGGCGGCCAGCGGGCGTTTTTGGGCCGTGGCGACGGCGCTGCTCCGGCGCCGCTCCCCGCGTGGCCCCACGTGGCCCCGGCCGCCCTGCCAGCGTGCCCGGAAGTCGCCCGGGCCCTCGGGTGTTAACCCGGCCCACCGTTACCCCTCCCCCCGGGAGTGCATCGCCCCCGGCCCGCATCGGAAGTTGCCTACCCTCGGCGTTTTGACAAGGAGCGTTGGCCGCGCAGCAAATGCGGCCCTGGTGGTCGGGTGCGCGTGGCGGAGACTATATGCCCGATGCTCACAGGCATGCGAACCGCCAGAACCAAAACGTTTTTTCAAAAAAGACGTTTTCCTACCCACTGTTTTTTCTTCCGTGAAACACACCCTCCCTTCTCCCACTATCCACAATGTTGTCCAAGCAATTTGCTCGTGGCTTCGCTTCCTCCCAGGTTGCCAAGAACTACGCCTCCACCATCAAGAACTTGAAGGTCACAAAGGACACCAAGGTGATCTACCAGGGCTTCACTGGTAGACAGGCCACCTTCCACGCCGAGCAGGCCATCGCCTACGGCACCCAGGTTGTCGGTGGTACCAACCCAAAGAAGGCTGGCACTCAGCACTTGGACAAGCCTGTGTTTGCTTCTGTCAAGGACGCCATCAAGGAAACCGGCGCCAACGCTACCGGTATCTTTGTCCCCCCCTCGATTGCCGCTGCCGCCATCGAGGAGGCCATCGAGGCCGAGATCGACTTGGCCGTGGCTATCACCGAGGGTATTCCACAGCATGACATGGTCAGAATCGCCCAGATTTTGAAGACCCAGTCCAAGACCAGATTGGTGGGTCCTAACTGTCCCGGTTTGATTGCCCCCGACCAGTGCAAGATTGGTATCATGCCTTCGCACATCCACAAGAAGGGTAAGATTGGTATCATCTCCAGATCCGGTACGTTGACCTACGAGGCCGTTGCCCAGACCACCGCCGTTGGCTTGGGCCAGTCTTTGGTCATCGGTATGGGTGGTGACCCCTTCCCAGGTACCAACTTCATCGACGCCTTGACGTTGTACTTGAACGACCCCGAGACCGAGGGTATCATCTTGATTGGCGAGATTGGTGGTACCGCCGAGGAGGAGGCCTCCGAGTTCTTGAAGCAATACAACTTGACCAGAAAGGAGGGCCCCAAGCCCGTTGTGTCGTTCATTGCCGGTGTCTCTGCTCCACCAGGCAGAAGAATGGGTCACGCCGGTGCCATTGTTGCTGGTGGTAAGGGTGACGCCAAGTCCAAGATTGCATCCTTGGAGTCTGCCGGTGTTGTCGTCGAGAAGTCTCCAGCCAGATTGGGTCAATCCTTGTTGCAGGAGTTCAAGAACAAGGGTTTGATGTAAAAGCCCCAGCTCGAATAGATATACATAACTACTCGTCCTTTTTGTAGCCTCTGTTTCTCTCACCATCCGCCTGCTTTTCTTACCCACCGCTAGGTGCGCGCACGCCCGAAAAATTTACATGTCTTGTGCACCATCCCACCTCGACCTTCACCAGACCCCATATGTTTGCATTTTCCAAGATGGCCCGGCCGGCGGCGAGTGTGTTCAGGCCGTTCACAGCGGCCAGAGCCTTCTCTGCCACGCCGCCAGCATTGAAAACAAACACATCCACGCGGACAAAGGAAAACGTCCATGACTTAGAGACGTTTTTCAACTTGATCGGCCGCAACACCATCGAGCATCTTGACACGTTCGAGGGCGATTTGAACAAGTTCCTTGAGACCACTTCCAAGCAAATGAAGACACAGGGTATCGACGTGTCCACGAGACGCTACATGTTGAGATGGAAACACAAATTTGTCAACAACTTAGAGCCTTTACGAGAACACAAGAAGGGTGTGAAGAAGAACGGCGGAGAGCGGAACGCCAAGACCGTGTTGGCCAAGAGAAAGGCCTTGAAGCGGTTGGAGGAGAAGGAAAAGTCTGCCGATGAGTTGGCTGCGGAGGAGACGAGTGAGAGACAGTTTTGATTTGTACATATGGAATAGAACGACCCACGGCAAGAGAAGGGCAGTAGAGACTATATGGCGTTGAGGGTGGAGAGATAGGGATAGAGAGGTGGAGTGATAGGGGTAGAGAGGTGGAGGTGGAGGTGAAGAAGGAGATGGAAATGGAGATGAAGATGAAGATGGAGAGGTGGGGACGGGGAAGAGTGCATTGGCGCACAGTCTTGAATCATCCGAAAGCTGGCATCTCTTGACTCTTGTCAACTTCTTTCAACTCTTTCCACTTCTTTCCACTTCTTTCAGCTTCTTTTTGATCTCGTCTCTTTTCAGCTTCCCTTTGGCTGAGCCGGCCCAAAGCGGCCCTGGTCCTACACACGGCGCGCGTCGGTGCGCCTGTCATTGAGGACACCTTTCCACCTCCCACTTTCTTCACCAACCATGATGAAACAATTCTCGTTCCTTGCCATTTTGCTTTCGGTGCTCGCGTTCTGTAAGTTCACCAGCGCCGCCAGTGACTTGCCCGAAAACCCGCCAGTCACCCACAAGGTGTTTTTCGACATTGAGCAGGACGGCGAGGCGCTTGGCAGAATCACGTTTGGCTTGTTCGGCACGGTGGTGCCCAAGACCGTCGAGAACTTCAGGCAATTGGCCGTGTCCGAGGACCCCAAGTTCGGATACACCCAGTCTGTTTTCCACAGAATCATCCCCAAGTTCATGATCCAGGGAGGCGACTTTGAGTTTGGCCAGGGATACGGTGGAAAGTCCATCTATGGCGGCAAGTTTGACGACGAGAATTTCACGTTGAAGCACGACAGACCATACAGATTGTCGATGGCCAACGCCGGCAAGAACACCAACGGCTCGCAGTTTTTCATCACCACCGTCGTGACCTCGTGGTTGAACAACGCACACGTTGTGTTTGGCGAGGTGCTTGACGGATTTGACGTGGTCAAGAATATGGAGGCCACCAAGACCGCTCGTGGTGACAGACCCGTCAAGGAGATCAAGATCGCTGCCTGTGGCGAGTTGCCCGTAGATGCCGACGCCGGCAAGGACGAGCTTTAGATATCGTTTTAGTAGTGAAGACTCCCAATGACTGGATTTGTAGGGGACAATGGCGGAGGCAGAAGCCCATTGGCACCAGCAGAATCAGCATCAGCAGACGTTAGCATCAGCAGACGTCGGCGTCAACATTTTCGCCACCAGCCCTACCCCGACTCGTCGTTCAAGTTGAGCTTGAGCCCCAATTGCTCCACCGTGCTGCCCTTGCCGTAGAGCGGAATGTCGTCGATGTAGATGCTTTTCTCGTTGTGAGTCGACGCCAACACGTGGCTGATGAGCCCGTCGAACGCCGCGGCCAGCACCTCCGTATTGGCGCCCGGATTACTAGCCATGGCGCTGGACAGGCCAATGTCGCCGTTGCCCGTGGTGGCCGCCGCAGTGCCCGGGTTGGACACGGTCACGGGCGTGCTGGCGTAGCCGGTGCTTGACACGGAGTTGGGCGCCTGGCGGGATCCGGGCACGGCGGCCGAGGCCGCGTCGGGCATTTCGCTGGCGTACGTGTGGCCGCCGTCGCTAATGCTGAACGACGTCATGCCGTTGAGCACGCTGAGCGATTTTTTCATGGACAACACGCTGGAGAGGAGCCGTGCCGAGAGAACGTCGTAAATCACTGGGCTCTGGTACACGTTGGCGCCCACCACGAAGTAATCCTGCTCGGTGATGGTGCTGTGGGGGTCGAGCCGACGCTGGCGGCGGATGACCCAGAAGTCCGGCTCGCGCACAAACGCTACCACAAATTCCATGCCCACCATCTCCGTTAAAAGGTCTCGTAGATAAGTCTGCGGATGGATGTTGGGCGGGATCTGCTGGAACTGGAATTGCATGCGCAACACCTGGTTGTTGGATGTTCTGTCATAAAACGGCGACTCCGCGAAGTAGTCGAGCACGTTTCCGGTGTGGAGGCCAAACTGTTGGATCCATTCGGGTGACTTCCATTGGATTTCGTCCAACGGTTCGGAGGACATAGTGTTGGGAGCAGATTTGGTGGTGGAGCTGGCGAGCGTTAATGTGATGCGCGCGCAGCGCGAGGCCACCCGAGCCGCCGCCAGTTGGCCCTGCCGGCTACAAAATTACAGCCATGGCAAACACCGTCTAATTTTGCCGTTCTGAAGGCCCAAATTTTGCGCTCAATTGCCGCTAGTTTGACGCCGGAACGTACTCGGCGAGCTGGCGCCTCAACCACGCCGCCTCCTCGGCCATGACCGCGTCGGTGCGTGAATGGCGCTGGTCGTCGGGAATAGAAACGAACCCGGGCGACTCCTGAAAGCGCTTTTTGCGCTCAAAAAAGTCTTCGTACACTGCACCCAAATCGAGCCGCTCAAGCTTCCGGTGCACGCTGTCGCCTCGTTTGTCCAGCTTGAAGCGGGGGATGATGTGTGTGTGGAGGTGAGGCACGGACTGGCCGGACTCCGGGCCGTCTTGGATGGCCATATTGAGTGCGTCGGCCTTGTATGTATCAGATATGAAACGCTGGATCAACTGCAACGACTCCATGTAGTCCTGAGACTCCTGGGGCGTCAAATCGCCAAAACGAAGAACGCTTGTTCGGAGCGGCACCACCAAGACGTGGCCGGCCACGAGCGGTTTGAGGTTGACCAACGCGTATGTAAACTTGGATTTGAAAAACACCTGCTTTTCCACAGCGAATTTGTAAAACAACACGGATTCTTGGGGCATTTTAAAGGCGTTGGGGGAAATGAAATGTAGTGCGTACGGCGACGAGTGCGCGCGGTGCAGCCACGGGCGCGTGTGGTTGCACAGTTTGAGGAAAGTTTGAGGAAAGTTTGAGGAAAGTTTGAGGAGAATTTCGGGTTTATTTCGGGTTTGTTTCAGGTTTCAGTGGCCGTGGGAAAGTGGGCTGCACCCGGCTCGGCACTTACAAGAAATCACATCGTTCGGTGTATCTATTGATCTATCTATTTGTTGACCTTGCCAAAGTATTCCTTGGATTGAGCAACGTCTGGCTTGATGGTCTCAGACCCCTTTTGCCAGTTGGCTGGGCAAACCTCACCGTACTTCTCGGTGAATTGGAAGGCCTCAACCAATCTCAAAGACTCCTCGACGGATCTACCGACGGGCAAGTCGTTGATGGTAATTTGTCTCAAGGTACCCTTAGGGTCGATCAAGAAAATACCTCTCAATGCAACACCCTCCTCCTCAATCAACACACCGTAGTCCTTGGACAAGGAGTGGTTGGTGTCGGCAATCAATGGAATGTCGACTGGACCCAAGCCACCGTCCTTTCTGGCAACGTTGGTCCAAGCCAACAAAGAGTACTCCGAGTCGGTGGAGGCAAACAAAACCTCAGTGTCCTTGTCAGCAAATTGCTTGACGGCATCGGAGTAGGCGACAATTTCAGTTGGGCAGACAAAGGTGAAAGCCAATGGGATGAAGGCCAACAAGACCCACTTGCCCTTGTATTGGTCCAAGGAAACCTCCTCGAACATACCGTTGATGACGGCGGTCTTCTTGAAAGATGGAGCTGGCTTTTGGATGATGGCGACCATTGTGATGTGTGATGAAAAAGATGGAAATCTGATGAGGCACACGGAGGACGATCCACAGGTATTTATACCGTTGCAATTTAGTAAGCGAAGCATCTAGACGTCCGCTCTTTTTCCAAATCGGGCCATCGGAGGCGGCCTCCATGCAGGTCGCCCGAGGAGCGAGCGGGATCTCGACTGCCCACCACTTAGTAATAAAAGGCCCAGAATCGCCATAGCCATCTGTTGAGAGCCGCAAGAATAACACAGCAAGAGCGCTGGACCAACTGCTTTGAGGACCGCCCACTTTGGCTCGGTGAAATTGCCAATTGCACGCTCCATTGTTCGTTGTAGTCCCGGAGCTTTTTGAACGCCACACTTTTTTCACCGCGGCACCTGTGTGGCGTTATTTGCGGTGCCGGGGGAGCGTGCCCTCGATACCCGGAATTCTTATCACATTCCGGACTGCAGGTCCGCACCACCGCGGTGTCAACTGAAAAAGGAGCCCTCCAATACGAGCACGGGCAACCGCGGGCACTCGGACTGCAATTATTGATGGTGGTTCGAGAGCCGGTTTGTGTGGCGGCGCTCCCGCTTCTTAGAAGTCGGAGGCCGGAAGTCGGCCCCGGAAGTCGGCCCCGGAAGTCGGCGCCCGCTATTGTTCAGCAGGCAGACCGGGGCCGGCTCTTGAGACCGCGCGATGCAAACCAGTACACCCGACCAGCACAAATGCCAGACAGGTCGCGTCAGACGCACACGTGAGCAGATACACGTGAACACATGGAGACACTCAACTCTCGAGTCCACGCTGGCAGCAGAAAGAACAGTGATGGAGAAATTCGGATTCCACAAAGTCACCAACAGCCCCAAGCCGGGAAATGCGGCCATCACACACAACCAGCCCGCCAGAGATGTCCCCCCAGTGCCGTACTTGAAAAAACAGCTCAAAATCGACATTGCCCCCTCCAATCTGGTGGCTTTGGCCAACCTAGTTGCCGTCAGCGCTGCGGACTTTCCTGAGCTCCGAGACAGAGACAACATCATCATCGACTCCGAGTTTGTTTACGGAATCATCAAGGACCCCTCCATGAAGCCTGGCTCCATCGGCTTGGCCGGCAACCTCCGTCAATGGTGCAAAACGTCTTTGGGTCAAACGGTGGTGGTTGAGTCTTACAACATCTTCGACAAAAGCGCAGACAACACACACTACCTCGGTGAGGTGGACTTTCTTGTGGACTTCAGAAACCCTTCCAAGGCTGGCTCCGCCACTCTCAACGAAGAAGATCTCATTAATGTGTTTCTCAGCAACTATGAGAACCAGATCTTACAGCCAACGCAGCCGGTGGTGATGGACTACAAAGGAAAGATCTTGTCCATCCATGTGTTTGCAACGCAGGTGATCAACTTGAGCCAGATTGGACAAGCCACCCGTGAAATGTCGCAAGACATCTCCACAAAGGGCATTTTGATGAAGGGCGGAACGTCGCTCAACTTTTTCCCCACGGAAAACTCCCTCATCAAATTAGAAAAGAAGAAGGGCGGCAAGAGCTCTGCCATGATCAACAAGCCGAGAGCCAACCCGATCATCAACCCGGACTTTAAGTTGGAGAACATCGGAATTGGTGGTTTGGACAACGAATTCCAGCAGATTTTCCGGAGAGCGTTTGCCTCTCGTATCATTTCCCCCGACTTGGTCGATAAGTTAGGTTTGCGCCACGTCAAAGGTATGTTGCTCTATGGTCCTCCAGGTACAGGTAAGACATTGATTGCCCGTCAAATCGGTAAGATGTTGAATGTGAAGGAGCCCAAGGTGGTCAATGGTCCTGAGATGCTCTCCAAATACGTTGGATCCTCGGAAGAAAACATCAGAAACCTTTTCAAAGACGCCGAGGCGGAGTACAAAGCGAAGGGAGAGAACTCGCAGTTGCACATCATCATTTTCGATGAATTGGACTCCGTTTTCAAGCAGAGAGGAGGTGGCAGAAGTGACGGCACTGGTGTGGGCGACAATGTGGTCAACCAACTTTTGGCCAAGATGGATGGTGTGGAGCAGCTCAACAATATTTTGATCATCGGTATGACCAACAGATTGGACTTGATTGACAATGCATTGTTGCGTCCCGGTCGTTTCGAAATCCAAATCGAGATTGCTCTTCCAGACGAGGAGGGACGGAAGGAAATCTTGTTGATCCACACGAAGAAAATGTCCGACAACGACATTTTGGCTCCCGATGTGGACTTCGAGCAGTTGGCAGCCCTCACAAAGAACTTTACAGGTGCCGAATTGGAGGGTTTGTGTAATTCTGCCTCTTCGTTCGCCATCAACAAGTTCACCAAAAGCGAGAACATCGCAAAGGTTGATGAGAGCATCGCCAAGATGAAGTTGACCATGAACGACTTCCTTCTCGCCTTGAACGAAGTCAAGCCAGCATTTGGTGTCAACGAGGAGGACTTGAATCTGAATTTTCCGTATGGAATCATTGAGTACAACAAGAAAATCCATGGCGTGTTTGAGCAACTCAGATCGTTCATCGAGCAAGTCAAACTTTCCGATACTGAGCGCCTCATTAGCGTTTTGTTGCACGGTGAACCCGGTGTTGGCAAAACGGCCATTGCTTCGATGTTGGCATTGAACTCTGAGTTTCCATTCATCAAGATGTTGAGCGCTGAGAGCTTGGTGGGAATGAACGAGTCAATGAAGATGTCCACCATCGACAATGTCTTCAGAGATGTGTACAAGTCTCCATTGAACATTCTTGTCATTGACAAGATCGAGACCCTCATAAACTATGTTCCCATCGGTCCGCGGTTCTCCAATGAGATTTTGCAGATGTTGATAGTCAACTTGAACAAGAAGCCACCAAACGGCAGAAGGTTGCTTATCATCGGAACCACGTCGCAGTACTCTGCCTTGAAGCACATGAGCTTGGTACAAAACTTCACAAAAACCATCGAGTTGAAGAAGGTCACCCAGATCGAGGAAGTTGCCATTGTGATGGACCAGTTGAATTACATGGACTCCAGCCTGCGCCGCAAGATTCTTCACCAGATCTCCGCAGTTGGCGATGGCACAATCGATCTCAGTATCAAAAAGTTAATCCAGGTTTTGATGAACTGCAAGTACTTGAAGGCCGACGTGAACACGGTAGTGGAAAACCTTCTTGAGGCCCAAGTTTCTTGAAAGGAAACGACCACTATATTGCCCAACGCGAGACTGGAGGTTGAATAAGGGAGATCGCAGGTTTTGTATGGAAGAGTAAGTTCTACGGCCGCTTTATGAAAATGATGAAAAGTACAAATGTAGGTCTTCAAGAATCCAGCAAGCTCATTAGCTCTATAAACCTATTTACACCCTAAAAAACCTTCGCACAGCAATGAAATAACGATATCCTGGAGCGTCGGGCGGAATTTATAAGGAAGGTAATTATTGATAAAGACAGCCGGTCACGCTTCTGCAAAAGCATGCATGGGACCCCGAAACAAAAAGAATCGGGGATAAGCGTGTCGGCTGCAGAGGATGGGGCGCGCGCCGCATGCTGCGAGACCAAACGCAAGCGGGACTTTGCAGCCAAAGTCGCGGGTACAAGCTGCAGCAGCGCCCCACTTCCTCCATCGAGGAATACTTGAAACAAGCCATATGCATAGAATAAGGAAGCCCGGAATTCCTTATCACTAATGCATATGCATATTTGGCTCGGCGCTTACCGGAGTTTACAACAAAGCAGATCCAATCTCTATCATTGGTGGCCGCCTTCGCAAATGTACCCGCCCGGACCGGCCATCTCGCCCTGAGAAAGGCCGCTTAAACGCTTCGAAACAAAATGAAAAAGAAAATTGATTGGCATTTCTAAAGTATCTATGTAGACGGAGCTTGTCCCTGCAAGTCGAACGAGCGCGACGTTAAACAAAAGAAACGGAGATGCACAGCGATGCAACGCAGAAGCATGTCTAATCTTGAACTTCGAGTTCCGGACCAAATACGTGTTTTTCCTCCATAATGCCACCAGAGTTAGGGGATATACGCGTTTTGACCCTCGAGCTGTTTCACCCTAGAAATGGGCTCGATATCGCCTTGACAGGGGTGACTATTTGATAGCCTGCGAATCCCGCCTAGGTGTTCGGGCACCTATAACTTATTCTATTTACAGAGACAGCCTTTCACACTCTTTGCTAATCCAGACAGTCCAAAATCTCGACATGTCCTGCGAAACAGGCACAACCACGGGTGTATCGTCGGTCATCTGCTTTCGCCTGTCGTCACCAATGTATATGGAGACAATATGGAGTTTTCCATCAGGAGATCAAATGGTAGAGGACGGCATTGTTTGTCCAAAGGACATTCTTTCTGGTCAACTGGAAAAGTTTAGCTCACCTTGCCCGGTGGTTGTCAAGAGCGAGGACTTCACGCTGATTATCGAGCAGAAGACAGATTTGTTTCTTCCACTGGACAACATCATACCCGAAACACCCTATTCCACGCAGTTTGACCTCGAGACGCCACTTAGCTGCTTTCCTCTAGAGGAGACGCATGGCTTCTTTTCTGATGAGGAGGGACCAACCACGCTTCTCATCGACACTTCACTTCCCCTTTGCCCTACCCCGCCGCAAAGCAGAGACATGACGACCAAAAAGTCATACGGGTTAAAAAAGGAAGCAAAGACCATATCTCGCACGAGTGTGGATCCCGGATACACGAAACATGAAAAGCCAAGGACTGAACAGACGTATCTTACGCGTGGAAGGAAAGGCCGAAAAAAGCTGCTCAATGTGCACCTCAAGTTCAGCAAGTTTAGAACATATCTTCATGTTGTCGAGAGGAGTGGTCCCAACAAAGAGTACAAGCTCCCCATATTCACATCATTATTACCCTTTGACACCATGAAAGAAGCACAACATTACTCCAGTACAAGGCAATCACGTCCAGACAGCGACGTGATTGTGTTACTGGTCGGCACTACAGACCAAGTCTCCATCAAGCGCTATGAATCGCGGCTCACACTCGGTCAATTGGCGATCATATTGGGCTGCCAGAATTACAAGATCTCGCTCGTGAAGGATATTGAAACGATAATCCTCACAATGTTCGACCAGTTGTGTGGCTTCAAGATTGGCCACTGCAGCTGGAGCAGAGGCATCAAAAAAGGGAGGCGGCAGGAAATGATCACGGAGGTGTACTCATTTGTCAAGCTCTACTTCCCCACATTCACACGCGAAATGGTACAGATTATCATCAAGCGAGGATCTTACTCCCGAACACAAGAATTCTTGCGGCAACGACGGAGAAGAGCCCGCAAGCTCCCCGCCAGACCTGTTTGATTTGATACTTTTATAAAAATGCAAAAAAAGTGAGTGGTACGGGAATCGAACCCATGTCTAATGCTTGGAAGGCATTAATGCTAGCCATTACACCAACCACCCGTTTTGCGAAGGATTTTAAAAATTCTAATTCGCCACAGCAAGATCAACGCTGCCACGAACCCAATCTCATCTAGGGTCCTCTTCAGCGAATTTTTCAATCGAGGACGGTTTGAATTCACAAAATGTGTGGTAACTTATCGCGCGGAAAACCCGTGGAACCGCGCGGCACGCGGAATTGATGAATAATCTCCGACATGAGACTATATATTCGCCCTCCCCTCGTTCTTAACCTTCCGCACGTCAAAATGACAATCTCCAAACCATTCGAGCCAGTGGGAACCAAGTTGGTCACGAAATCCGGAAACCCGGTCTACATGGGTACGGGAACAGGCACCAAATGGCAAAAAATCAAGAAGGCCAGAGATGAAGCCGTGAAAGACACATTGACAGACGAGATGGTGGAGTACTTGATCTCCAGCATAGACAATGGGTTCAGACATCTCGACACTGCCGAGATCTACACGACCCACCCCGAAGTTGCCGAGGCCATCAGGAAGTGCAATGTTGCTCGGGAGGATCTCTTCGTCACAACAAAGTACAACCCAGGTGTGGCTTACCAGAAGGCGCTCCACAAGTCCGGAAAGGATGCCGTGGACGCAGCATTGAGCGAACTCGGGCTCGAATATCTCGACTTGTTTTTGGTGCATTTCCCGTTCTTTAACGAGGAGCACTCTTTTGGCCAGACTCTTGAAAACGTGTGGGCAGACTTGATTGAGGCCAAGAAGGCCGGAAAGGTGCGGTACATCGGAGTGTCCAACTTTGCGCCCGTGCATTTGGAGAGATGCTTCAAGGTGGCTGGAGGCAACCCCGAATACTACCCACAGGTGAATCAAATCGAGTTTCACCCGTACTTGCAAGAACAAAGCGCCGGCATTTTGGAGTTTAGCAAGAAGCACAACATTTTGTTGGAGGCCTATGGCCCATTGTCGCCACTCTTCCGCATTGTGAAGAACGACAAGGAGGTTGTGGACCACCCGCTCTTGCCTGTGCTCGACAAGTTGTCGCAAAAGTACGAAAAGACCACTGCCCAGATCTTGTTGCGGTACACCTTGCAGAAGGGCCTTTTGCCCGTGACCACGTCGTCCAAGCCCGAGAGACAGCGTGAGGCTCTTGCCGTGTACGAATTTGCGTTGTCGGACGAGGATGTGGCGTTGATAGACACCGAGGGCGCCAAGTTCCACTTTAGAGGGTTTTTCCACAACTTGTACCACACGAAGGACGACTGAGCGAGAAATGCGGACGACTGAGCAAGAACTGCGTTTCGATGAAATATATGTTGCGGCGAGTGTCTGAGGCGGTCAGACTTGTAGATTGAAGGAGGCTATTAAAGTTGTAAAGATTTAGAGAGAGAGAATTCCGATGGATTTTTGAAGAGATCTAAAACTTCGAAAAAGTAGATTTGCAGATAGGGTGAAGGCAGAACTAAAGCAAAGGCACTGAGGCAAGTGGGACATGGAGGCAGTGGATAACGCGCACTGTGGGGTATCGATACTACAATCTATGTGTGGCCGATACGCCCTAGGCTTGGTAAGCAGCACCATAAGAAGCAAAAAATGGCCATTACTAACCACAGCTGATTGAAGAATTGCCCCTGGCGTTTGCCCACTCGGTGGGCGGCGCGGGCGTGCAACAGATTGAAGGACATACCGAAGCATACAAAGGCAATGAAGACAGTTCCAGCAACAGTTCCAAAAAAGACCACAGCGGCGAAGACAAGGACAAAAGAGATAAGGAAAAGACGGAAAGAAATGAAGCTGAGTACTCCTTTGGCGAGATCACGCTCCGTGTGACCGTCAGCGCCACCCCCAGCGCAGACTTAGCTACGCGATCCTACAATATCCCACCCACGGCACTGGGCGCCATTGTATACGCCAAACAGATTTCCGAGGAGCTGGCCAGCTACGTGGTCGAGTCCCTGAAGTTTGGAATGCTTCCGGAATGGGCCAAACCGCAGGACCCGCTGGCGGTCAAGCACACATCGCCCAAAAAAGCACCGCCACACTCGCGGGAGGTCCAGCGGCTCCAGGCCAAGTACTTCAACTGCCGCAAGGAGACCTTAGCTCAGAGCCAGCTGGTGTGGACGGCGCCGCGCAAGCATGGGCGGTGTGTGGTGCCGATTCTGGGCTACTTTGAGTGGAAAACAACGCCACAAGGAAAAGAGCCATACTACGTGACCTCCGCCGACGGCAGCTTGTTGTTCTTGGCTGGACTCTATGCCCACAACCGGCACTACGGCGGCACGGCGCTTGCGGCGGGCGGCGACTTTTTCTCGTCGTTTTCGATCGTCACCGGACCAGGCACCGGAAACGGTTCATGTGACATGCTGTGGCTCCACAGCCGCAAGCCAGTGTTTGTGGAGCCCAACAGCGACGCGTGGAAGCTCTGGCTCGGGCCTCAGGAGTGGACCAACGCCATGGTCGGTACTTGCCTTGACACAGATGCCAACGAGGCTTATGGGCGCCTTGTGTGGCACCGTGTGGCCCGGCTGGTGGGAAATCCGGGTCACAAAGGGCCTGAGGTGATCCGGGAGGAGCGGGCGAGCCAGCCGTCAATCCAGCAGTTCTTTGGAAAGAAAGCAGAGGGAGAAGGAATACAGAAGACGGCAAAGAAAGAGGAGTTGAGAGAAACAAAGAAGGAGGAGCCAAAATGCGAATCTGGAAAGGGAGAATCACAAAGGACAGGGACTGCTCAAAGCAGCAGAGCGTCCGGCGGCATTGCTGCCCGAGTTTCAGCGGACCGCGGTGTCAAGCGTGATATTGAGTTGACCGGCTCCCCCGACGAACCACGTGCAAAAGCAGTTAAAAAGGAGCCATAAAAGAAGAAACCGGACACATGAAACCACAGGTTTTTTTCGCCGCCGATAGGACCAGTAGCTGCAGTGGTTGGCCCATTTAAACAATGGCCGCGGCCGACCAAGCAAAAAAAGAAAGAGAAGAAGGAGGAGAAAGAGGAAAAAGGAGAAAAAGGGGAAAATGAGGAAGACGGAAAAAGAGGAAAGAAAGCCAGGCCAAACAAAACTCAAACAAAAACATCATTTCCAAGAGCTTAAACCGGCGCTGGACAATTTGGCCCGCGCCAGGTCCACATCAACTGTCCTACACGGACCGAGCGCACTCAAAGTGAAGTGAGAAACTGAGAATTTTTTACCCTTTTTCACCCCTCCCCACTCTTCCTCACCAGCACCACCAATAAGCGCCATGTCGGCCAGCATCGTTTCCGCCCGGGGCTTCCACACATGCAGAGTGGTGGCCCAAAAAAACGCCGCCCGCTCGCTGCCGCTTTACTTGAACCCACACAAGTGGAAGGGCTTGCCCGCCGACCGGGTCTTTGAACTCCACGAAATGAGAGTGAATGCGTTGGGAAACAAATACGTGCCCAACGACGCCGAGAGATCGGCCATCTTGTCGACATTCGAGAGCTTAAAGGGCAAGCGGCCCGTGTTGGAGTACGGCTATGAGCTCGACAACTTCAAGGAAAGGGCCATGAACAACACGCCGTCCAACCTCCGCGGGCTTCCTCCCAAGTTATCCAACACGCGTGTGTTTGACCGCGGTGCCACACCTCATGAGCAAAGGAAGATCGAGCAGCTCCACAGAACAAGCGCATTCGAGATGCCTTTGTTGGCCAAGTACCGCCAACCGTACGCGCCTGCTCCGGCCAAGGAGGCGCCCATCCAGCTCACTTTCCACACGGATTTTTCCGACGATGCCACGGCGGCCAACAGAAAGGTGGCACTTGTGGTAGAGTTGAAGGACTTGGATCTCAACGACAAACAGGCCAAGAAGTTCAAGCTCTTGGCGCGCAACAAGTTCGACCACAACAGGCAGAAGTTGCACTTTTCCACCGACAGGTTTCCCGAGTCCACGCAGAATGCCCGCTGGTTGGTTGAGACGTTCAACCGGCTTTTGGCCGAGTCGCGTGATCTCACCAAGAACACATTTGAGGATGTGCCCGTGGACACGCGCCACAGCAAGCCTTTGAAGGTGAAGGCCGAGTTTCCCGAGGTCTGGAAGAGACCCGAGGATGCGCCGGTCAAGAGACACCACATTGTGAGAAGATGCGTCGACGCAGTGAAGCAGCGCAAGGACGAGGAGTACGTGAAGAAGATCCTGCCATGAGGCCAATGTAAATAGTTGCCAGCCGGCAAAAGACAGTCAGAATCAGAGAATGTAGGGCAAAAAGTAGAAGCAGATAGGAAAGCAGAAAGATATGGAGAAGAGAGCAGGCAGAGTGAGAGGAGAAGAAAGTAGAGCCAGAATAAGAAGACCAGAAGTGGAAGGAACAATTGAAAAGCAGACAGAATGATGAAAAATCAGTAGTAGAGACCGAAAAGTAATTATCACAAGCAAAAACTAGACAATACAAATCAGAAGCAACGACTGGAAAATAGAAGTAGAAGAAAAGACAGGAGAGAAAGACATAAGAGAAAGCAGCGACAAACGGTGAAAAATCGAACGCAATTCTTGAGTAGTAGAATAGCAGAAGCAGAGACAGAACAGTAGAAAAACAGAAACACACAAAAATTTCCAAAAGCAAACAGGAAAAAATAGAGAAGCAGACCATCGATTACAATAAATCTTTTTCTCTTTTATTTGCATCTAAATTCTCCTTCTGCCTCTGTTCTCTGCCTTTGCTTTTCCAGACCATCACAGCTTCGTGTGTGCACCCGTGCACCACGATGTACTACCACTCAAACATCAACGGCACCACAACCACCAAGCGCTTTTCCCGGCACATTTTCCCGCGAGACCCAGCGAGATTGCACGAGACCGCACGGCTACATCCAGAAAGACCACCACGTGTGCACGAGCGCCCCCACGCCAGCATGGTGATGCATTCGGCAACGACGATCTTGGACGATATCATCGATGAGCTCCGACTCAAATACGACTCGTTTGTGGGGCTTTTGGACGGCGACGCGGTGCGCGAAATCCCCAGCCTCAACACGCTCCACAATCTCCACAAGCTTTTGACGAAGCTCTCCAACAGTTTGCAGGCGACGGAGGAGAAGGACCACGCGCTCCTTGAGGCTGTCAACTCACGATTGGAAGCCCCTGAAGCCGAGCAGCCTAGCGACGATGACGACGAGGCGCTCGCAAACAAAGTGGACCCTGTCAAGCGCGAGCGCGACGAGTCCGACGCGGACGAAGAGTCTGTTCCGCTTGCTAAGCGCCTGAAGACCGCGCTGGCGAAGGACGAGGACGCCGACGGCGGCGACGGCGGCGGAATCGGCGACGGCGACGGCGAAAGTGGTGATGCCGAGCCCGCCGAGGCCCCCGCGGCCGCAGCCGAGCCTGCAGCGGATGCTGCGGCCAGTTCTAACGATGGACGCATCGATTCCCAGGATGGACGCGTCAACTCCAAGGACGACCCCGTGCCGCCCGTGCAGACCGGCTCATACACGCAAGAGAACGACACGCGGCTCAAAAACCCCAAGTCCGAGTTTGTGTGCCTGCAAACGTTGTCGTCGGCGGCCGTGGCCGAGCTCGGGCTTTTCAGCGAGCAGCACAACGGACTCGAGACCCAGGGCAAGGAGTACCTCAAGAAGAAGTACGGCGTGGCGTCATACCCGGAGACAGACCTTCAGGATATGCTCCCGGGCCGCATTCCGGATATCGACTTCTCCAAGACGAAGGCGCCGTCCAACCAGGTGCAGTTCACCACGTACCAGTCATACATCGAGTCGTTTTTCCGGCCGTTTTCAAACGACGACGTGGCGTTCGTCAACGAGAAGTTTGTCATGCCGCCCGGCCTCGACAAGAGCTACGACCCGTTGGTCAGCCCGTACTTGATCCCCAAATTGGGCCAGCTCTACCTGGAAAAGTGGAGCGACGAGGACGCGGCGCTCGGCTCCAAATTGGCCTCGCCGTCGTTTCAAAAACCGCCGTTGGAGTCTTACAAGCCCAAGGGCGACGCGGACGAAATCACCGACGAACAGTTGCTTGCCGAGGACGTTTCGTGCGGGCCATTGTCGAGCCGGCTTCTTTCGGCCATTCTCAGCATCCACGAGGTCAAGGATAAGGACGGCAGCGGCGACGATGACGCGGAGGATGACCTCATGGACGAAGGCATTTCTACAGATGAGCCCGCGTCGCAGCTCAATGCTGGCGACGCCTACAAGACAATTTCCGAGACCAGCGACTTCTATTCCATGGAGGAACGATTGAAGCGCGAGCTCAAGTACATTGGCATCTTCATGAACGTGGGCCACGGCGATGAGCTGAAGCCCAAAAAGGGCAATATCATCGACTCAGACGACTGGCTTCTCGGCAGGGAGGACGACGAGGTGTGCTCGGAGTTGCGCATGCTCCAGGGCCAGTTGAAGGGCGCCGTGGAGCGCAACAGAAAAAGAAAGAAGGCGTTGGTGCCTGTCATCGAAGAGCAGCTCGCCTACCAGGAGTACTGCACGATCTTGGAGGACCTAGATAAACAGGTGGACCAGGCGTACACGAAGCGCCTCAAGGCCAAGGGCAAGAAAAAGAAGCACATCAGCCAGGAGTCCTTTACCACCGCGCAGCAGCAAGCAGCCAACAGCGGTTTGAGATCGCTTTTGGAGAAGAGAAGCCGGTGGATCCAGAACATCGGCAAGTTGTTCAAGCCGCCGGAGGTGATGAAGCGAATCCCCAGCACATCTGTGTTTGCTGCCGAAAACCAGTCCGAAGACGAGGATGGAGAGGCGGCGGAGGTGGACGTGGTGAATGAAAACACCTCGTGAGTAAATGAATTTCCTAGTGAGTGAACGAAATTACCTTGCGAGTGAATATATTCATCTTATTGGTTAACGAAAATCCTCGCGATTGCGGTGGATGAGAATTCGTGATGGTCGGTGAAAATCCTTGTGATTAGGTGGGCGAATGAGAATACCTGATTACGGGTCGGTGTATATACAAAATAGGGCGATGGCAGGGCTTCGCCAGAATTTCAGCATCTAATCGTAGCCATCACTTTCTGAAACCGCCTACAAGCTCATGCCGGCGGTCAAGTCCTTGTGGGAAGGCAACGTTCTGCAGTTGCCCAACGCCACCATCGAGATGGGCTTGTCCTTGAGGCGGTAGTTTGCCCAGTTGACCACGTCGTCCTTGGTGATCTTCTCCACACGCTCGAAAACATCCTCCGGCGACAATCTGAAGCCTGTGTTGACAAGCTGGCGGCCAATGTCCTCGGCCACCGCCGTTGAATCGTCCAAGCCAAGCACGAGCGATGCCTTGAGCTGCGCCTTGGACCGCTCCACCTCCTCGTCGGTGATGTTGCCCGACTTCAAGCGCGCCCACTCGTTCAACACCGCGTTGACAAACAACGACATGTCGGCGTTGCTGTCTGCGGTGAAATAAACGCCCATTAACCCGGTGTCGGCGTACGACGTCGTATAGGCCATGTACGAATTTGCGAGCGGGGCGTTGGCAGGCCCGCCCATGGCGGCGGTCACCGTGAGCGGCGAAGGCGAGTCGGAACCAATACCGATGGACCGGTCCCACGAGCCAATGAGCCCGTTGGCCACTGACGACGTGAAAAAGTCCGGCGCGGACCAGCTGACGCCCTCAACGGCCAACGCCACGTGTGTCACGGGCAACGCGACGTCCTGGATGCGTCTCTCGGCACCGTGGAACAACGGAAGATCGTGACCATGCTGCAAAAACGGCACGTCAGACTTCTTGATGTGGCCAAAGTATTGTTCGGCAAGGCCCACCAACTGGTCGTGATCCACGCAGCCCACGCCAATTAACGCCATGCGGTCGCCCTTATAGTTGGTGCGGATGTAGTTGACCAAGTCGTTTCTGTTGATGGTTCTGATTTTCTCGCGGGGGCCCAAGATGGTTCTGCCCAAGTCCTGGCCCTTGTACACGATTTCGTGGAGATGGTCGAAGACCACTTCGTCGAACATCTTGTCGACCTCGTCGCTCTCCTGGAGAATCACGGCGCGCTCCTTTTCAATGGCCTGCTTTTCGAGCTTGGACTTCGTGAGTAAGTCGCTCAAAATGTCCACGTTCTGCTCCAAGTCCGTCGCCAAGCACTTTGTGTAGTAGACGGTGTTTTCCCGCGACGTGTACGCGTTGATTTGCGAGCCCAAGTCCTCCACTTCTAACTCAAGGCCGTACTGCGACCGTTTGGACGTTCCTTTAAACGCCAAGTGCTCTAGAAAATGGGCGGTGCCGCTGTTGGTGGGGTGGTCGGCCCGAGAGCCAGCGTTGATCCAAACGCCGACGGTGGCGGTCTTTGTGCCGGGCATGGCTTCGCTTGCAACGGTCAATCCGTTACTAAGCACAGATGTTTTGTAATTTGCCATGACGGAGGCGGCGGCGGCCGAGGAGGGCGCGGTGGCCAAGCGCCGGGCGTGGAGACGGCCGGCAGAGGTTGCTGCTCTCAACATGTGGCGGCAAGAATAGTTTCAGGGGCAGATGGCAAACGGCAAATGGCAATGTTTGGGATGATGTGGTGAACTAAGAGGAGTGCTGTCAGGATGAAACGGCGATGAAACACAGACAAAACGCGGCTGTGACACAGATGCAACGCAGCTGAGATGCCTGGGGTAAATGAGAAGTGGTGGCCAGCGGAGGGTTGTCCAACTCTTTGTCAGCGTGTGGTAGGCGGCCGGTGATTGTCGCACGATGGCTGGTCTGGCCCGCGCAGACTAGTGCGCCAGTTCCGAGGATCAAAGCACGTGATCACGCAGCTGAACGACCGGAAATCATGTAGTCATCTATCACGTGCAGATCTGCACAATTACGTCACGTGCGCGCGCACGCGACCGCCCGTACCAATCCGGGAGGCGGCAAAGGCGAGATACGGGGGCGAGATTTTAGCAGGATTGGCTAGATGCAAAAAGGCGTACCCTCGGTTTTGACCCTGCCGGCCAAAGCCAATTGCTTTCCTCACCCGCCCGTTTGCCACAGCCGCCCGTAGCACGCATAGCAGCTATGGAATCACATGGAAACGTTTTTTTGATACAATGAAAATCGGCCTGCGCTATCAGCAGGTGCACGGGTGTCGCGGCGCGGCCCCGGACCCGTCACTGGCCGTGAAAAAGAAACGAGCGAAAAAACGCACTGGTCTGCTATCTTATAAAGCATCTTGGATCGCCTCTACATTCTTCCCCACCTTTTCTTTCAATCATGAAGATTTTCGAAAGCACACACGACTTCAACTACTCGTGGGAGCAGGTGACTGCGGCCAACTGGCAGAAGTACCCCAACGAATTGTCTACACATGTGGTCAGTGTGGACATTTTAAGCAGAGAATTCGACCCCACCAACAACATCCTCAAAACCGAAAGACTCATAGCATGCAAGCAACCAATCCCCAGCTGGCTCCGGGCGATTGTCGGCGGCGACGAGTACTCGTTTGTGCGAGAAGTAAGTCAGGTTAACTTGAAGGACCGGGTTTTGGTGATGAAATCGGCAAACATGACCATGAGCCATCTTCTCCTGGTCAATGAGACCGTCACATACAGCCCCGACACTGTGTTGCCGGCAACGCGGACCATGTTCCAGCAAGAGGCGGAGATCACGGCGTTCCTGAGTTTTTCCAGCATTTGCAACAAGATCGAGGAGTGGTCTGTGACGCGGTTTGGGCAGAATGCCAGCACGGGCCGCAAGGGCTTTGAGCTGGTGCTCCAGTCGCTTACCGCCAAGTGGGAGGAGTCCGGCGTGTTGGTGAAGGACGTGGGATCGTCCATCATGAAGGAAATCGACGAGGTCAACGACTTGACGCAGGAGTTGGTCACCGAGGTGTCGGAGAAGACGTCGACCATTTTGGCCGAGGTGCTGAAGCTCTCGACCATGCAGAAATTGAACTTCTGGTCCCGGAAGTGAGTTTCTTTTCCGGAATATTGGCCCGGAAGTGGTTCATAGACGGCAAAGCGCCCCGGCGCCGCCAGCAGGTGTCGGCCCTCGCGGGAAATAGACGGCACCGGCAGCTTTAGCATATATTTATCCACAAAATCATTGACAATGCCTGCTGTAGCTGACGTCCCTTGCTAGAAATGGGTCGAACACCGTGGAAGTCACGTGGGCCATCGCATCGTGCACAGCTCATCTCAGATTCCACAGTCCAGATTTCCACCAGCCCACAACGTGAGCTGCCAGCCGTCCCAAATTCTTTCACGAGCTTCACCCAGAATGGAGACAGACGACGGTGCCCCGGAAGCCGTTTGCGCAGAAACCTCCGGCTTCGAAAGTTTCATGGTGAAGATGGAAGCCGACACGTCTCTATTTGCAGGCATAAAGACGGAGCCGTTGTCGATCGACGAAGAAATTGACCACGCTCTTGCGGACTGCCACGAGATTGACCAGAACACCGGTCCGATGGCCGATGCGCCTGCCTACGAACACACTCTGTCATCTTCCACATCGCCTCACAGCAGTCCTTTTGATTCCGTCGGCGAGCTGCACACGTCAGCCTCGTCTGCCAGCATCAACGAGAAGAAGCCGCTCAATCTCGAAACGGTGGCCACTTTGAAGCAGACCATGGCCGGCACTAGCAGGCTCATTGGCACATTCACGGTGCTCAAGACGACATACATGAAGCTCTGCCAGGAGTTCAACTTTTTGTTGGCCAAGTTCAAAGAGAACGAGCGCATCAAAATCGAGCTTGTGCACGAGAACAACGAGCTCCGCCGGGTTCTTTGGGAAACCATCCACGAAAAGGAGATGGACCGTGTCAAGTACAAGAGCGAGCTCGAGGCCGCTGCCGCACGCGTCTGATGCCGTTCAGACGATCATGATATAGCATAGGGCCGCCGCCAGGGCGCCCACTCGAAGCATCAAAAGCATTAAATAGAATAGACGTCATTGAAAGCGCGGTCGTATGAGAACGGCCATCAGGAGAGGCGGCCGCGGGGAAAAGGAAACAACATCAACAGTGAAAATGTTAAAATGCTCTCTCATAAACTTTTGCCATAGCCCACCAACGCCGTCAACTATTTCTCAGTGGGGTTGGCGGCCGTTTTAGAAACGCTGGCGGCTCTTTCCGAGCCCGCGTGCGCATGCCCACCGCTCATGCCCTTCGACTTCTCCGCGCGGCCCAAAACAGACCCACCCACGTTTCAATGTCCACTGAAATGACGGCCGAACAAGAGACCGTTTTGGTGGAGCTCGAGATGATTCTCGCCACCGTCAAGCAAATCCAAGACAACCTCGTGCTGTCTGTGGCACTTCTCCGCCAGCTGCTGCTGCCTCTGCTGGGCGACTCCAGCTATCGTGAGCTTGTGGGCCGCAACGCCGCCCGGATCCGGGAGATTCTTCTGCTTCTTGCCGAAATATGAGGCTGGAACGTTTTTGAAACGGCCGTCCCGTCTCAACTTCCGCTGCACCCTCTGTTGCAGCCGTTGTCGTGGTGCCAGCACGCGCTGAGGCGGCCGCTGCAATTCCGCTGCTGCTGCACGGTCTGAACAGCCATGCATCCTGTTGGCGGCAAGAACGTGCAGTTGAAGGGGGCGACAGCAGCCCTATTTATATTCTACCCCCCTCGAGCAAAGCTGTGGCTGCAATTCCACACCCCTTGGCGGCAGCCTGCCCGTTGCTACCATGCACCCGTGCCTCTCACTTGCACACGTGACGCGTATCATCAGATCCAAGCTGGCAGCATACAAAACACCAAAACACGTCTGAATCAACCGGCCCAAACACATTGGACACAGCTGGAATGGACTTTGCTGCAGTAAGATACGTGGACAAGTACCAGCAGGCCCAGGTGGCCGCCGGTGCCCCGGCAGACTCCGATTCCGACTCGCTTTCCGAGATGTTAGATGAGCTTGAAGACGATGATACAGTTCTGGCTCAGTACAAGGAAAAACGACTCACCGAGCTCAAGCAAGAGTTGGGCGGCATTGATCGGGCCGTTCACGCGTCAGGCAACAAGCCGGGCCAGATTTACGTCACCACGGATGAAAAGGAGGTGATGGAGTTGGTGACCAAGGGCGACATTGTGGTTGTGTCGTTTTCCCACCCAAAGTTCGAAAAGTGCCGCCTCATGAACGACACACTTGCGTTGCTAGCCCAGAAACACCTCTCGTTGCGGTTCCTTTCCATTGCCGCCGACCAGTCGCCATTTCTCGTGGCTAAGCTCAAAGTCAAAGTGCTCCCTTTTGTGCTCGTCTATCGCTACGGCCAGGAACTCACGCGTATTGTGGGATTTGAGGGCGTGACTGGTGCCAGTAGAAACATCACGTGGGAAGCAGTGGAGGCCCGGCTTCTCGCCTGTGGCGCTATCAAGAGAAAAACATTGAACACGAACATCGCTCAAACGCACCGCCTGAGGGTCGAGCAAGAGGACTCGGACGACGACTGGTACTGAGTGACGCGTCGCTGAAAGAACTCTTCTTCGTCGGCGTTATTTTGATACATCAACAAAATGTCACTGACAAAAGAAGACGCGCCAACCAGTGTTTGTGCTGAGGCAGCGTTGAGAACTCGCGAGTCCTCGAGCTCCGGCGTGAATCGGCAGAAGACCGGCCTGCGCTGCCGAAGAGTCGTGTGCGGTTCTGCAACACTTTGTCACCAAGCATAGCTTGTGTTTTGATGCTGTACACGCTTTATGGACTTTGCGGCCACAAGACGGAAGCAGGCGCAGGATGAGTGAATACGATTTTAATCCGGTCACTCTCGCTATGTAAAATCTGCAATGACGAACTGTGATGCTGCGATCAATTAATACTGGAGGCCCGTGAAAAGTGTTGGTGGTAGTACGGCTTGGTAAGCCGCACATCACCACTTCTGGCTGCGAAACACCGCAAGCGCCTCTCGGGTTGGCCCAGAGTACAAAATACTACATCCAAAGATTTGAATGGCTTTATTTGTGGACGTTTATCGATATTTATCCAAGCACGAAACTCTACGATGACTTGGCAATTCGGGAATTCCAAAACTCTACGATGACTTGGCATCGGCAGTTGCGAAAGCGGTGCAAGGGCCAAATGGAGGAATCCTGCAAGCGAATGAGCTCCATGGGCATGGACTCAAGCTGAGTTTTGACCAACACATCGAAATACTCTTGTTCAAGCTAATCCCTTATCGAATAAAAACGTTCTCGGAGGGACGCAATACGGATAAGGCGGGTGCGGGTCAGGTGCACGCGAAAACAGTCCAGGGCTGTGGCCCTGCGATGCGAGCGTGCGCGGCCCAGAAAGATGCCAGCGCGGGCGGCGTGAGCGTGAAAAAAAAAAGTCTTTTAATCTTTTTCTTCAGCCCATTGGTAAGAAAGAAGCACTTTTTTGCAGACAAGCCAACATGCAAATCTTCGTCAAGACCTTAACCGGTAAGACCATTACCTTGGAGGTCGAGTCCTCCGACACCATCGACAATGTCAAGTCCAAGATCCAAGACAAGGAAGGAATTCCACCAGACCAACAAAGATTGATCTTTGCTGGTAAGCAATTGGAGGACGGCAGAACTTTGTCTGACTACAACATCCAAAAGGAGTCCACCCTTCACTTGGTTCTCAGATTGAGAGGTGGTGGTAAGAAGAGAAAGAAGAAGGTCTACACCACCCCAAAGAAGATCAAGCACAAGCACAGAAAGCACAAGTTGGCTGTCTTGACTTACTACAAGATCGACAACGACGGTAACGTCGAGAGATTGAAGAGAGAGTGCCCAACCTGTGGTGCTGGTGTCTTCATGGCCAACCACAAGGACAGACAATACTGCGGTAAGTGTCACACCACCTTCAAGCTCAACGCTTAAATGTGATATATTTAGTTGTATAACATTAAAGTTTCGGCTTATTATGCCTGTAGACTAGGGGGACAGAAGCAAGTAGTGAGAAGGAAGGCACATGTTCAGCAGCGCCAGGCCATTTACTTACTGCACACTTGATTGACGGCAGCACCAAGGCAGTTTCACCTTGTTTCAGGACAGTTCCACATTTGTTTCAGGGCAGTTTCACAGTTATTGCAGGACAATTTCACCCTCGTTTCAAAGCATATCAAACACGTTTTAAGGCAGTTTCACTTGTCAGCAGCGCGTTCCATGGCTTCAAAGGCCCGACCGGTTCGGCCCATCAAGTGCGCGCCCCGCGTAGTATCAACATCAACCTACACCTCCTACTCTCTACAACACTTCCTCCTTCCATGAGTTTCAGCATCTACGATCTTGAGGAGGATGTACGCAAGCTTCTCAACACAAACAACTTCCTCAACGGGTTGACGCCCAACGAGTTCATCGAGGAGCTCAGCAAAGATCACATTCTAAAAGGCGCCGAGGTGGCCAATCTCGAATACTTGGACCCAAAACCGTACATCCGCACGTTTGAGTCGACGTTGCGGCACCTCAAGCAATTGGGCGAGGATGCAAAGGGCCAAACGGACGCAGCCGCCCGCCAGGTGGACGAATATGAGGTGGCACACAGTCAAAACGTGCTTCGGCTTTCGTCGGAAGTGGAGGACATTGTGGCAACATTCAGCCAATTGGACGGCGAGATCTCGAGCATCACGGAGCGCATCGACCCGCTCAACCAGGCCCTCAAAAAGATCACCACGTCGCGGGACCGGTCCACGGAAACGATCTTTTTGGTGCGCAGCTACCACGGATTCTACACCAAGGAGAAGTACGAGCCGCTCGAGAAGTTGCGCACGGCGCGCGACCGCGAGCTGCGGCTTAAATGCGCCCGCACTATCAACAACCTCCTTGTGTTGGCCCGAAAGATTGTGGCGTTGACGGGGAACCTTCCGAAGGTGGCGCGGTGCGTGACCACAATCGAGAAGTATGGCGAGACCATGGAGCAAGCGTTGGTGGAGCGGTTTGAGGTTGCGCTGGAGGAAAACGATTTTGACGAGATGGCCGACGTGGCGCGTGTTTTGTTTGGCTTCAACGGCGGCAGCAGCGTGGTGCTGGCGTTCATGAACAAGAGCGATCTCTTTCTCGTGGGCGAGGACGACGAGGACGGCGACGCCTACTCCGTGCTTGATGACGACGCAGTTTGGGCGCGGCTCGCGGACCCGGACGCGCCGCTTTTTGATGTGTTTCACGGCGAGGTGACCGAGCTTCTTTTGGACCGCCTCAAGGTGGCCGTCAAGGGCCAGGCGAGGGTGGTGCAGCAAGTGTTTGAGACGCCCGTGCCCGTGCTCAAGATCATGGTCCAGCGCATCTACGCGCAGATGATCCAGAACAAGGTGCTGACGTTGCTTCTGTTTTCACAGCTGCTGGGGCCATTGGCCCACGTCCGGGTCTTGCATGCGCTCTACGTTTTGGTAAGCGACTTCACCAAGGACATGAAGGACTTCTTCGTGGCCAACGACTTCGACGACAACAACGAGATTGGTGCCACGCTCGATCTCTGCTTCCATGACCTCTTCATCGACAACCTTTCGCAGGACGCCTACTTTGCCTTGGAGAAGGACATGCTCGAGAACATCATCTACGGCGCCGCCCACGGCTTTGTTGCCGCCAACGAGCGGGCGTTGGGCCGCAAGTATCTCGAGACGCGGCTCCAGGACATTGACAATGCCGCGGACATGGATGGCGTCAGCTTGGCACCCCACCACGACGCCTCGTTCAGGGACAAATACCACTTCACCGACAAGAAGCGTTTGAACCGCTTCAAGGATTATGCGCGTGCCCGCTTGGCCGACAGCTTGTCCAATCGGGACTCTGTGGGATCGCTCAACGAGTCGTATTCGGCCAAGGCCATGATCGACATCGCCCAGGTCAAGGTGGTGCTCAAGGTGGCCATCGAGACCGTGTCGCGGATCTTGGAGTTGACGCCGGCCAAGGCGCCCGAGTTTGCGTTGGATATTCTTGAGATGTTGGTGTTGGATTTCGGCGGCTTGTACGTGGCTGGCGGCTTGGAGGTGGCTTATGACCGGGCCCGCCAGGAGCTTGCCGGCGCAGCGCAGGCGGCAGACCCACACTTTGAGTTCCTCCGCATCTTCAGCGTCACGGGTGAAATTCTACTATTGGTGTCGTCTTGCATCAAGAAGATCATGCTCCCGTGCACGGTCAACAACCCGCCGGTGCGTAGCCGCATGATCAGCTTGACCAACAGCTTCATGACGCGATGCGAGACGTCGTTGAACCTCATTCTCGAGTGTGTGGTGGACACAACGACGGAGCGATTGCGGCACCTCCTCCTGAAGCAGAAGAAAAAGGACTTTCAGTGCGACAACATCGACACGATTCAGGACTACACGGAGGTGTGCGAGGCGATTTCGGACTTTCTCATCCACTCGCAATCGTTGTTCAAGCGCAGCTTCAGCGATGAGAACCTCAGCAACGCGTTGATCAAAACCGGCATGGTCACGTTGAACTTGTTGATGGAGCACTTCCAGAAGTTCAGCGTCAATTCCACGGGTGGAATCATCTTGACGCAAGACGTGATTCGGTACCAGTCTGTGATCGACTCGTGGGACATCCCCGAGTTGAGCGAGCGCTTCCAGATCTTGCGCGAGATCAGCAACTTATTCACGGTGCAGCCGAACTTGATCAACTCGCTTATCACAGAGGGCCATTTAGCCAGCTTGAAGGTGTACACCGTGCGGCAGTATATTTCGCGGCGGAGCGACTTTAACCCGTCGTTCATGGAGCGGTTCTTTGGCCGAAAATAGTCTGGATTGATGAGATCAGAGGATATGAGAAAGATTTTTCTCTTCGGAGAATTCTGTTGACTGAGGTTCTTCCATCAAGAAATACCGCGAATACGAACAGATGAAGGCCCTTCTTGGCCAAATAAAAATCTTCGAGTGTTCGGCAAAGTCACCGTTGGGCTGCGCTCCTCGTTCACCTACATATATTCATGACTTTTTGAAGCGTTTCAGATTTGACTAGTGGAACGTTTGTCGGAACCGATCTCCACTACAACCTTCAAAATGACTTTCGAAGCGATTCTCAGAATGCAATTTCGAAGAATGTCCATTCGCAAAAGAATTGCCGAAAGCAATGGTCTGCTTAAGCATTCCCAAACGCAATGGTCTGCTCAAGAGTTCCCGGAATGAACTGTCCATTAATTTGGTCTCGAAATGGTCATTTGTTTACTGAGGCATTTTCAAAAGCACCTGTCAACCAAAGCTCTCGAACTGACTATTTGTCTACCAAAGATTTTGAATTGACTCTGAACAAGCGGTCCTATATACCACTGCATTTTCTGCTCGCTTTGAGAAATTTTAACTGGAATCACTGATTCCGCTGAGCATTTTCGCATCTTCAAAAGTCCAGATGGCTATTCATGGACGACAACTGCTCGCTGCAGAATTCATCCTGGAACGAAACTTTGGGAAAACCAAAAAAAAGAACAAAAATCACTGAAACATTCAAAGCTTGAATGGAATTGGATGAAGCAATCGTATATACTAGGGATACACATCATGAGAACCTATGAAGCACATCTATTACGATTCATGGCGATAAATGATATTTTCAGGATAAATCCTATCATCTTCTATGCGGGAAATATAAATGGAAGGAAATGCATCTTCTACTATTCACGTTAAATGTCATCTGCTGAATTGTTTCAAGCCATTTATACTCTAACATTGGCCATGTCATCATTCTCGAGCGCTCAATGAAGCCTCACATCGGGTTGTAGCTCGACAACAATGCCAACACAGCCACGACGAGCGCCGCACATTGTAGAGCTAGCGTCTGTTTTGGCTTGCGAACCACAGAACCCCACGAGCGGATGCGGAGGAAGAACAACACAAAACAGCACAAAAGGCTGCCCGCATAGAGCTTGAGCCCCGTATAGGGCAGCGGAAGATAGCACATGTGAACATCATAAGAGCGGTCGTGCTGGGCCGCAGGACTGCCCGGCGTTTGAGGGTTGTTGAGCGACAAAAGCTGAATGGCCGGGCGGCGGATGCCGTTGGTCATGGACACGGTTTTGCACGAGATCTCGCGCGCAAGGCGGATATCGTTGTTGTCGTAGTCAAGGTGGGTCATGTCGCAGTAGTCGTGATCATCACCGGAAAACACCACACGCGGGCCGAGCCGCTTCAAAATCGCCTCCGTGTACTGAAAATCAATCACGGTCTGGTACTGGTCGCCGCGCTGGAGCGGGAACGGACGCAGCAGCTCCCGCCCGGGCCCACACACTTCCACACGCGGGTCCCGGTAGAGAGGGACATGGGAAAGCACAATGCGGGGAAGATGCGGGTCAATCTCGGCCTGGCACGCGTTGAAGAAGGCCCGCGCCGCCGCGTGCACGGCCGGGTCGTCGTGCGACATCAGGATCGTGTCCAACTGGACAATGGTGTGGTTGCCAAGGCGCCAGTGGTTGTTGGCGGGGCCAAAGTGCGCCTCAAAGCGGTCCCGCACCGCCACGCTGATATTTTGGAAGCCAATGTCGTGGTTTCCGGGAAGCCCGCGCCAGTCGCCGCGCCCACGCACGCTAGGGAAGATGTTGCTGAAGCGCCGTTGCTCGGCCATCCACATTTCGTGGGCCCAGTCGCGCCCACCGTCAAACAAGTCGCCCACAAACACCGTGGAGTCCGGCGAAAGCGCCAGATGCATATGCCGCCACGCCCGGTGGAGGTAGTTGTCGCTCATGCGCCGAAGCACGTAGCCGGCTACGCGGGGGAGCGTGGGGTACGTGTGGTCATCCACAAGCTGAGGATCCGCGAGCAACGCCACGCGATGCGGCGCCGTGGCGGCCTGTGTGGGCAGCAGCGTGGCCCACGGCTCCCAGCGGGTCCACAGACACGCTTCCGCGGCCGTGCGGAAGCGCACACGCTCGTGATAGTGGACAAGAAGGAGCCAGTAGAGCGCGAGGGCAATGGCGAGCCGAGGGCCGGCGAAAACGCGGGCGGCGGCGGAGCGGCGGGCGCCGCCAGCTTTGGGCAGATGCTGGAGCCCGCCGTGCGGCTTGCCGTCGTGTGTGCCGTCCGTGGAGGCCAATTTTGGGTCCCGGCGACGGAAGATCATGATGGTGGAGTAGGCGCGAATCTGGTGATGCGCGCGGCATCAAGACCAAGTGTGGTTTATAGAAATTTAGTTCAGTTTAGTCTGTTCTGGCTGTCTTTCAGTCTATTCAATATCTGTACTATTGAGATTTCCTCCAATCTCGTCCATTCTCGTTCAGTTAAATCTACTCTATTCCATTGAGGCCTAGTCTATTACAGTCCTGCTCCATTCTAGTCTATTTTGTTGCAGTCTAGTCCATTCAGTCAGGTTCATTCTACTTCATTTTGGTTCTACCAGCTCACTTTATTCCAATTTTTGCTACCTCCAGTCTACTCAATATCCTTCATTCTAGTCCATTCGAGCCCATTCGAGTTTATTTTAGTCCATTCTGCTCCATTCTGCTCCAACCTCATCCTAGTTCTCCTACAACCTAGTCTAGTCCTCCGCAGTCTTACTTCAAACTCGTCAGTTCTCGCCTACTTCAATTTCACATATTCTCGTCTACTCCAGTCTACTCCAGACCAGTCTATTATAGTTCATTTCGTCACTGTTCTAGTCTAGTCCTTCTGCATCATAGGCCAATTTGTCCAATCCAGTCTACTCGACTCTACTCCAGTCTAGTCCGCCTCATTTTGATCTGTTCTAGTCTACTCTGGTCACTAAATCTACTTGATTCTGTTCTATACTTCATTGGCCCTTTCGATCTACTTCATTCGAGGATAATTTGTCCATCAAGTCCAGTCTGCTCCCTTCATTCGGCTTCATTGTTGGTCTGCTCGATACGAGTATAGTCCAGTATAGTCCAGTCTGCTAGATTCTAGTTCTCATTGCTTCAGAGTCTCTTCCTCCAAGTCTAGTCTGCTCCGTTTAAACTCTAGTAACTGCACTCCATCACATCGATTGTGCTCGACTTTCGATCGCTCGTTCCACATTTACAAACTCCTGCTCTTCATGCCCGAAAAACGCCGCCGGCTCCGGCTGACCGCGGGCTCGCCACGGCTCTTTGACTTCCGCAACATCAACACGCTTCTCCACCAGAACGGCGCCATCCAAATCGACCGCTCGGCGCCTGCAAGCGACAATTCTCCCTACCGCCATTTTTGGCCCGCCGCCGCGGCGCCGCTCCGTGTCGCCACAAACCTCGCCACAGCCCCACAAAAACTCCCCCGCCGGCGTCGATACGGCGACCCGCTCCCGGACGCCGTCTACGACGCGTTCCACCGCCGCATGCGCCGGGACGAAACCGCCATGGCCGCCGCCGACCGCACGCACGTGGCGCTCGAGATTGAAAACGTGAAAAACAGCCTCCGCCTTCTCCGCCTGCACGACTGGGCCCGCCATCTCCCGGCCATCACGGTCGTCGTCGACCGCACGGATGCGGCCGAGCTTGCGCAGAAGCGCCGCCTCTCGCTCCTTGAGCTCGAGAAAATGCTCGCCCGCTTCCACGACTGGCAGTACCGCTGTGCGCTTCTTGTGGACCCTTTTGCGTGCCGCCCGCAGCCGGCGCTGGGCCTGGATGCTGATGTGGCGCTGGCGCTGCGTGCCCGGCTGTCTCGCCACGGTGTTGCCGAAAAGCGATCCGCTTCCCATCGCTGGGCGCCGGGCGCAGACCAGAAGGATCAAAAAAGCGCTGAGATAAAGTCCTCGGGCGCCAGAGAAACTAAGCGCGCCAGAGAAGCCAATGGCTCTAAGGACCGGAATGGCTTCGAGGAGCTTAACGGCCCTAAAGCACTGAATGGCTCTAAGGAATCCAATGGCTCTGGCATCAGCGCTTTTGATGACGACAGCGACGTGGACGAGGCCATTTTGTTCGAGCCTATACAAGCTTTGGCCGCAGCCCGCCGGGCCCGCCGCGTCCGCAAGCACGGCTGTGTGTTTCGGCTTGTTCTAGGCAATGGCTCTTCAGTTGTTTTTGATCCTTGCGCGGCGCCGCTGGCGTTTGTGGCCAGCGACGATTCGTTGGCAGCGGTGCCTTGATTCTTTCAAAGCATTAATCTAGTTGCTAGCGACGCCTTTATACGCATTGGAGCAGACCATTCAGCGACGGGCCACATTCTGCAATAGCGCTCCTCGACGTCTTGTTTCTTTGAGCTAATTTTTTGAGCTGAGAGACGCTTAAAGCTGCAGAGTGCTTCATTCGTCCAGGCAGACAATCAGATACGGGTGTCTTTCATGCTTCTGGTTCTTTGATGATTATCAGAAAGACCTCAGGTGCAAAACTATACAGTCTCTGGCTTCTTATTTCCATTATACATGACTGGAAGAGACAGACGTGGTGCCATTTTTAGGCTCAATTCTCGTTATAAAGATGTATTCTTCGAAAGCTTCTTTTTGGGAAACATCCACCAACATTCACTGGACACCTTCAGAAAAACCGTAAGGATAGGCTTGCCTTCTTGCACATACCAAACTGAAAAGTTTCAGTTGCATTTTGTCCCACAAGCTCAGTCCTCCATCGCACGAAGTTCGTCTTTATTAAGACATTTCTTCGGTAACATGATAATTTGCCTGTAATAAGACAATTCTTCTGTGACGAAACAATTTTTTTGTTACATAATACTCGTCCGTAATTGGAACATACAAGCTGTTGACTTATTTTATAATACACGCTAACAACCAGCCGCCGTCTCTTATGTGGTATAATTTCGGGCAGATTGGACCATGCGGTTGAACACCGCACCAAACGACGCCGGCTTCGACAAGTTGACGTCCAAAAAAAGCGACTCCACCGGAAATCTTACCTGCAAACACACCTTGGGCTGCTGCCGCAACTCCAAATCCGCTTTGCTCGGCCGAAACCCGTCCATCGTGCTCGGCCGCACGCAGTAACTGGATGCAATGCTATCTCGAAGACTCATGAAGCTGAGCATGCTTTGGCAAAGCACCACCAACACCTGGAGATTGGCCACATGCATGCCGTCGCCGTCCCGCGACCCAATCGTCCTCGCAAGCTTTTCGGCTAGCTCCATTCCGTCCCTTACAAGGCAGTTGTCCAAGTGATAAAGGATCAAGCACACCTCCTCCATCAGAGTAAACCCAACCGTCGCAAGATTCACCAGGAGAAACACAATTTTGTCCCGCTGCTCCATGGCCGCCCGCAAGTCTGTCGGTTCCATGTTCATCTCAAACATCCTTGCAATGGATAGGATAAACTTCTTTCGCGACAGGTACGTCTTGTTGACGATTCGGTACACGGTGCGGAGGAAGCTTGTTTCCGAGCAAAATGCATTGGCGTCGAAGCTTTGCGTGTACTTGCATGCTAGCTTGACTGCTTTGTCGTAGTCGCGGTCTGTCAAAGACTCGTGTTTCTCGAACAAGCTTGTGTGGAGCTCCATGGCCGTTTTCTTGACGCTTTTCACGGGCGATGCTTCCAACGCAATTATTGTGGCAATACACATCTTGGGATTTGCGTAGCCCAACTTCACAACGCTGTTTAAAAATCCAGTGGCGATTTCACTAGACCCGAGCATGTTAGTGGTGCAAAGCTCAAGAACTGTCGGCATGAAGCGCTGGGCTATATTGGCACATATGCCTTCATTGTTGAATTTGCTGGCGGCCAAATCGACTTTGCCGGACGAAACAAATGCATCTCTATTTGCGAGAGAGTCTTCTCGGTCAAAGAAGCGCGACAAGGCAGATATCACCACCAATTTTGTGGACATCTCTCCAGATGCTAGCACAGTATCCATTACGCCTAAAATGGAGACTGAAATGTATAGGCGAGGATGCTGAGTAGCAACATTGAGCAAGTTTCGTATGGCACATTCGAGCACTGGGCGGCTTGTGTTTTCTTGGGTAAAGAACAAGATGTGCCGCACGAAAAGACTCAAGAGCGTTTCGGGCGACTTAAGACCAACCGACTTGGTTTCGAAGTACGGCCGCTGGGATTCCATGTCACAGTAAGATCCAAAACATCCCAAGAGATTCAAGAGCTTCATGGTCTTGAAGTCGCAAATTCCGCCATGACTTACGCCATTTTTCATCATCATTGGACGTATGTGCCTCAAAGTGGAAATAGCCGCCTTTGTAAGGGGATTATCTTTCAGGTGCGGCAAAATTTCCAAGATCTGAACAGCCTCATGCAATTCTCGCTCGTTGTACCGGGTGAGCTTCTGTATTAAGCTCGATCGAATGGTTTCAACGTATGTGGGGCGGAAAACCTTGATATGGGGCAAAGCAATGCGCATAACAGTCAAAACACTCAAGCTAAGCTCTTCCTTGCCCGCAGCATCTTCAGCCAAGTACGGTTGCAAACTGATGAGATGATCTTGATTCACGAGATGCTTGTTAGACTCCGCGAGCATGATAATCAACCTCATGTACCGTGCTGTCTCACTTTCCAGGGCTGTATCGATCTGGTCTATGACCATATTAAGAGCATGGTCAAGTAGCTCTTGTGCAAGCCTCTGCGTCATCTCCTTAGTTCTTATCGAGACTAATAATGACTGAATAAGTTCGGCAAGTAATGACTTGTTTTTCTCGCTCCGTTCAATACAATACAGAAACACTTCGACGAGTATCGAGCATGAGGACTTGAGAACGATGTCGGCACAAGATGACAAAGCAGGCTCCAGTATAGTGGCTTCTGAGTCGTCTATGCGCTTAAGCATCCGGGAGAAAGCATACTTCTTGGTCTGCAAGTCTTCTGATACCATGAAGACGGTTTTCATCAATTTGAGGATCCGTTTCCGAACCAGTACACTGTCATCATCAGCCTTTTCGCCGATTGTGCGGTAGTACTTCTGGAGAAGATTCTCTTGCATGAACAAGTACTGGCCCAAAAGATCAATGACAGATTCACGAGCAAGAGCTGACTTCCCCTTCATGAGTCTCGACAACGATTGCGAAATGGAGCTCACCAAAAGAACAGTCTGATTTATACTCACCATTGGAGAGAGAATTTTGATCGCTTTGGATGCAACTTTCGCTCTAGGCGATTCCAAACATTTTATCAAAACACCGAAAAACTGAAAAAGCAATTCATCGAGACTTTCAGCCAAGAGCCAGATTCGATAAGGCAGATTCTCGAGAGAATGAGAGTCCTCCGGATCAGGCATTGAGTTTGAGGTATAACGCTCGATCATAGGCTCAAGCATATCCTGTAGTTCAAGAGTCTTCTCACGAAGCCTGCCTTGGTCACTGTCGATTGGCTGAAAAGCCGAGGCTGGATTGCTTGACATGCTGCATTTATGGCGCTTTGAATAGCCGTGAAAAATTTTCATCACCTGGTGTGGATACGCATTGTTGTCGCCAGCGTTTCGTTGAAGATTTTGAACCAACGTGACGACTTTTGCCAGAATGTCTCCGTACTCCAGATAAGAGAGTGATGTTGGAAACTCCATCGCACCGAACACAGGGTTTGTTGTTTTGATCTTGAGTATGTGTGTCGCGAGCTTCCCAAGGGCATCAAGGACCGCAGGGACGTGACTATGTTCCAATTTTTCATTTTCCAAGGCATCAATGAATACGGACATGGACGCTGAGACGAGCATAGCGGCACCAGGTCGATCAGGCAAGAGGGTCATGGAGAGGATATCGTCGAGCAACATCAGAAAGGATGCTTTAAAATTGGTATCTGCACTTGAAAGAGACTCAAGAAAGAACCCGGCTAATGCTTCGGAGGTCTTTGTAGCCGCATTGAAGGCCAAATCAGCACGCTCGAACAATTCGAGAAGCTTCTGGTTGCGCGGGCTGCTGGCATGGTTGCTTTTGGGGAGAATTTGAAATGAAAGAAAATCTTTGTACATGTGATGCAAGTCGATGCACTGCACAAGGTTTGTCAAGAATATGGCGAGGTACAGCACATTCAAGTTTCCAGAGACTTGCAGTTTGATCAAGTTGTGATCATCTATAGTCGACCGGAACTTCGCGAGAGCCTCGTTCAAAATGAAGTTCTGTTGCGACTTGTAAGCGTTGAATATGGTGATGAGAATCTGGGACGAGAGGCTCTTGAATCCTTGCCTTGCAAAAACACCGTGGCTAGAAAACAAGGCGTCAATGCAAAAATACTCAATGCGGGTGAGGTGGCGCTCGTCCAAAGTGCTGCTGCGTAACAACACCAGCAATTTGGAAAAGCAAGGCTCCAAGGATTCAGCCACCACAGCTGACGACAAAGTGTGACTGGCGGTTGAGATGTGGGAAAGGTAGTTGGTGATGCTGGACACGAATGAGTCGAGTTGGAGCTCGAGCGGCGTCAGGTCGGAGAGGAGGAGCATGAGGAGCACATCGCAAGCAAAACAGGCATTTGGTGCTTCGGAAAGCGCTTCTGTGGAGACCAGCTCCAAGAAAGCTGAACACATTGACATTGTGAGCGAAAGCACTTCCTTGTCGATTTTGCACAAGAGCAGCGCATCTTGCAAGTCGTCAATGATTCTCTTGAGCTCTGGCAAATCTGAGGCGAAGTGGGCACGGCTGGTGGCTCCAAGCACCGTGTCTCCCGCTTCCTGTTCATATTTCTCTAGAAGCCGGTGTAAGCGAGCCAAGCGGGAGTCCTGAAACCGCTCGGGCGAAATTTTGACGCGTTTTCGCTGTAGCAATGATAAGGACAGCGAGGGCGAGGAACGTTTGCGGCGAGAAGGCAGCGCCAAACCCCGCAAGCGCAGCAAATAGGCCAGAACATGTTTTTCACGAGACATGTCGTCGTAACCTGTGGGCAAGATATCGAGGGATTCTGCTTCCAAAATGTCGGGGGAGTATGCATCCGCCGTGGGCAGATTGAGGTCTAGCGGTGCATCCACGAGCCAAGACTCGGGTACCACGTCAGACGCTGAGTGGAGGCCGGCAAACGGCGGGGCCATGGGTGAAAGCATGGGGACACGGTCAGCCGGACAGGCGATCATGGGCCGTTTGAAGGGGATCTTGAAAGCGCCGGCAGCAGCAGTAGAGATAACATCAGCACTAGCTTCAGCCATGGCATCGGTACTGGCAGCGTCATCAGCATCATCAGCATCATCAGCATCACCAGCATCATTAGTATCATCAGCATCACCAGCAAACGCACGAAAACGGCGGGAAAAACAGTCGAAAGCAGCCGAGCAATCCAGACGAGCCAATGCGGCATCGAGAAGCGCCGTGGCGGCTGGCAGAACGTAGGCAGCGGGGTCGATCTGGCCCGAACAGACGCGTGCGGGCGCTAGGAGCGGCGCTGAATCACGCTTGGGAAGAAGGTGGAAAAACGGCGAAAGCGCCAAAGCATCGGTCAACGATAGGGCGCGGTCGGGCATGCGGCGGGAAGGAAGGACCGCAATTGTATTGGGCAGCCGGGCAGAAGAAGGCCACAAATGGGTGGATTGAGATGCGATGGAGAGACAGGAATCCGCGCGAATCTTGAATCAGTGAATCTTAATCAGTGAGTGAATCAGTGAATCAGTGAATCAGTGAATCAGTGAATCAGTCGATCAGTGCAAAAAGCCAAATGAGCCGAAAAGCAAATCAGTGCAAACCAAAGTAACGCATCAACCCGCCGCCGGCGGCAGAGAAAACGCCCGGAGCGCCGGAAGAGCCTCCTTCGCCATGTCGCCCGCAACATAGCGGTCACGTGCGCGCATGAGCCGCGGCGGCCGCGGGGCAGCGCACCAGTTGAGCCAGAGACTGCGGCCCACGCCATGGGTGCGAAACACATTCACGTAGTTGCCAGCAGAAGCCGGCATGACATAGTTCAAATACTCGCGCGTGGTCAAATTGCAGGCTGTCAAGTACACGTGGAGCGCAAGAAGCATGAGCGGGTAAACGGCGCCGGCGGCGGCCACGAGCGCAAGAAGAAAGCTGGCTGGAGCATGGGCAATAGCGCTTCGAAACGAGTCCACACGGACGCCAGCAGCCTCCACAACATGGCCACGGTAGTAGAAGCAGTGCACAAACAGCGCGGGCGCAAGCACAGCGCACAGCGCCACGGCGGCCACAAGAAACCACAAAAAGTAGCGGTAGTTGCCGGCACCCACGCAGTTGCTGAGAAACACACAGTGGTGGTCCTGGTGCGCCACACAGCAGTTGCACACGCTGCAGTGGCTTGTGCGTGGCGGGCGCCACACGTGGCACGTGCTGCAGTACTTGACGGCGACGCCATGGACGGCGTCGGCAAAATACGGCACGGAAATCGTGTCAAAGTACTCATCGGGCCCGGGCACGCCCGAGGCAAGCGCCGCCGGCGAAAACGGCACGTGTGTGTTGCGGGGAACGACGCCTGGGTCTCCGACGGCGGCCTTGACGAAAAACGCCGTCGTGAGGAACCAGCAGTACGAAAACACAAGCGGCACGGCGGGCGAAGTGTGGCGCCAGTGCCATTGGGCCTCACAGGCGTAGAAGACAGCGGCCGTAGCCACGAGCACAAAGCCGACGCCGGCAGTGAGCGGGCTCTGCCGCACGACCCGCCAGCGGCCACCAAAAAGGTACCATTCGCGGATGGCGGCGTTGTTCTGGACCTGGTAGTTTTTTTGAGGCGTGTCCAAGACGTAATTGGGGTCTGTGAAGATCCAATTAGCCACGAGGGCGTGGAGAAGTGTAGAGGGCATGGAAGGCTGGAGACAGGCGGAGGCAGTCGGAGGGGGAGGCGAAGGAAAGCCAGGGATTCGGAAGGGAAGCACGAGGCCTGGGAAGGTGAAGGGCCAGGAACAAGGGAGCTAAAAGGGAGCAAAAGGACAAAAGAAATAAAAGGAATAAAGTTTGCCAAAAACAAAGCCAGAAAGAGAACGACAGGAGAAGGTGGCCAACTGTTGGCGGCACTGGGCTTTGGGGCAGTAGAATGTGTAGCCCTAGCGGATGTAATGGATGATGATGCGCGCACATGGCTCTATCACCACTTCTCCAACACCTTTCTGCAGCTTTCAGCAGCTTTCAGCACAATGTTTGTTCGAACCTGCACCCGCAGGCTCCCGCGGCACGCGCAGAATTCTGTGCGCCGCCCGCTCTCGCTCCGAGCCGCCGGCGGCGCCTTAAAACGCAGCGGTACCACCATCAACATCCTCGGCGGCGCCTACCTTGGTGGAGCGCTAGTTTGTGTGGCCTCTTTGGCGTTTTTGTACTGGGACGCGTCCACGCGCCAGCCCATCCCGCTTCTGCTTCCGCCTGCCGCCCAGCTCACCGCGGTTCGGGCCATCAATAAGGATGATGTGCTCCACAGTCCGCGCCACAGCGTCAAACACTACCGGCGGCTTTTGATCGAGTTGGCACAGCAGGAAGACCCGGATTTGGTGTTTTCCGAGACGCTCGCCGACGGCTCGCGCAACTACGCGGTGCCGATGCTTTCCGCAGACACGTTGCTCCACCGGAAGCTGCCTGAGTTTGCCAATTTCTACGTGGACATGGTGATGCGCTACGCACGGGCGCTTTTGGCCAAGGAGGAGGTGGCCACGGCCACGGCGATTTTGCGCCGCCTTGTGGACGACGACTCGCTCTTCTACAACCTTGGAGACGCCGCCAAAATGGCCCAGTGCTGCCGCTTGTTGTGCAAGGTATCTGCTGATGGAAATGGAAATGGACTGAACAGAGACGAAACTACAAAAGATGCAAAGAAGGGCGCAAACGGAATTGCAGCCACCGGAAACGACTCTGACGGAAACAAAAACAAAACATACGACGCCCCCGCTGCGTTGCGCCGCTCCATCGATATGCTCCAGCGCACCTTCCGGGGCGTGGCCGTGTCGCCCGAGGGCGTGCTCCAGCCCGGCTCCGTCGTCTCGGACGAGCTCTTGCTCACGCTCAACGCTTTGGCCGCCGCCCACGCCCGCCTGGCCGCCGCTAGCTCCAACAGCTCGCGCAAGGACCGCGCCATAGCCCAGAACGCGCTTTCCGCCGCCTTGAACATCTACTTGGCCAACTTGCGGGCCGTGCTGGCGGTGCGGCTGCAGCTCGCGGCCGACGGCGTGTCCCAGGCGTCGTTCCCGCTCCTCAACTGCGACGCAGCCAATTTGGTGATGCTCGAGGCCGAGCTCAAGGCCCACATCAGCGAGGTGCTTTGGGCCAAGGGCTACCGCACACAGGCTGCTGCGTGGGGCGAGGAGGTGGTGCACGAGATCTACTTTGACCACGCGGCCAACAGCCAGGCCGCCGCCATTTTGGACGGCACGTTGGCCAACTTGGCTACGATGTACGGTGCGCTCAAGGACTCTGCTGGCCGCCAGCGCTGCGAGACGCTCCGCGGCGACATTCACGTTTTTGCCGAGTCTGAGAATGACTGGTACGCGCGGTTTGTCAACCGTTTCGCCAAATTGGTCTATCACCAAGGTCCGCTTGGGGTGTTGATGAAGCCGTTGCTGGAGCGCTTTGGGGCGCCGCGCCGCACGCCAGAGCTCGAGGAATACGAGGACGAGGACGCGGAGTGAGGGCGATTCAATTGGGGGTGTTCTGAATTTTTTTTTTGATTTTGGCCACCCCGGCTCCTTTGGTTGGCTTCTTGGACGGGCGGCTCGGGCCGGGTCTTCCACGTGAGCTCCACGTGACTCACGCACAGGCCGCGCACGCGGCCAATCAGCGCCGCCCGAAGTAAGAAAGTCCGGGGTTGGCTGGTCCTGCAGGAACACCCGCGGCCTCCTCCTCTGGCGCTCTCAAAATCACCAGCCCTCTTCTCCATCGTTCTTCTTCACCACAAAGCTTCCCCGCCACCATGTTGCTTTCCCGTGTCGGCCTCTTGCTGAAAGTGCCCTGTCGCCTGCCCCTCGCCGCTGCTGGCCTCGCCCGCGGCATCAAAACCATCCCCCAGCCTCCGGGCCATGTTGTGGGCACCGTCAATGACGCCTACGTGCCTCCCGCCGCCGCCAAGTCCCACGGCTCGTATCACTGGACCTCGGAAAGAGCCGTGGCCGTGGCCTTGTTGCCCTTGGTGGCCTCTTCCTTCACGTCGTCCACGTCCGTCATCCTCGATACCACCTTGTCGTCGTTTTTGTTGTTCCACTGCTACACCGGCTTCCAATCGTGTATCATCGACTACATCCCCAACAGAGTCTACGGCCCTATTCACAACTGGGTCATGTACTTGTTGACGTTCGGCACTGGTGTTGCTGGCTACGGTATCTACGAGATGGAGCAGAAGGAGGACGGCGGCTTGTCCGGCGTGGTGTCCAGAATTTGGAGAGCCTGATTGCGCCCGCGGGCGCCTGTGGCCTCTTGCTGCCGCCCCGCTGGGTTTCCCGGCTATATTGAATACATATCTGGCATTGATCCGCGTAGCGGCTTCCTGCGCCGCCCGCCGCCTCAACACCCGGCAATCTTTTTGTGTGGCCCGGCCTTTCCGCCACGCTTCAGCTCTCGAGCTCCTGGAGCGTCGGCTCGATGCGCTCGTCGAGCCACCGCTTGAGCACGCTCCGGGCCTCGCTGCTCAGCACCGGCCGCACCTGCTCCAAAGACAAGACTCGAAGCGTGTATGTGTTTCCGTTGTACGCGTCCCGTAGAAGCCGTGTGTCTTGCACCAGCACGGAGTCGCTGACGGTGTCGATTTTCACCGCCACGCTGCCGGCGTCCACCAACGAAATGAGAATGCGGTGCACGGCAAGCGTGTCGCTGTTTTCGGCGCCCAACGCGAGCGCCCGCCGGAGCTCGGTCATGGCCACGCTGTTGCCGATGTTGCGGCTTAACACGGAGAGAACCGAGAGCGTTTGGAGCTTTTCACGGGCCGCGGCGCTCAACTGTAAGCAATGTTGGCTGAGGGCCAAGTAGTCGCGGAGGGTGCCGAAAGCAAAGATCTCCAACGTGTTGATCAAGCGGGCGCTGGATTCCGAGGGCGGAAGCGATGCCGCCGCATCCTCGAGAAGCGCCCGGAATTGGAATTGCTGCGTGTCTTCGAGCGCCTGGCGGATTTTCAGTTCCATGCTGTGAAGGAAGAGTGTTGAACCAGCGCGAGTCTCATGCCGGTCCGGCTCGGCGCACTGGGCCGCTAGACAGCTTAGGGCCTTTTGGCGCTGCTTGGCCATTTTGTCTTTCGAAACTCTCTGGTGGTTTTTTTTTTGCCTTTTTTTTGCCTTTTTTTGGCTTGTTGAAAAGATTCCTCCTGAAGCCGTTATTTTAGCTGTTTTACCGCTGTGTTGGCTTCTGCTAGCCGTTCTTTCGCTCTTCCAAGCGGCTTTCTCTTTATAAGCCGTTTTCTTTACGTCGTCTTCGCGACTATCTTCAAGCTAGCTTTCTGCTTGTTTTGGAAGTTCTCTGCTCAAATACAAAGCTTCCTTTCGGCGTTCTCTTATGCTTCTATTTTCTGGAGGTTCTCAGCATCTCCTTCCCTTTATGCCTTTTGCTTCCAGAAGAGCACTGGCCAATTCAGACCTGTTGGCCCTTCTCTAATAAGTTTTCTTTAATTTCGCTCGAGCCTCACTTCGCTGGAACCTTTGCTTAGTTGTAGACAAATAAAGCTTGTCCTTTTTTTGGTTTCAATCTATTCTCGTGAGTCGGGTGAGGCCTCATTCGGTTATTCTCGAGCCATGGTACCTTGGCTTCTTTAGGTGTAAGATCAGCCCGTGCTCAATTGTGAAAAAATATTCATGAACAATAGGTAGTCCCCATTTTCGCTTCTGTTCAGCTGAGCACCAGTTATCATTTGAGCGTGTACTCTTTCCTTATGCTCAGGGTTGTCTCGATCACAAAGTCGGGTATCTAGTTTTTCCCAGCTTCAATTCAGATTCTCTTCGCCTTATCAGCATCCTTTCCTTTTCCCTTTCCACGGTTCTCTTTCCTCTTAAAGGTTCTTTGCCTTTTGAAGGTTCTCTTTCCTTTCCACGGTTTTCTTACCTTTCGAAGGTTCCCCTATTTCTTTTTCTAATCCTTTTCCTTCTCTCTGCCAGGCTCCATTGGCCCCGTCAATTCGGGAAAAAGATGCTGTACCACGCAGTCCAAAAGACGCAAGCACAAGAGCGTGTTGAGCTCGCTGGACGGCTCGGCGCCCAGCAGAATGGCCGAGGCGTTGTCTCCGTCGAAGATCGACAAGAACAGCCGCACGCGATCCCGGATGGCCGCCAGGGTTTCGTCACTGTGGAGCCAAGCCGGCGAGCAAAACCAGGCCAAGGCGCTTCGTCTGGACCTGCCCAGCAAAAGATCAACAAGAGAATCTTCTAGCTCAGCCCGCCAGACGGCTGCCGGTGCTTCTTCCCCGCCCGCAAGCTCAGCCCGTTTTTCAAAAAGCGCAGAGCGCATCCGACTAAGCATTTGCGCTAGCGCCGCGTCGGACACAGCCGGCGATTGACAAAACAGCGTCACGGCAAACCCAGCAATGGCCAGGTCCACACGGCGGCCGAGCAGCCCTGCGGAAAACAACCACGAGCGGCACAGTTGCACCAAAAAGCTGGCGGTCGGCTTGCGCAGCGAAAAGCCAAAAACAGTGTTTGCAAGCGCCCACCACGGCGAAAATAGCACCAGCGGCGTGCGGGCAGCGCCATCGTGATTGTGCACGGCCGCCAATGCTGCACGGGCAGCCTTCCAGGCCCGGGTAGCCGAGGACAACGCCCTGGTCCAAAGTCCAGGCTGCTCTTCGCCTGTGAATGGCGGCGGTTTGGATGGCTCCGCGAGAAGCAAATGCACAGCACTGCCGATCACTTGGTGGTGCCAGAAATCGGGCTTTGCCAACGCGGTCACGGCTTTATCAAGCACCACATCGGCCACAATGGCCGTGACCAAGCTGGAGACGATAGCAGAAGAATTCGGGGTATGCAGCGGCTCTGGTGCTGAAGAAAAGACGGCGGCCATGATTTCTCGGGCAAGCACGCGCAAGTAGACTTTTTGGGGATCCTTTAGATTCAGAAGCTGCTTCAGATTAGAAAAGTGCTTCAGATTTGAATTCATTGACTGCTTCAAATGCAAAGACTGCTCCAGTTCCAGAAACTGCATCAGATCCAGACTCTGAGGCACAAACGCCGCATGGCACTCTTGCAAAAAACGGGCACGCAAGGTCAGCAAGCTGGACGCATCATGAACGACGCTGCAGTCACGGGCAAGCATGGCGGAGGTGTAGGCGGGCACACCGGCCACAGGCCACGCCAGGGCCAAATGGTTATCGGCCACAGCGGCCAAATCGTTGGCTAGCACAATCAGACGCAGCAGGGCAGCGACGGCAGCCACACGCGCGACCAAGTCACGCGCAACATGGCAAAGCTGCTCGTAAACGGCCTCGAGAAAGTCCGTGTTATCGGTGTTGAGCTTGGTGAGGTACCACAGCAGAACGTAGGCCGTGGTGATGGCACTGAGGAGCAAATGGAGCTGGAGATTGAGTTCCGGGTGCGTGGCCGGCACAAGCGGCGGGAGGTGCTCCGTGATGTGCTTTAGCGCCACCTTGTTGTTGGTGATGAGCGATGCTGGCAGAGCATAGAGCCGGATGAGAAGCTGGACCTCGGGCGACTCGCTGATCACGTCGTCGGCCGGCTTGCGGTTGCGCGTGCGGCGCCGCAGCTCGCCAAACACAACGTGGTTTTCTTTGAACGTGGTCCGTGTTTTTGCAGGGCGCCGGGGCCGTTTTTTATCGGCAAGAAGGCTCATGGCGCTTGTGGCAGGCTAGGCGGGTGGAACGAGCGGCACGCGCGGGCGGAAAAAGCAGGTGGGTAATTTTGGGTGGGACTAAGCGGATTTTATATGTTTGGGCGGCGGGCCGGACAGGAAGAGCTGGTGGGGTCCGTCTGGGGTGGATAGTGGAGGTGGAGCGCGCATCACCACATCAAATCAGCCAACGCTCAGCAAGTCTCATCTGATAAAACTCAGCCAAGTTTCATTTCAGCAAATCTCGGCAAATTTCGCCACCAGATCCCAGGCAATCTCAGAAACCACATCAAAAACCGTGTCGCCAACCACCGCCCAATCTCCTCAACTATCAGCCAATACTCACGGGCCAATTTCATCCACATTGAAGCCATCTTTGATCTGGAAACGCCCATTCTCCGTCCTTCTTTTTTCTTCGTCCTTCGTCCTTCGTCCTCCTTCTTCCCTTTCTTCACCATGACTGCCCGCTCCGCGTGCACAAGATTCTTTCCGCTTTCAGAAAACTACAAGACGCTTCGGCACATCCACTTCGACGGCATCACGCCGTTTGCCCAGGCCCAGCGCATCCAGCAGACCATGGTCAACGCAAACTTGGACTTCAAGAAAATGGAGGCCAAGATCCGCCGCCAGCAGCAGTCGTTCCGCCAGCAAGGCCTTGTGCTTCAGGATTACGAATCCGACTTTCTCTCCCGCGTGTTGGCCATGAAGCCCATGCCCACCGTGATGACGTTCGAATTCGAAAACGTCTACACGGGCGGCAAGCAGATGAAACAAGACCCAGAACTCCCGGCCAAGATCGCCGCCTACAAGCAGCTTGGCTGTGAATACCATCAGCTTGAGCGCGGCGGCCAGGTCACTTGGCACGGCAAGGGCCAGATGACCGCGTACGTGGTGTTGGACCTCAAGCAGTTTTCCGACCTCACCGTGCGGTGCTACGTCGACGCCGTGCTTCTCAAGGCCGTGCAGAACCTTCTTGCGAAGAACTATGCCTTGAACAGCCACTTGAACGACCAGCCGGGCGTGTGGATGGCCGATCACGACAAAAAGATCTGCTCCGTCGGCTGCGGCGTGCAGCGGGCCATTACCTCCCACGGTGTCGGCCTCAACGTGTCTCCGGACCTCCGGTTCCTCAACACACACGTCATGTGCGGTCTTCCGGGGGTCAGGGCCACCTCCATTTCGGAAATGACCGGCGGCAACGCCCACACGGTAAAGAAAACCGGCGGCCACTTCGCCAAGGAGCTTGCTCGCTTGTTAAACGTGACCACAGTGGAGCACATGGACGGCGCAGATCTCCTTCACGAGACCGGGACGCAGCCCGGGCCATAGCCCCTTTGTAGATAGTCATTCATAGGCATTTGTCATTTCTTCTTCGTCATTCCTCGATCCAAGCGGTATCGGAGCTGTCTGTTCAGTTGCTTTGAACCGCGTTTATTATCCATGTGGCTCCGTGCCACTATTCACCTCTTCTCCGAAGCGCATCCTAGGCTTCTTCAGTCCATCCTGAGTCTCTCCAGTCCATCCTGAGTTTCTCCAGTCCACTCTGGGCCTAATATCTTCATACCTCACTACATCTTCTTCCAACGCACCATGGCATTTCGAATGGTGTTTTCTGTCCGTTTCGGGTATCCAGCCTCCTCTTCCCAATCAGCTACTTCCTTCAGTTCTCGCTAGGAGGCAACGCAGGAATAACGCTGAGACGCGCCTGTGTTTCCTGAAGCTTCATTCTGGATAGCGTGTAGCCCAAGCGGTCCCGCTTGTTTCGAAGAAACTTCAAACGAGCCAACTTAGCCTCCTCGGCCGCAGATCGGGGCCTCTGAGACCCACGTGTGGACTCCAGCACCGACTGCTGGCGGGCTGTTTCGAGACGAACGCGTTGGAGCTCCTGCTTGCTTTGAAGAGCGGTTCTGGTCCGCAGCTGGTGCGCTATTTCCGCCTCGACGTCTGCAAAAAGACCGTCGACCAGTGTGCGTGACTGGGAGCTGGCTGCTTTCTTGGCTGCTTCCAAGTCCAGCTCGGGAATCAAACCAAACACCTTCTGGGTCTCGAGAACCGCATTGAGGCGGGGCACGTCACTGACGGCCTCGTCAAGACGCGTGTTGATAGATGTGAGCACATCACTCGATTTCTCGAGGAGTCTCGCCGTGCCGTAGAGCGACGACGACATATGAAAAAGAATTGTTGTCTGTTGATGGGACTGATGCGAAGTGCACTTGTTTGTTTGTTGTAGTGGGCTGCGCGCGCCAGGCGGGGCTGATCCAGGCGGACCCTTTGCGGCGTGAACAAGCAGGAAGATGCAACAAAAATAGAACTGTGCCGTGCTTTCTAGGGAGATTGGCCGCTATTTATCCTTTTTTTGGTGGCGACTCTTGCGTTCTTCATGCACATCAAAGACGCTGGTTTGCGTGTCCGGCTCTGGCCGCCGCAGCCAAGCACGGTCCAGCCACTCCCAGTAGCGCTGTAGAATCCTCCTGCCCACCCTCTTTGCAGCTGTACACAACAGAACAGAGTGGTAGTGTTTCAAGCTTGTTTCACACTGGTTTCAGCTCCGCCCCTGCGTCTTGGCTGCATTCCGGCGGTGGCCTATATATTTGGCCCAAATCCGCTTAGGCGCTGCAAGCCGCTAGAGCGCCTGCGCCGCGCGCGCTACGCAAATCAGTTTCATCATCTACTCCCACAACCCTCCAGCGGCATCCTCCACGCCGCCGTCATGCCCCGCCGCAGATCCAACTCGCAGTCTCAGCTGATTGCTGTTCCGCTGTTCTTTTCCCCCGACCTTCCCAGCGGCTCGAGGACTCCTGTGGCCCGCGAGAAGCCCCAAAAAAGACACCAGGCCGAGCACTACATTACCCTCGTCTCGTTGAATGACACGTTCGAAAAGAAACACATCCATGTGCCCTACTATCCGGAAACCTGCAAGTTGGGCCGTCCGACCGGCACCAAGGTGAAGCCACACGCGTCCAATGGCTACTTCGACTCGCGGGTGTTGAGTCGCAACCATGCTTGTATGTTCATCAGCCCGAAAACAGGGACGCTCATGGTCCAGGACATGGGCTCGTCCAACGGGACGTATCTCAACCAGGCGAAGCTCTCGGCGGAGGCGGTGGCCGTCAGCGTGGGCGATGTCATTAACTTGGGCTTCAACATCCAGGTGGAAACAAACCACAAGCAGATCAGCGCCCGCGTGGAGAACATCAACATCGTGTCGAACAACCTCGACGAGCCGGCGCTGGATGTGCTTCCGGCGCTCACAAAAAACATGCTCAATGGCTTCTCCGAAACAGATTTGGCCCACTACGACTTTCTTCATCGCTTGCTAGCCCCGGAGGCGGCCTCGGCCCCGGCAAAAGCGGGGCTGCAAGAAAATTTCGCTGGAGACAACGATCCCAAAGACACTTCCGACAGCACTCCGAGCGCCTTTGACCTCGCGATGTTTGCGGATGTGGTGCCGCTGCTTGGCGACACGCTCGAAAACGCTTCATCCGAAAACGCCGGCTTGTTCCGCAATTCGCAGATTGTGGTCACAGCAGAGGCACAATCCACGTTGGACTCGTTGGTGGTGAATCTCGCCAAGGTCAAGCAGCAGAACACGGCGTTGCGGGCGCTCGAAACCTTCTTCAACAACTACGCGTCGCACGTCACGGAAATCAACTCGCGCTTTCTCCACGACGAGATCGGCAAGGCCAAGGCATCGTCCGAAAAAGAGATCCACGAACAGAGCGTTAAGTACCTCAAGTTGCTTTCGGAAAAAGACGCCAAATTGACGCAACAAACCTCAGCCGTCGACAAGCTCGAGGCCGAGCTCAAACAGCTTCGCATCAAGCATCTGCTAGCGCTTGACCAGCTCCACACAGAACCAAAGTCAACCTCCTCCGACGATGACGACTTGATATTCACCACGCGCCAAGAGTCCAGGAACGCTTCCGTGGAGCTGCAACCGGCAGCCGCACCGAGACGCAAACCGCCGTCGTCGGAGTTACCGATAGAGCCGGTCAAGAAGCTAGGCCCGGCCCATACAAGCGTTTCCGGTCTGGAATCGGCCCAGGCTTCTATAGAGGAGCCGCTGCATGCCGTGGATGCCACGGGCCAGGCCAATGGACCATCGCTTTCGCTGCTACGAGAGGCTGACGAAAGCGAGCCCGCATCCGACGCCGGCGTGTCGTCTGCGCTCAGAAACTTGGGCTTCTCTTCCTACGTGCATCATCTTCAGGACTCGCTTGCCGAGCACAAAAACCAAGGCGTTCTTGTGGGTTTTGTGGTGTTGGTGGCCGGCTTCTTCTACCAGAGCTCCAAGTGAGGTCCTGTATGCGGCGCGTCCAGTGTGGCGCGACCTGCCGAACGGCCAGTGCAAAACGCTTCTCTGCCAGTTGCCTGACTAATTGCCTTTTGTCTTGTGTGGCAATCAGGGTGTCTTGATTTCGCAGTGAACTAGGAGAAGCAACTTCATGATTCCATCTGCCGCAACTCTTCGCCTCTCGGGCTCTGTAGCTCGCCAAGTGAAGAGCATCAGCCCGGCCCGGACCTTCATCGGCTTTGCGGCGGCCGCTTTGACCTCCTTGGCCTTCAGCCAGAACAACAGGCTCGCGTCCAAGATGGAGCGCGGCGAACTACATTACAACGACCCCAACGCGGAGTTGAACAAGGCCTACAAGAACCTCGCGGACAACAAATACTTCAAGCGCCGGCCCGCCGAGTACCCGGGCCATGTGCCGCTTTCGACGCCGGAGAAGGCGCTCATGTTCCTCGGCTCCAGCATCGGCTCGTACTTCCACCCTGAGCGCAACGAGAACATCGTGGCGTTGGGCGAGTCCACGGCCATCAAACCTGTGTTGAGGCGGCTCCAGAAGCAGATGCTCGCGGACCCCGTCGGCCGGCAGATATTGCGGGAGCGGCCACGGATCACCAGCACGTCGTTGGACTTGGAATACCTCCGGTCGTTGCCCGAGCACACGGTGGGAAACACGTACGTGCGATGGCTCGACCGCGAGGGCGTTTCGCCCGACACGAGGGTGCCCGTGCGCTACGTCGACGACGAGGAGCTCGCCTACATCTTTCAGCGGTACCGCGAGTGCCACGACTTTTATCACGCGCTCACCGGGTTGCCTATCATCATCGAGGGCGAGATTGCGGTGAAGGTGTTGGAGTTCATGAACATGGGCATCTTGATGCCCGGTTTGGGCGCGTTGATGGCGCCGTGGCGGCTCAAGAAGTCGCAGCAGGAGCGGCTCTTCAGCATCTACTACCCGTGGGCGTTCAAGAGCGGGCTCAACTCCAAGCCGTTGATCAACGTGTACTGGGAGAACATTCTCGAGCACGACATCCGGGCGTTGCGCGAGGAGCTCCGCATCGAACAGCCACCGGACCTCCGCAACTTGCGCAAGGACTACTTTGCCAAGTTGAAGCGGCAGAACCGCCTTTAGCTGCGCCCGGCACCGAAAGCTGGGGCGCTCGATGTTCGTGTACATAGCGCATGGCCATCCAGCCGCGGCACTGCATGGATAGCCATGATCACGGTCTCGGGCAAACAGCAAGGCAACGGCAATCCAGCAGAAATAGGGCCTCTCTGCTAAGTACACTGCTGAAAGAACGAAATGTCTCAGTTGCTCTACAAATACTTCTTGAAAAAGACAAACTTGGACCACCTCTTGCTGGTGGGGCCGGAGGAGGACCCCTACTTCGAGCAAATCCCCGACCATGACTTGCACTTCTACCAGAGAAAGGGCGCCAAGCGCAGAAGGAAGCTTCCTGAGTTTCTCGGCAAGCACGACATGAAGGTGCTCCAGTCCGTCAAGCGCAAGGCGTACCGGCTCGACTTGCAATTGAGTCTCTGTGGGTTCCGTCTCGGCTGGGCGGGCATCATCGGCTTGGTGCCGTGGATCGGCGACCTCATCACGCTCTACTTGGCGCTCATGGTGGTGCGCAAGGCCAATCAGATTGAGGGTGGGCTTCCGCCCGTGTTGCGGTCCAAGATGATGTTCAACGTGGCCGTAGACTTTGGCTTGGGTTTGATTCCCATTGTTGGAGACTTGATGAACATCGCGTACAAGTGCAACCTGCGCAACTTCGTGATGCTCGAGCAGTATTTGGTGCAAAAACACAAGACCCAAGCCATCTCTGGCGCCGCAGGCAACAGGGATGACGCAGCAGCCGCCGCGGCGATCGACGCCGACCCCAGCAACTCCCAGGCCGTGGCTGCCAACATGGCCGAGTACGAAAAGAGCCCGCCCGCGGGCGATACGAAAAATCGGCGCTAGCCTCGACTCAGTGGTGCCCGTCTCCGGCGTGGAACTTTGCTTCGAGCGCCGCAAGCCGGCCCTTGAACTCGTCCACAAAGCCGTAGAGCTGGTCGAGCTTCATGAAAAGCAACTCCAACTCGCCGCACTCGCGGAGGAGCGCGTCGGCGTGGGCCAATTGGCGCTCGATGTCGAGCTGCTGCTTCAAATAATCATTTTCCACATAGCTTTTCTTGAGCGCAACCGAGGCGTGCGTCTTCTCTGCAAGGCCCGCCACGTGGTCGCCGATTTTGTACATGAGGTAGTCGAACGTGACCGCAAGGTCCTTGAGCTTGAGCGGGTCGTCCATGGGAGAACGGGACGAAGAAGTGGCAGAGTGGCGGAAGGGCGGCGAATCAACAGGACACTTGTGTGGTGTACGGGTCTGTGCGGTTTTAGGCCTCTTGCACCCGTGCCTCCCGCGCGCTATCTCCACCTCCTCAAGCGAGCCCGGCCGTCTGCTGAACACCCCACCATGTCTTCCAGCTCGGGATCGTATTCCCTTTCCAATATCAACCCGAAGCTCTTACGACGCATCTGTACGTACTCCGCGGCTTAGCCGCGGCTCTGCCGCGGGCAGCGCCCCCAATTGGCGCCCCCACGCCCATCTGGCCAGCCCCCAAGCAACACCCAGCATCAACAATTACTAACAGAAAAGACCGAGCATGCCGGCCCACGTTGAACGAGCCGAACCTCGCGCTCAATTTGGAGATCTGCGACTACGTCAACGCCAAGCAGGGCTCGATCCCGCGTGAGGCGGCCATTGCCGTGGTGAAGCTCATAAACCAACGGGATCCTCAAACGTCGGAGTTGGCGCTCCATTTGTTGGACAATTTGGTCAAGAACTGCGGGTTCCCGTTCCAGTTGCAAATCTCGCGCAAGGAGTTCCTCAACGAGTTGGTCAAGCGCTTTCCGGAAAGACCCACGTTGCGCTACAGCCGTGTGCAGCGCATGATCTTGGCCCAGATCGAGGAGTGGTACCAGACCATCTGCAAAACGTCCCGCTACAAGGAGGAGTTTGGGTACATCCGCGACATGCACCGCTTGCTCGCCAACAAGGGCTACGTGTTCCCCGAGGTCAAGGTGGAGGACGTGGCTGTGTTGAACCCGTCCGAGACCATCAAGTCTTTGGAGGAGATCCAAAAGGAGGAGGCGATTGTGCACAGCGCCAAGTTGCAGGAGTTGATCCGGCGGGGCAAGCCGCAGGACTTGCAGGAGGCCAACAAGTTGATGAAGATCATGGCTGGCTTTAAGGACGACAATGTCAAGGAGCATCGCAAGCAGGTGTCGGACGACGTGGAGCGCTTGAAGCGCAAGGCGGAGATCTTTGCGGAAATGCTCAATTCCGTCGAGGCCTCGGGCTCCGGCATCGACGAGTCCAACGAGACGTTGATCGAGCTCTACAGCGCCGTCAAAACGTCGCAGCCCATTGTCGGCAAGATTATCGAGGAGGAAAACGATAACGACGAGTTTGTCCAGGGCTTGTTACTGCTAAACGACATGATCAACCAGTTGATGGAGAAGTACGTGCTTTTGAGAGGAGGCGACGCCGAGCAGGCGTCAAAGATCAAGGTCAGCGGCGGAGCCGCCGGCGCTTTCGCCGCAAACGATTTGAATCTCATTGACTTTGACGACGAGCCCATCAGCGCCGACGCCTCGGGCAAGGACCAGCAGGGCTACCAGGACTTGCTCAGCGAGTTATCCAACTTGGCCTTCACCGACAACGGGCTGGCCAGCAAGAGCAACCAGGTCGACCCGATGTCGCTTTTCGGCTCGGGCGGCTCGATCTCGTTGGGCGGCAGCTTCGACTTGCCCGCAAAGCTCCAGCAGCCGCAACCTCTCTCGTCGCCAGCGCCTGTCTCTGGCAGTGAAAGCGCCGGCCTTGTTGGTGACTTGACGTCTCCATCACCACAGCTCCAGTCCAACACTTCAACGCAGTTGGACCCTTTTGGCTTCGACTTCCCCTCGTCGTCGCCTTCTGCGGTGCACAGCACCAGGCCAACCGTCCAAAAGTCGGTGTGTTTCCACGACACCGATAGCTTGAGCATCGAGCTCGAGACCTACACAGACTCGAGCGCCACGCTGGGCCACGGTAAGTTTTTCGTCAGCAACAAGCTGAGCACGCCCAAGAGCGGCATCCGATTCATGGTGGCTGCGGCCAAGGGCTGCAAGTTGGACTTGAGGCCCCAGAGCGGCGATGTCGTCTACGGCTTCACAAAGAGGGGCTTCACGCAGGAGTTTTTCGTGGAAAACCCCTCGGGCAAGCCTTTGAAGTTCAAGTGGAAGCTTGAATACGTGTCCAGTGGACAAGGCAGTGCCGAGCAGGGTGTTGTTACGTTGGATTAAAAAGGCACCAGCGATGCCGGAGCTAGCCGGAAATCGAACGGTGTTGATACAATTAAATCGATCCGCAATATAAGAACGCTAGAGTGCCGTGTCGTAGGTCAGAAGTCACTGCTACGCTCACAAGTCAGGCCTGATCATCACCTTGTCCACGAAAACAATCGCACCGTTGAATGCGTACACCAAGCCCTCGATGTTGGCGCTCAAGCCATCCATAGTGACGTTCGAAGAGTCTTTCAGGATCTCCACCGTCTTGCTGTTCATCAATTTGCCGGTAATACCTACCTCTCGTACCGTGGTGAGCTTGGTGGCCAAATGCGCCGAGCAGAAATACAATAGGTTTTCGTTGAATATCTCGCCTTCCGGATCGTCTTCCGGAAGGGGCGTCGGAAACTCCCAGGGCCGCATGCCAGTCTCATCAACAAAGCGTGTAATGGCGTCATTGGTGGGAGCAATTATGAGCGTTTCCACTCGGGAATTGAGGAGCACCGTCTCTGCGTACGGCGTCTGCTGGAGATACGATGCGAAAGTCTTAATCGAGGGCTCGGCGGTAAGCATCTGGTCGAGCCGTTGGCCGTATTCATCCAGAAGCACCACCTGCTCGCCCCTTTTGGCGTTTGTATTCTTGGAGTCCTCTTTGGCGTCGAATTTGGCTGCCTCCTCAAACTCTCCCAAAGAAACCACGTTTCTCGCCTCTCTTTTTTCGTTGGGAATGGCGGTTCCTAGGTTTTCAAGGTAGACGATGTTTTTGGCCACTACGGAAGTGGCGAAGATGAGGATGGCAATGTGGTGGAGCTGCATGGTAGGGAGCAGAAGCAGAAGTGGTGGAAGGAAACTGAAAGAAGTGAAAGGGAGCTGAAGAAGTTGGAAGGAGCTGGAAGAAGTGAATGGGAGCGATGCGAGCAATATATAGTCGATCAACGACTGAGTTGTTCTTATTGCTCATATAGTATCGGGAGGTGTCATGAGGCAGCACTGGCTGTGTGTGCAGGAGTTTGTTGGGCCAAGAATAAGAAAAACGGGGTAGATCTGCGTTTTGGAAGGCAGATGCGATATTTGAAAGGGCCAAATCCGGGGTGAGACAAAGGCCGTGCTGTGTGGACTTCGTCAGTCTAATGGGTTGCATGACTGACGACCGCTTAGCGCAAGCCCGTCTTTTACGAGGCCGATTGTGCTGCAGGTGTTCGAAGCAAGTGCCAGCGCAGTTGCAGCGCGGTTTCAGTGTGGTTTCAGCCAAGCTTCTGGGGTGTTTCAGCAGTGGTTAGCAGTGTTTCAGCAGTGTTTCAGCACGGTTTCAGCAGTGTTTCAACAAGGTTTCATTAAAATTCGAAACTCATTCCGAGAAGCTCCAACAATGCTTTAGCAAGCTTTCAGCGAAGAAGCACGTGCCTCGAGGCTGCCCTCAGACCCACGTAGTGAATACAAGCAGAGTTCAGTCGACATTGAGGCTTGGGAACTTGGCCGTTCTTCGCACCCACCTACAGCAATATCGTCATTGATTAGACTTTTATTTTCAGCGCATGGCGCCAAGGTTCGAAAATAGTAATTTGATCGAGTTAGAATTAACAATCTGGAGTGTCGTGCCACTTGAGTAGTCTTAATATTATCACAGCACAACACTAACCTCAGTTGAAGCTTAGTACAACATAGCACCAACACCGGCAAAGACTAATGCAACAGTAGCGAATGCAACGCTGTGGGCTGGAGCAGCACCGCTGGTCTTGGAGGAGGAGGAGGAAGAAGAAGAAGAAGAGGAAGAAGAAGAGGTGCCGGAGGAGGAGGAGGTGTTAGTGGACTCACCGCTGGAGTTTCCGCTCTTGGAAGAAGAGGAGGAGACGGTGGAAGAAGCACCCTCACAGTAGAATTTGTCACCCTTGATGTCACCCTTGCTGTTCAACTTGGTGAACTCCTCACAAGACAACTCACCGGTGGTGGTCAAGTTGAAACCACCAGCGACCTTGGACAACTTAGGGAAAGTACCGTTGTTGAAGTCACCGTCAAGGACAACAGAGCCGCCAACGGTGGTCAAGTTGGGGAAGAAAGAGAAAGAGTCCAACTTCTCGTTGTCCTCAATGGTAAGAGCACCACCAATGGTCTTCAAGACTGGGAAGTCAAACTCCTCCAAGTCGTCGTTGTCGTCAATGGAAAGAGAGTTTCCAATGGAGGTCAAGACTGGGAACTCGAAGGACTCGAAGGTACTGGAGCCCAAAGAGAGAGAGCCGTTGACGCTGGTCAAGTTGGCGGCGGAGAGAGAAGCAATGGATTGGAAGTTAATGTTCTTGGCAGTGGTCAACATGTCCAAGACAACCTCGACCTTGTCAGCGTTGTAGTTGATGGACAAGCTGTCGGTGATGGATTGCAAAGAAGAGTCAATGGTCCCAATGTCTTGGTTGTTGTTGATGTCCAAGGTCTTCAACTCGTAGACGGAGATACCCTCCAAAGAGGTCAAACCGGTGTTAGCGAAAGTGATGCTGTCAGCAGAGGTGATACCGGTGGTCAAACCAGTGGACTCCAAAGCTGGCAAAGCGTTGTAGATCAAGCTACCGACGGTGGTCAAAGTGGCCAAGTTGACGGTGGCCAAGATGGTGGCGTCAGAGACACTGAGCTCACCAGAAACCAACTCCAAGGTTGGGGCGTTGAAGGCAGTGGCCTTTTGAGTACCGTTGATCTTCAAGTCACCGTAGATGGCCTTGACACCAGTGAGCTCGATAGAGCCAAAGGAGTCACCGGAGATGTTGATGTCACCGACGGCGGTAGCACAAGCGGCGACGCTGGCAACGTCGGCAGATCCAGTGGCAGTGAAGTCGCTGAAACTACATGCTTTGGTGACACTTGGGGTGGAAGTGGTCAAAGTGGAGTCTGGGTGTGTTAGTATCAAAGTCACATTGTGAGACAAATTTGCCGAGCGCAGTGCATGGTGCATGTGCATTTACGCAGATGTGCCGCGCCCCTTAAGCGAGCCAATAACGACGCTGCGCTGGATGGCGTGTTGTTGCAAATAAATGCGCGGCAACCGCCTCTGCGAGGCTGCGAGCATTTCCAGAATCGGAAAGGTCCACAACAGAAAAGGCTCCAGTATGGGACGCATATCCCGGAATATCCGGGCGCCGACTTGGAAAGGCAAACTAAAAAGACAACAAAAACAAGCAGCAGCTGCCGCCCGGTTTGGGGGGCAGGAACATGGGAATTTTGGCAGATTGCAGGTTCACGGATTTGTGTTTTTTGACGATGAGCGGGCAAAGTATTCGGCATTTCGACAGACGGAGCAAAGCGATCGGACTCGAAAAATCGTTACATACTGTTGGCAGCAGCCAAGCCAGCAGCGGCGGCGAGAACAGCCAAAGACTTGTATTGCATAGCGATTGTAGGGCGATAGAAGATCTCGGTCTAAAAGAGAAAAAAGGTGGCCGGCGGCGGGGGACGGCAGTATTTATACAAGAGGGGTTGAAAATGATTTAGAATGAAAATTCATGCGTGAGAATTGGTCGTGCCGCTGCGCCTCTTGCGCATTACGGCCAAAACCTCAAACCGGGGACAATATCGTGCGTGCGAAATGGCCGCCTGCCGGGGGTTTGTTTAGTGCAAATGCTCTGCTGTATGCACATTTGCCCTCGGTTGGTCGCCCACGCAACTCCCGTAATGCACAATTTATGTGTGCAACCGCAGCCCGGACCTCGATGTATTTTTAACTTCCTCAAGCCAGCCACCCTAACCACTCCTGCGATCCCCACCCTGATATGCCCCCGAGTCTAATCTAATCTTCGTATACACTGTGGGAGATGCCGCCCTCGGTTCTCTATATTTTCTGCTCTTTTGAAACCCATCGGGTGTTTCACGCTCGTTTGTGCACCGGTCACCCTACCACGTAAAAGGAAGCTGGAAAGATTTTTACGGCGCGATATACAGGTGCTTCACTCTGCTCCTATCCAAAATCACTCACTTTTCCCCATTCGGCTACGGGGCGATCGTCGCCGAGTTCCGAGGGCAAACTTCACCGGTGTTGACACAAAAATGCCCGATGTCGTCAACATGGGGTTCCGGATCCCCACCTTCCAAAGCACCAGCCAGCCTTTCGAGCCACAAATAAGGCGGCGATGTGGGGACAGCCACATGTTTCAGACGCGTTTCGATTTTCGATCTTGGTGATCAAAATTGCCAGCTTTTTCCAGAGCCTTTTCGGAATTTCTCCTCTCATTGTGGCTCACGAGAACCGGCCCAACGTGTCGTCCGATCTTGGGCGCCCGCGCGACCCACTGCAATCTGCCGGGATATAATTTCACAATATACGCCGCGTGCGTTGATCTGCATAGCGTATCTGTTGCTCGGGAACAGAATGGCTGAAGCCAATCCGGTCTTGTGCCGGACCCATATGCCAGTCAGTTCCGCCGCATCAAGCCGGAAATGCAATCTCGGTGCTGCGCGACATAATCTCACGCTGCGTTACGATGCGACGGCCACTGTGCACCACCTGTGCAGATCTTTTGATTATCTTCTTCACTTCTATCTTCTTTCCTCATTTCTTCAATTGTAAATTCTGTCCTTCTAACTTCTTTCCCTTTATCTTCTTCACTTATGTCTTTCTGAATTTTATTATCTTCACTATGGTCTTTTTCACTTTTATCTTTTTCATTTCTATCTTTTTCATTTCTATCTTCTTCACTTCTATCTTCTTCACTTTTATCTTCTTCATTTCTATCTTTTTCATTTCTATCTTATTCACTTCTATCTGTTTCCCTTTCTTCTTCCCTTTCTTCTTCCCTTTCTTCTTCCCTTCCTTCCTCCCTTCTTTCTTCTTCCCTTCCTTCTTACCTTCCTTCTTACCTTTATACTATCTATTCATTCAAAAATACAAAATATCAGTCTAAACCTTTTCGGCCAACTCCTCCAACAATTTGAAGTCACGTTGCTCGACGGAACCGTTGCCAGGCAATCTGGTGGTTCCCATCAAATACAAGTCAACCTCTCTGGCACATTGTCTTCCTTCCTGGATACCCCACACAACCAAAGATTGTCCTCTTCTACAATCTCCGGCAGCAAACAAGTTGTCCTCAGAAGAAACTCTGTAACCGCTAGGGTCGCTCGTAGCAATGGTTCCTCTCTTGGTCTTCTCAGCGTCCAATTTGTCCGCTTCAGGTCCAACGAATCCCATGGACAACAAGACAATTTCAGCGGGGAAAAACTCCTCGGAGCCTGGCACCTCGGCCATTTGCCAAGCACCCGAGTCCGAGCGCTTCCACTCGACTCTGACGGTCTTGATTCCCTTGACGTTGCCCTCCTTGTCACCCACGAATTCCTTGGACAAAATAGAGTATTCTCTGGGGTCCTTGCCGTAGTGAGCAGCAACCTCAGTGTGACCGTAGTCCACTCTGAACACTCTTGGCCATTGTGGCCATGGGTTGTCCTTAGGTCTGGCGTTTGGTGGTGTTGGCAACAACTCAAAGTTGGTCACCGACTTGGCGCCGTGTCTGGTAGAAGTACCCAAACAATCGTTACCAGTGTCACCACCGCCAATGACAACAACGTTCTTGCCCTCAATGGTCTTTCTGATCTCCTCCAAGTCGTTGTCCAACAAAGCCTTGGTGTTGGAGTGCAACAACTTCATGGCAAAATCAATGTTGTTCAAGTCTCTGCCTGGAATCTTCAAGTCTCTTGGGATGGTGGATCCCACAGCGAAAACAACAGCGTCGTTGGAACCCTTCAACTCCTCAACAGTGACATCCTCGCCAACAGTGGTGCCGCAAACAAAGTCGATGCCCTCGGCAGCCAACAAGTCGGTTCTTCTCTTGACAATACGCTTGTCCAACTTCATGTTTGGAATACCGTACATCATCAATCCACCCGGTCTGTCAGATCTCTCGTAGACGGTGACCTTGTGGCCAGCCTTGTTCAATTGGTCGGCGGCAGACAAACCTGCTGGACCGGAACCAATGATGGCAACGGTCTTGCCAGTTCTAAATTGAGGTGGGTTGGGCTTGATCCATCCTTGCTCAAAGGCGTGGTCGATGATGGCACATTCAACGGACTTGATGTTGACTGGGTCCTCGTTGATACCCAAGACACATGCACCGTTACATGGGGCTGGACAAATTCTACCAGTAAATTCTGGGAAGTTGTTGGTCATCATCAATCTTTGCAAGGCATCGTACCATCTGTCCTTGAACACCAACTCGTTCCATTTTGGAATGATGTTAGAAATAGGACATCCTGTGTCGGAAGTACAGAATGGCACACCACAGTCCATACATCTGGCGGTCTCGTACTTCAACTCCTCCTTGGTCAAACGAGAAGTCATCTCGTTCCAGTCCTTGGATCTCTCCTTTGCTGGGCGGTACTTCTCGTTTCTTCTCTTGTACTTCATGAATCCCTTGACCTTGTCGATCTGGGCAACAGCCTTCTTCTCAACTTCAAGATCCTTGATGGTGTCTTCCAAGTCCAAAACCTTTGGTTCCTTGTGGCCCTTGGCTTGGTGGACGTGTCCCTTCTTGATCTTGGAAGCTTCACCGTTAGTGGCATCGGACTCTGGGTCTTCCTTGATAGACTTCATAAAGTTGTTCAACTCGTTGTTCTTGGCGTCCAAAGCCATTTGCTTCTCCTTCTCAAGAACCTTCTTGTAGTCGTGAGGCAAGACCTTCACGAATCTAGGCAAGATACGGTTGAAGTCGTTCAAAATGTTGTCAGCAACCTCGGAGCCGGTGTAGTGACGGTGGTCCTCGATCAAGCCTCTCACAAAAGCGATTTCGGAAGGCTCAGTGACGGCAGACAACTCAACAGTCTCTTGGTTAACCTTGGTACCAAAATCTTGAGCCATGTCCAAAACGTAAGCAATACCACCACACATACCAGCAGCAAAGTTTCTTCCGGTGCTACCCAAGACAACAACTCTACCACCTGACATGTACTCACATCCGTGGTCACCAGTACCCTCGGTGACGATGACCGCACCAGAGTTTCTGACAGCAAATCTCTCTGCAGCAATACCTCTAATGAAAGCGGCACCGGATGTGGCTCCGAAGAAAGCAGTGTTACCAGCAATGATTTGGTCCTCGGCCTTGAATGTGGAGCCCTTAGGAGGGTAGACGATGATTCTACCACCAGACAAACCCTTTCCAATATAATCGTTGGCGTCACCCTCCAATTCCAAGGTAATACCATTGGCCAAGAAAGCACCGAAAGATTGACCTGCAGAACCCTTAACGTTGACGTGAATGGTGTCGTGTGGCAAACCTTGCTCACCGAAAGTTTTGGAGACTCTGTAAGACAAAGTAGTACCCAAAGAACGGTCAGTGTTAACCACATCGCAGTCGATAGTGACAGGCAAGCCCTTGGACAAAGTCAATTCAGACTCGTCAATCAACTTGTTGTCAAGACGAACGTGCAAACGGTGGTCTTGCTTTCTGACGCAATAAGTGGCGACACCAGGTCTGATAGTGTGGGCTGGGGTCAAGATTGGAGACAAGTCAATATTGGCGTTCTTGGTGTTTCTCAAGTCGTCTCTGACTCTCAAGACCTCGGTCTTACCCACCATCTCGTTGATGGTACGGAATCCCAATTGAGCCATCAAGTGTCTCAACTCATTGGCAATGTAGTAGAAGAAGTTGATGACATGCTCTGGGGTACCCTTAAACTTCTTTCTGAGCTCAGGGTCCTGAGTGGCAATACCGACTGGACAGGTGTTAAGATGACACTTCTTCATCATGATACAGCCCATAGCGATCAAAGGAGTAGTGGCAAAACCCCACTCCTCGGCTCCAAGCAAACAGGCAATGGCAACATCACGTCCTGTACGGATTTGACCGTCAGTTTGCAAAATCACTCTGCCTCTCAAATCGTTCAAGACCAAGGTTTGGTGAGACTCAGCGAGACCCAACTCCCATGGCAAACCAGCATACTTGATAGAAGTCCACTTGGCAGCACCGGTACCACCGTCGCCACCAGAAACCAAGATGTTTTCAGAACCAGCCTTGGCAACACCAGCGGCAACGATACCGACACCAACCTCGGACACCAACTTGACGGAAGTTCTTGCTCTTGGGTTAGAACACTTCAAGTCGTACAACAATTGCTTCAAGTCTTCGATGGAATAAATGTCGTGGTGGGGTGGTGGGGAAATCAAACCGACACCAGGTGTGGAGTGTCTGGTCTTACCGATGGACTCAGAAACCTTGTGACCTGGCAACTCACCACCCTCACCGGGCTTGGCACCTTGAGCCATCTTAATTTGCAACTCATCGGCATCAGCCAAGTAGTAGGAAGTAACACCGAATCTACCGGAAGCAATTTGCTTGATGGCAGAACGCATTGTGTCACCGTTGGCGTTCACTTGGGATCTAGCGGAGTCCTCACCACCCTCACCAGTGTTGGACTTACCGCCCAATCTGTTCATTGCAACAGCGAGTGTGGAGTGGGATTCCATGGAGATAGAACCGTAGGACATAGCACCAGTGAAGAATCTTCTGACAATCTCAGTCCATGGCTCAACTTGGTCGATTGGTACAGGAGTAGCACTTTCGAAATCGAAGTCCAACAAGCCTCTCAAAGTACAGTTCTTGATGGCCTCGTACTCCTTCTTGGAGTACGCCTCATAAGCCTTCTCATTCTTGTTCTTAACGGCATCTTGCAAAGACGCAATTGCGGCTGGGTCGTTCACCTTCTTCTCGCCACCGTCTCTCCAGTGGTATTCACCAGTTTCAGGCAAGGCGACAGGCTTGACGGTCTCTCTGGATGGATAACCGGATTCATGCAAAGAAAACGCATCCTGCGCAATGTACTCAAAAGTGATACCCTTGATTCTGGAAGCGGTGCCGACGAAACAACGGTCAATGACAGAGTTGTCGATACCCAAAGCCTCGAAAATTTGAGCACCCTTGTAGGAGGCCAAGGTGGAAATACCCATCTTGGACATGACCTTCAAAATACCAGCGTCGACAGCGGCCTTGTAATTGCTGAACATCTTTTCGTCGGAAAAGTCAACCTTCAACAAGTTCTCGTCTCTCATCTTGCACAAGGTCTCGATGGCCAAGTATGGGTTGACACCGTCAGCACCGTAGCCAACCAAACAACAAATGTGGTGGACTTCTCTAGCCTCAGCGGTCTCGAGCAAGATGGCAACCTTGGAACGTTGCTTTTGTCTCACCAAATGGTGGTGAACAGCACCAGTGGCGATCAATGCAGAAATTGGAAGTCTGTTGAAAGAGGTGGCTCTGTCGGTCAACACAATGATCTTTTTGTCATCGGCGATGGCCTTGGAGGCGTCTTGGCAAACTTCTTCAATCTTGTTAATGTAGCCCTGAATACCTTGCGACTTCTCGAAAGTGATGTCAATGCTGGCCACAGACCAGCTTGGGTAGACAGTCTCGATGTTTCTGATGGCAGTGAGCTCACTGTTGGAGATAACTGGAGACTTCAACAACAATCTGTTACATTGGTGAGGCTTCATTTCCAACAAGTTACCTTGTGGGCCAACGTAACACTCCAAGGACATGACGATCTCCTCTCTAATTGGGTCGATAGGAGGGTTGGTGACCTGGGCAAACAACTGGCGGAAGTACTCATACAACAATCTAGGCTGTTCAGAAATACAAGCCAAAGCGGTATCATTACCCATAGAACCAAGAGACTCCTTGGCCTCGGCCATAGGAGCCAAAATTGTGCTCATTTGCTCGTGAGAGTATCCAAAAGCAAACATTCTTGGGTCGGTTTGAGCAGAGTGTGTCTTGTCGTATGAAGCAGAGGAGACATCGACATTTCTGCTGTCCAACTTCTCGTGGAGGTCGTCCAAGGTGATCATGCTGGCGGTGGCCCAAGACTTGAAGTCAAATCTGGATGCAACAGAGCTCTTTAACTCACGGTCATCGACAATTCTTCCCTCCTTGGTGTCGACCAACAACATTCTACCGGGTTGCAATCTACCCTTTTGCAAGACAGTCTCTGGGGCAACATCGATGACACCGACCTCGGAGGCACAGATGATGATGTCGTCGTTGGTGACGTAGTAACGACATGGTCTCAAACCGTTTCTGTCCAAGTTGGCACCACAGTATCTGTCGTCAGCAAAGGTGAACAAAGCAGGACCGTCCCATGGCTCCATCAAGCAAGCGGCCCACTCGTAGAAAGCCTTCTTTTTCATGTCGATGTGCTTGTCGTTCTGCCAAGCCTCTGGAATCATCAACATCACAGCCTCAGGCAAAGACAAGACGCCGTTGATGACCAACAACTCCAAGACATTGTCGAAAGCGGCAGAGTCAGAACCACCCTCCTCAATGATGGGGTATAACTTCTCCAACTCGTCGCCGAAAAGCTCGGAAGACATGACACCTTCCTTGGCACGCATCCAGTTCTTGTTTCCTCTCAAGGTGTTGATTTCACCGTTGTGAGCAGCGATTCTCAAGGGCTGAGCTCTGTCCCAGGAGGGGAAAGTGTTTGTGGAAAAACGAGAGTGGACAAGAGCAAAGTGGGCCTCGTACTCGGAGTTGACCAAATCGTAGTAGTAGCGGTACACCTGGTTAGGGGCCAATTGACCCTTGTAGACAATGGTTTTTGAGGAGAGGGAACAGATGTAGAACCAGTTATGCAAGCCGATGGTGTGAGAGGACTGTTTTCTCAAGATGAAGAGGTTTTTCTCGAAGTCCTTCTTGTAGTTCTTATCGAAATCCTCGGCAGAGATTTCTTGGCCGTACGTCTTAGCGTACACAATGGCCGGTTGCATGATCAAGGGTTCTCGGGACAAAGAGGCAGGGCCCAAGATGCTGGAGTCATGGGGGACTTTTCTCCAGGCTAAGACCTTCAAGCCAAGGGAAGAGGCAATGGACTCGAAGGTTAACTTGGATTTTTCGTACACGCTTTCGTCCTTCTTGAAAAAGACGTTACCGGTACCGTACTGGCCCAAGGGAGGCAACGTAATGTTGCAGTGGTACTGGAATTCTCTGACCAAAAACTTGTGAGGCAAAGAAGACAACAATCCGGCACCGTCTCCGTCCTTGGGGTTCAACTCACCACCTCTGTGGGTCATGTTGCAGAGCAAATCCTTGGCATCGGAGACAATTTTGTGGGATACATCACCTTTCAAGTGGCAGGCGAAACCAACACCACACGCGTCTTTCTCGAGGTCTGGGTTGTACAAGCCCTTGGCCACGGGCAACGCCGAAGCCCAAGACTTGTTTTCTGGCACTTCATCGTAGTTGTAGACCTTTGTATCAAACTCGTCTTGCGGTAAGTAGGAAGCCATGTCCTGGGGTTAGTATAGAGCGGGCGGAGGCAGCCAAACAGAATGGCAGCCAAGCAGAAAGGCAGCCAAGCAGAATGGCAGCCAAGCACAATAGCAGCCAAGCGGAATGGCGGTCACAATTCAAAAGGCTGGCTGTCATCAGCGGTGTCGAATCAACATACAAGATCGTCAGGCAAAAGAGTACAGGGTATGTCACGAGTAATGGGAGCTTCCGTTCAACTGATATCAACAGCTCAGGGAATCGAAGATCTCCTGACAGCAAAGAGAATGAGAAAAGTGGCGAGGTGCTGAAGGAAAAAAAAAAGAGAAGGTGAAGAAAATTTCAGCACCCGAAAAAATTAAATGCAAGAAATGCGGAGCAGTGGATAACAAAGAAACCGGCCGTAGTCAATCAGGCAGGGCGAGGTCCACATGCAGCGGAGCTGTGTGTCTGCACACAAGTCCCCGGTAGGGCGCCCGGCAGCCAATTGGAGGCCCTCGGAACGTCATAACTGCTATCAGGACCTGCAGGTGGGCTGTCGGTGCGATCCGAATATGGCGGCGAGATGCGAGGGCATGAGGCTGAACGGAGCCCGCATGCAGGTTTTGAGTCAGCTCCAAAACACACGTTGTGCTGGCTACTCTGCGTCCTTTGCCCGTGTGCGCAGCTCTCCTAAAGAACTGAAGTGAGCCCCACAAATGTGCGGAGCTAGGGCCCTCATTTTCCACCCAAAAAGGCAAATTTTCGGGGTCTCAACGTGCTCCGATCTCATTTGACCGATAATCCTCGTTTTTCCTGCAGGTTGTGCGGAGATTGGGTCGATGGTGGGGAGGTGTGCATGCCGTTGCCGATAAAGATTGTAGCCGGACCGGCGGCCCGCCCGAGGGCCGTTGTAGAGGCGGAATGCTGAGCCTTTTCCGGGCTCAACCGGCCACTGCCGGCCGCTGCCGGCCACCCCGGTTCTATGCACCGAAGCGGGCGCACTTACGTAGCCGAGGGATCTGAGCGGCAGCTCAGGGTAAGGGCGAAAGTCCATTGCTGGCCTTTTTTTATTCCCGCGTACTAGAAAAAAATTACTCAGCGTAGTCATTATCGTGTGCTGGCTTACCTTAACTATATGGCTTGCTAGGGTCCTACCGACCGGTTCTACGGGTTTCGAGTGTCTCGGTTTGCATTCGCGAAACAGTCCCTGAAGGCCGGTTTACTGCAAAAGTCGGTACCTCGGATCTTTGAGTGGGCCGGAAAATTCACAACAGACGGCAGCAGCCACTACCACCGTGGGAAATGAACGAAAGTCATATAATCCACCTACATGCCCAAAGACAAGCACCACGGAGCCACGTGGAAGCGCCAGCGGCCTGGAGCAGCCGGGGCCCAAACGCATCACGTGCTCATACACGTGACACCGCACGTGCCATATATCACGCGGCACCAAACAAACATCATCGCTGCGCAAGGCTCTTCAAAGGCCATGTCTGAAACAATGAAGCAAGCGGTGTTCCCGCCCGAGGTGCTCTCGCGCGTCAGCCCGGAGCTCGCGCTTGAGCGCCATCTTTCCGTCGGGCTCCGTCCGAGTCTCAGAACGCCGGACGAGTTCCGGCCGCTCTCGGCCAACCCCGGTTCTCTCTCCACCGTCGGCAACAATACATTGGTGGGCCTGGCCACCGCCAAAAACGGCCAGACGGTGGCGTTTTGCGGCATCACGATCGGCGTGGTCGAGACCAACGACACCGACGAGTTGCTCGCCACCACGGCCGCGAAATCCGCCTACGCATCCGTGTACCCTGTGGTGGAAATCGCTCGTGGCCGGTCCGGCGCCCCCACGGACGAGGAAATGCTCCTCTCGCAAAAATTGCACAGCCACGTGCTCCATCTGCATTTGATTCCGCTGGAGCTGCTTGCCGTCACGCCCGGCTACCAGCTCACGGACGAACAGACGCAACAGCCGTATGTGGTGTATCCCGACACGGCGGATGGCAACACCGGCGCCGAACTCGGGCCTGTGATCAACATGACCAAGAAGAAGTTCCGCTACGTGTTGTACGCACACATCAAGGTGTTTTCGCGGGCCGGGCCGCTCTTTGACCTCGTGCACTATGCGTTGGTGGCCGCTTTGAAGAACGTGGCGCTTCCTCGGTTGTTTCTTGCGGACTCGGGCATCGACCCCAACGTGCGGATCCCCGTGCGGCTGCGGGGCAACTTCGGGCACCTCAGCCAGACGGCGAGCCGCTTCTGTGTGGACGGCGATGCGGCTTTAGCGCTGCCGCTTTTGTTGGCGCTGGAAAACGTGGCTGTATCGTCTTCGTTTGGCCTAATAGATGTGCCAGCGCCCGATGGCGGCCGCCGCACCGTGATGTTGGCCGATTTGGAAGGCGAGGCCGAGGAGCATTGTGCCGAGTCCCGTATTTGCATTGTGCGCAGCAGTGCTTCGTTGAAGCATGTGAGCGTGGTTGGCAGCGGTGCCAACGTGACTTTGGAGCTGCTCCGCGAGGCGCTGAAGATCGCCAAAAATCGGGCCGCAGTTGTGCAGCACTAGCGGCGCGGGCCTTTTATAGTCGGATAGTCGGATAGTCGGAAACTCGTATAGATTTGGGTCATGAGGTCCAGTGTAGGCGCGCCCATTGCGCGATGGCGGTGGAGGCGAGTCAATGCGCATAGGCCGGGTTGTGGCATGATTCAGCAATTGCAGGATGTTTCAGCTTTTTGTTTCATCTTTTTTTCATCTTGTTTCATCTTCGTTTCATCTTCGTTTCATCTTTTTTTCATCTTTTTTTCATCATTTTTGTTTCAGCCAAAGCCTTCCTCCGCCGGATTGTCGTTTCAGCCGCTGTTAGGCCGGCCGCATCGCGCGCACCGTCAACCCCAGAATCTCCACCTGACCCACCTGGCCCGCCTACACCATCCGCATCCATCTGCCATTGCCGTCTCCACGCCCACGCCCACGCCCACATCCCAGCAGCACCGGAACTGGCCCACAAGCACCCCGTACATACCCTCGGCTGCCCCCTCGAATCAGCCCCCTCCTACCCTCGGCCCCGTCGCTGCCATGGCCTCCCACGTTTCCCCGGCCAAACCGCCCCTCGGCCCTGCCCTCGGCCTGGACCTTGCCATCATCCACGAATTGGCCTCCGTGGTTTTTCTCGACTTCGACTTCAACTCTGACATACTATCCAATTGGCACACAGAGCTTTCTGGCGTGGCCCATGACCCTCAGCTTCTAGACAATGCGGTGCGTCTGGAAATCATCGTGCTGTTGCCTCCTGGAGCTCCAGTGGTGAACCACGAAAAGAAAAAGGCGCTCATCGCGTGCTTGAAAGCGTTGGACCGCCTCGAAGACGAAATCTACCTTGATTTCAAGCTCGTCATTCACCAAGTGGTGTTCCGGGCCCTCACGTGCCTCTACTCCGTCAAAATGCAATACTACCGCCTCGACATTACCATGTTCTTGCTTGAAAGCGTGGAGGACGAGCTTTTGAAAAGCCTGGCTGTATGCAGCTCGCCCTTGCTCCGCCACAAGGTATCGTTGCTTCTCTCGTTTCTCGAGTTAGGCTGCACCATTGCCCAGTTTAAGCGCATCATGCTACCCTTGTTCACCAAAATCTCCCACACAGGTTTCTCGGCCAAGTCCGTGTACTTGCTGATAGCGCAGGCTGCTTTGAGCAGCCACGTTTCCAACCCGAATCGCATCGTTTTTAGCGGCTTCGTGACTGTTCCGGTGCCCGTGCCCTTCAAATGCGACTCTTCGCTGAGCAAGATGTTCACAGTCAGCGCGTGGTTCAAAATCAACAGCCCGCCGTCCACGACAAGAACTTTTCCGGAGGATCCAAGACTCTCGTTGTTCACGTTGTCCAGCTCCTCTGACTGCGACTCTCCGAGCCTTACCATCCAGGTTGTGGGCAAGAAAATTGGCGTTGAAATCACAAGCGAATCATCTCATTCGGTCAGACGCTACACTTTCAACCACATCCTTTCCCCAGAGCCAAACAACCATTGTTTCACACATCTAGCGTTGGCCTACGATTCGTCGCACAACTTGAATCTTTATGTCGATGGCGATTTCACAGAGGCCAAAGCCTTCATCTCTTTGGCGCAAGCCAACCTCACATGGGACAAGATTTATATTGGTGGCAGCCAGAACGGAACCATAGGCTTGTTCTCACGAGACGAATTGCTCGTCAAAGATCTCAATATACTAGACTGCGCATTGCCTCACGAGTGGGTTTGCCTATCCTACCATCTTGGGTTAGGGTTTGACTGGTCATACAAGGAGTTTTCTGAGGGAAACATCACGGATTTGGTCAACAATATGTCCAAGAAAAACTTCACAAAGCTAGCGATCAGTTTGTTGCAGTCTAGAGATGCAAAGAAATCGTTGAAACTGACCAGGTTCTCGGTGGGCACTCACAGACACAACAAAATCGACACAGAAAGCGTTATACCCGAAGCCTGGGAAATCGTGGCTTTATTGTCATCAACAAAACCACAAAAGCTCAACTACGTGTTGGATAGCAGCGATCATAGCTTCCACGAGTTTTTGGAAAAATTCAACAGCAACGATGTTCATTTTAACAAAAGTCAGTCTCTTTTCTCTTCTCTCGACTGTTTGGGAGGACCTAGTTTGATTTTCACCTTGCTAGAAGTCATCCTCAAGGACGATTACAACATTGCTGGCGAGAGAGATACCCTATTTTATGAAACTGTCCAATTATTATTAACGTGCTTGAACAATGACTGGAAATTCCAACGGGAATATGACAGTATGGATGGAAGCTGGGTCCTAGCTTTGATCGTTCACTTCTACCAGAACAGCTATAACAGCTCCTTGGCCTTCGATCTCAAGATGGATACGCTTGGTCAAAAAGACAAAGACGACAAACCTGGGAGCCTTTTAGCGAGCTTCATGGATATTGCTTTGATAACGGACAAAAATACAAGTGACTTGTTGATATCTGATTCACGCGCATTTCGGGTTCTAGTCTCCAACATGGATCTTTTCGCCAGAACACCCGACTTTTCATCAGTCCACAAAGCAGTTCAAAAACTTACAGCAAGCGAAAAGTTTAGAGTCCACAATATAAATGAGCTCAGGAAAATGAGATATCCCAAGCAGTTGATTATGTACGCCAAGTACGCTGTCACCGATCCATCTTCGTCTGCCTTGAGCACTGAGCAGATCTGTGACTTGCTAGAAACACTCTCTTCCTTCGAAGTTTCTCTCGACTACTTGAAGAATGTCTCGCAGTTTGTAATCTTTGCACTTTATCATGACAGTAACAACTGGGAGGCGCAAAATCTAGGCTTGAAGACTTTAAGACTCTTCACCGAGCAGCTTTGTGGTCCAGAGTCAACGATGAAGCAGTTGAAGAAATTTTCGAGATCCATCACAATACATTGGATTCTACTACTTTTGAGCTTCACTTCCGAGAACGAAGCTTTGACTATCAGAGTTGTTACATGCGCAATCATTCTCTTGGCAAAATTTCTACGTATATTGGGACCACACGTTATACGTAGATTCTTCCAGGCAAATCACGGTCTCGAAGTTTTGACTTTTTTTTTACAGAAGCATTGGAACAATGATTCGGTGTCAAGCATCTTGTTCTTAGCGAGTTACGGGGAGGAGCTGCAATTGGTGGACGACCAAGTTCAACCAATACCAGCACTTTTGAAAGATGAAAAGATTTTCAAACAATGCGAGAATCTTAGTATCCCTGATTTTGTTTTATTGCTCAATAATCTTGCACTCACCGGAGTCAACATTCTTGGCCAAAAGCGAGGAAGAGTTTTGAGCACCCCCAGCTCCCCGATAAAGGGATCGTCCCACGATGGAGATGACAGCATTATTCTTGAGCTATCGCTTGATGTGATTCATATGTCCAATCAGTTGGCGGAATTGATGGAAACGAGTCTTTCAAATTTGTCAACTCTCCGTTGTCTTTTTGAAAGCAAAGAATGGCTAGAGGGAGCTCTTGAATTGATGGCACATATAAAAGCTCTTAACGAGGATAAAAGCTTTCGCCATGAAATTTGTGTGGCGTGGGATCAATGTTTCGTGAGATTGACGTCCGTGATTGCTTCAATATTCGTCTCCAAATTATTGGATATCAGACATTTCCTCACTATGCTCAGAGATTTAAGTGACATGAAAAAAAAATTGGTTTTCGATTCGACCTTTCCCCTAATATTTAAGCACATCAATGGTTTCATTGCCAATTCGAATTTCATATTCAAAGAGAAAGAATTCGTCAAAGGATCTATAGAGATTCTCTGTATCTATCACCGTGACTTTGTCATGGAGGGTTTCTGGATTTCCCTGGAAAAACTCCACGAGTATCTTCTATGTTTGGTGAATATCTTGGAATCGAAAAATCTACCACCTGGATCATTTGACAGGCTTGGACCGATCCTCAGCAACATGCTCATTGTGAAATTGTCCGACATCTTTAATCCAGTTTCAGAGCACCAAGATGTCAACCAGCGGAATGAGCAGATTCTTTCTGAAAAATTGGATAGCAATGTGACTTTCTGCTTACATAAACAGGTTCTTTTGCTTCTGCCGAAGGTTTTGGATGATGACAAATTAAGACAAGTGATTGAGCTAATTATGGGAAATTTCGTCAAGTTGTCTCTTCAGCTTCAGTTTGACATATCTGAGCATGTGCTCAATTTCATAAGAGCTATCATTGTTGTGAGACCAGAGAGTTTAGCTGTCATTATAGAGCAACTAACAGTCTTGTCAGACTATAAAAGCTCTCAAAAAATAATGAAAGAATTTTTTGACTACCTTACCACTCGCAACGATGAGGATTCACTAAAATACTTGAACAAGCATCCCACAGTAAAGCACATTTTTGCTAAAAATTATCATTTTCGGCTGAGCAAGCTCAAAGACTTATGCACCATTAAAGTTGATGAGATGATTCAGGTTGTGCTTAGCAGTGGGACCTTTTTAGGTTTCATGAACAACCCACAACTCAAACACTTTGAGAAAGATTGCGAAAATTTGAAATTGATGATTTTGAACGCGGAGATCACTAAGTTCAATAGAGAGGCGCAAGACAAAGAGGAAAATTTACGATTCTACTCCTCTGCATTCAACCTTTTCAAACAAGATATATATCGTTTGCTTCAAGATTCTCCGATTGGCCACTGTGACTACATGTTGGACTACACCGAAGGTGCAAATAGAATGCGCAAGTTGCTTGTTCCCGAAAATCAATTGCCAGATTCTGAAAAATTAACTTATACTGTGAATGTGCCACTCCAAAAGGTTCCCACTGTCAATTCTAACTCTATTGACGGAAAATTCACAGAAACTGCTATCATTCTGACTTTCGGAGACTTAAGTGTGTCGGATCCTTTCAACCTGAACGGTGATTTGGAGGACTTTGAGGAGATAGATGAGAACGGCGAAACAATCACTCCACACAAAAAGGAGTTTGAGGACAAAAACAGAAAAGTTCTTCACAGCCTTTTTGCAGGTGATCAAATTAATGCCCTTTTCAACATCTCAAGAATCAATGGCCTAGATGCGGTTGAGAGTTTAATGATAGTCGGTGTCAGTCACATCTATTTCATCGAGAATTTTTTCCATTGCAATGATGGAAATGTCGTGGACACTCAAGATGCGCCCAAAAGTTTGAGGGATCCTTATCTTCAATTAATCAAACCAGCAGAGAGCCAGACAGGAACTAATTCTCATAGAACCATGAGCTGGAGTATAAAGTCTGTGAGTTCCATTTGCAAGAGAAAGTTCCTTTTGAGGGATATTGCCTTAGAATTATTTTTTAATGACGGAGCAAGTATTCTCATCACTTGTCTCTCTCTGAAAGAACGGGACACCATTTATAACCGGCTTCTTCCGTATGCCACTGGTAGTGGTTTGGACAGAGATTTCGAACTCACATTAAATGTCTCCACATCTTATCAAATGAGACAGCATACCACGGCCTCGGGTTCCTATTTCCGCTCAAAAATTGCTCAAGCCTTCAACTCGGGGTTCAACGCATCAACATCTTTTCTGGAAATCACTAACAAATGGAGAAGTGGAAGACTATCCAATTTCTATTACTTGATGGCAATCAACACGATGGCAGGACGCACTTTCAACGACTTGACTCAATACCCCGTTTTTCCATGGGTGATAGCAGATTTTGAAAGCGAAGATCTCGACTTATCGAATCCCAAATCGTTTCGTGATTTGACAAAACCTATGGGATCGCAGACACCATCTCGCGCCAAAGAATTCGAGGACCGATACGAGGCTTTGAGTAGTCTTCACATGGATGATTCTCCACCGTTTCATTACGGTACTCATTACTCGTCTGCGATGGTGGTTGTGTCTTTTTTGGTCCGTTTGAAACCTTATGTTCAATCTTACCTATTGCTTCAGGGTGGAAAGTTTGACCATGCTGACCGCATGTTTCACTCTATTGAAAAAGCATGGCTTTCCGCCTCAAAGGACAACACGACTGACGTCAGAGAGCTTACGCCCGAATTTTTCTACCTTCCCGAATTTCTCACCAACCAAAATAACTTCGAATTCGGAAAGTTACAAAAGGGAGATGTAATCAGCGATGTGTCACTTCCGAAGTGGGCTAAAGGTGATCCTAAAATCTTCATCGAGAAGCATCGGGAAGCTTTAGAGAGTCCATATGTTTCCGCTCATTTGAATCATTGGATCGACCTCATTTTCGGGTTCAAGCAAAGTGGGCCAGAAGCGGTGAAGGCACTCAATGTCTTCCACCATTCTTCATACGATGGTGCCATTAATCTAGACAACATGGATGATGAGGTGGAAAAGAGGGCGGTGATTGGGATGATTAACAATTTCGGCCAAACCCCACAAAAGTTGTTTCACAAGCCTCATCCATCGAAGGAATTTGTCAATGTTGCGGATAAATATCTCGAGCGCCTTGATTTGAACAAGCACCATCCTGTCTGCTGCTTTGAGTCGCAGCTTCAGCTCCCTATAGAGAAGCTCGAGATCAGTGCCAAGACAAAGAAGTGGATCGGAAGACTTTCTTGCACATCGTCAGAAGATGAGCTCATCATCAGAAAACCTGACATACTCAGCATTGGAACGAAGTGTACCTCGTTGGTTATTAACTCCACCATTTTTCGAAACTTGCATCTGACTAATATTACAGCCATAGCTCTGCTAGGGAAGAAGTTGTTCATGACAGGTGCAGCAGATGGCACGATAAGCGTCTGGAGCTGCGCCCAAAAAGCGGTGTTGAGTCTATCACATCTACAAACCTTGCGAGGACATTTTGCTCCCATCAAAAAGCTTTGCGTAAGCAAGTCCTTCAAAGTGTGCTTGAGTGTGGATGAGTGCGGATCGATACTTCTCTGGGACGTCAATCGCCTCAAATTCATTCGGCGCATCACGAATGCTTTCATCGAAGCAGGAGATAACATCTCTGTGTCTATTTCGAACGACACGGGAAACTTTTGTGTTCTTCATGGCTCCAAGTATCAAAACCACTTGACACTTTATAACATCAACGGAGAACAGATCACACAAAAGCCGTTGAGTCCTGGTCAGATCGGTGCCGTTACGTTAGCGCAAGTACGCGAGCCTCTCATTGATCTGCCCAAGAGCGATTACGTACATTCTTACTGGAGCAACGAGTTGATAGTGTTGGGCTACTGTTCGCCTCGTCAGAACCTCCAAATTTACGAGTTACAGGTTGGCGCAGATGCTTGGCAAATGCACCTCTTGCAAACGTTGGATCTTTCTGCGGCCATTTCGGGCGCCATCAGCGCACTAGTTGTCACGAAAGAGTTGCAGATCGATGAGGAAGAAAAGCTTCTTCGCAGCCGATTGAAGATAGTTGCGGGGGACAGCAGAGGTCGGGTGTATGTGCTTTGACGAGTACCAGCGTTCGATGACTTACATAAAGATGAAATGCCAGGAATTGGAGGTTGAAAGTAGCACCGGGTTACAGAGAACACACTACACGGAAAGAGAATGAGCAGAACCATAAAGCGGTCCAGCTCGTAAACAATGCTATTTGGTTCAAGAACAAAAAGCCATTCGGTTCAAGAACAAAATGTATGGAAAACCTGGAATGCGCAACAGCCATTAGAGCCCTGCCAACAGCAAGGCCCGTCTTCAGCCACGCCCAAAAATCCCAATACCATCCGCAGCGTCGCCACGGACAATACGCTCTAGGGTGTGTTGTAGAGAGCTGCAATCCTGGATGTCGAGAAGAAGCTTCTCTGAATTGTAGCCCTACAATAATACACACTCACGGTACAATATTGGGCCAGCGATGGCGCCGGCGCGCGCTGCATTATATACTGCCGGGGCGCGGCGGGTAACCCCTCCACCAGATCACGTTCCACATCAAGCTCCGCCGTTGCAACCAAAGGCTTCTTTTGACCATGTTGCTCCTTTATTTGCAACTTTCGGTGGTTGCTGCCGTTGTGGCGGCCGCCAGGCTTTACGGGGCTTTGGTCAATGTGCCGCAGGGCGCCGTTGCCACTACTGCAGCTGCCCAGCAGGGCCATAATGCCCTAGTGGTGAACGGGTTCAATTTTCAGAGCCGAATTGACGTTTTTGTGACGGAGATTTCGCCACAGGAGGTAAACCGCATCCGTGCACCGGTGAAGAAGGATTTCACGTTTGAAACGACAGATTTACACCCGGGTCTGTACGAGGTTGTGGTGAATGCCCACGACTTTGCCATTCTCGACAGCCGCTTCCAAATTGACGTGTCGGACGACGCAGTGGAGGCGTTCAGCATGCCTGTGGGCAGCAGAAGCCCCAATGTGTCTTCACGTGTGGTGGTAAACAAAAAGCATCCACTCGAGGTTGCCATAATTGGTTTCCAAGAGTACTACGAGAGCCCTCAGGGCAAGTTGGCAGATATGTTGAAGAACAGCCCGTTGGGGTTCATTTTCCGCAACAGAATGTACACTATCATGTTCTGCGTGGTTTTGGGACTCATGGCGATCCCACACCTTCTTTCGTACCTTGCGCCACAGATTGCTGAGCGCATCGAGCAGATTCAAAGAGAGCAGCTCGAGGGCGAGCAGCCTCAGGACGGCCAGGAGCAAAAAGCCGTGGAGGCCATTTCGTCTTTGGGCCAGACCGCCGCTAGCGGCAGCGCCAAGAGCGCGAGAGGATCGGGTCGGAAGAGAAAATAAACGGGCCGAAGAAGATGATTGGGCCTGAAGACAAGAGAATCGGCCGGAAGAAAAAGTCTTGCCTCGTCACATTTATTGCGGGTGCTAGACACGGGTGTTCATCACAAAGCCAACAATGAGGTATCTACACGTGTACCAGCACATGGTGCCCAAAACGGCAAAGCAGCCGCAGAAGATCCCGAAGTTGCGGTACCCTTCTACCGAGCCGTCGCCAATGATGACGGAACCAAGCGGGATGCCGAAGAGAATCCCCGTGCTCGAGAAAGTGTACATTAAGCCATAGCAACGGCCGAAAATGTTGACGGGCGTGAAGGAGCCCAAGCACAGCGGCGTCAAGCTCAAAATCGAGGAGCTGAAGAACCCGCACATCACGGTGAACGCGTACAAGCCCTTTTTCTGGTCTCCAAAGGGAATCCACACCACAATGATCGAGATGCAGAAGCCAATGAGCATCAATACCATGGTGTTCATGTGGCCATACCTGTCCGCCAGGAGGCCCAGGAAATATCTACCAGGAATGCCCATGGCGTTGAGAATAGTCAATAGAATCAAAGACTCGGACTCGTCGAAGCCAATGGCAAGCGCATACGTCGCCAAGTACGTGATGATACTCAAGAGTGCAATTTCCGTGAAAAAAACACCCATGACCAAAAACGTGAAACGCGTGTCCTTGAAGAGACTAAGGTCAAGGTAATACAGCAACTTCTTCTTGTCGGTTGGTTGGTCTGCTGATGGCCCGGGCTTGGACATCTGGCCCACACGCAGTTTGACGAGGAAAATGGCCATGATCAGGAAAAAGACGCAGATAATGCCACAGATGCGAATGGCCCATGCAAAGCCAACGCTGCTGTACAACTTCTGAAGAATCAAGGGCCAGATGGTGCCTCCCACGGAGCCGCCGAGGCTGGCCAAGCCCAAAGCCTTGCCTCTTTTGATGAGAAACCAGTGGCTCAACAGCGAAATGAGCGGCGTGATGGCCAATGCATGCGCAGTGCCTAGACAAAAGGACATGGAGAAAATGAAGGCAACGATGGAGCTGCTGAAACTCAATGCAAGAAAACCCACAAAGACAAGAACAAGGGAGCACACCAAAAGCACCGTCGAGCCGTTGCGGTCGAAAACGGGCCCCACAACGCCGCCGAGGAAAAACGGAAGACACATGTAGATGGAAAACACCCAAGACACAGAAGACACCTTTTCGCCCGCCAACTGGTGGCTGGAAACATACGCCTGCACTGCTCCGACCGAGTTGAGGAAACCAAAGTGGACCACGAGCCCGAAAAACGACCCGATCACAACCGAGTAGGCTTTCCAGCCCCCATCGGGGAAGGCGTTTGTATCGTGGGTTTTTTGGGGCACGAGCTCGTTGACATCGCCGGCCGCGGGCTGGATGCTGCGTGCCTCCATGCTTATGTCTGCGAGCTCGAATCCCTGGGGTTTTGAGCCTGTCTGCGTTTCGGGCACCGCCATTGTGGAGATGGAGATCTGTCAGCACGGTAGCCATCTTACAATGCGAGACGATGCCGACACCGTGGCCGTGTGCAGGCCGTGCGGGCTTGTGCAGAGAATGAGTCTTCGCTAGGCCTCTTGCATGGAGAGAAGGCGTCTTTCGCCGCCTCTGCGACCCTTTGTCTGTCTCCGCCCTTGGCCGAGGCGCTACGCTCTTTCTGAACCCGTTTTTTTTATTTCAAACCGAACTGCGTTTATTGCTGAGCTGCCGAGCAGCCTCATCATCTACTCGTTTCCATACATCTTCTCCGTTTTGAGCTCCAGCCTGTAATCGGGCTTCTGCGCCTTGAAGCTAGGATTGGACCAGCCGTTGACAAAGTCAAAGTCGGTCTTGGCCCAGTGCGCAAATGGGTACGTGGGCAAGGTTTTGAGCGGCATATCCTCGGCAATGAGGCCCTTGTCCACCTGGCGCTTGATCAACGAATCCAAATATTCGGCAAGGTGGTCGCGGATCTGATCGAAGTTTTTGTACTTGATGATCTGCTCGGGCGCCTCGTAGAGGATCTTTTTAAGGAGCGAAGGGATCATGGGCTCGTCCTTCATCTCGTCGATCGAATAAAACACCGGATGGTTGGTGAAGATGATGGCACGGGACTTGGGCAAGCGGCGCAACGTCTGTCTTTCCACACGCACATTGAACTGCTGAGGATCGGTGGATTTGACCGTCTCCCCCATGTTTAGGAACTTGGGCAACTGATAAATGTTGTTTACCTTCAACTTGTGGTCCCACGTGACGTACCACGAGGCTCTTTCGACGCTTCCGTCGGGCTCCAAGCGCTCGAACCAGCGCTCCATCAGCTTCTTCAACTTTTCGTGGTAGTAGGGCACATCGTCGTGGATCACGTCGAGGTTTTTGCCGAGCTTCTCGTCGATGCCGAACGAGCCGCCGGGAAATGGCACGGCCGCAGCCTTCAAATAGTGCATGCCGTCCTTTGGATCCTTCATCACGATGTAAAAGTCCTCCTTGGCCATCTTGGTCACATACCACAAGGGGTGCTCCTTCAAGGGCAACGTCATGTCCAAAATCTCCTTGGTCAACTCGTTTTTGACCACCACGCCCAGGCTCTTTTTGTCCTGCAACACGGTGAAAAGCAACGGGTATCTTTCGATCATGTGCTGGGTCACAGTTTCCATCAACTCAAAACAGGCGTCATACGCCTCGGGGAGCCAGTCGATGTTCTGCTTGCCGTACGTGTGCCAGATCCGCTTCTTCTCTTCGATGTAATGCCAGTAGTATTTGTCCATGTCCAACCAGTGGTTCATGTCAAGCTTGAATATCGACATCGTTTGGTGGTACGGCCAGCGGAACGGTCTCCATGGCCGGTCGTCGTAGTTCTTGACCTGCTCGGGCGTGATCATCAATGGTTTGACCGGAGGCGTATCCAGGGCGGGCTTTGCCTTTTTTTGGGTGGGTGGTGGTGCTGCCACTTTTGCTTTCTTGCCAAGGCCGGCAATCCACGCCGAAAAGTGGCCTTTCGAACATAAGAACACAAGGAACACCGCGCCCACGGAGAGCACGACGTCGGGAAGCTGTAACATAGTCATGGGGAAGTACAACAAAGAAGCTCCAGTCTTTTAGCGATAATTCATACAAACCCCAGTGCTATTGCCTAGGGTGGGGTCGTGTCAACAGTGGAGGTCGCCAAGAGCAAAGTCGGAAGGCGAGCTGCTGGGGGCGGTGTAGCTGCTAGGCAAACATTGCTGCTTCTCTCGGGCCCGATTTAAATGCTAGAGATAAGATCAGCGATTGGGTGCGAAAAGGTGTTCGGGATGCACTGCCGCATTCGGTGTGTCTTGACGAGCCCCACGACGCTGCAAACGGCATAAATTCCCAGGTGCAGCACCGCCCTAGGCAACGCCACATAACGTCTGCTAACAAACAGGCGTCCGTGGTGGGCTGATTTGGGGCCAGCTGCCCACGTCTGCACTTCTCGGGCCTGGTGAGCGCTTCTACAGGGGTCCGGGTTTTTTTGCAAGATTTGGGCATCTTTGGAGGGCCCGCAGCGCAGCGCGTCGAAAGACGTTTTGCCAAGCCTAAAGACGCCTGTCTCTTTTAGCCGCACATGGCAATAGGCGCCGACGGGAACAAGAAGGAGCACACAAGGCAAAAAGAAACAAGACAAGAGCACACAAACAAGTCTCTACACGAGTGGACGGCATTTTCTGAAAATGTACATTTTGATGATATAGATTACTCTATATGACGGAAGTGTAGTTCTCCCCCAGAGACAAAATGAGAAAGCCCCATGTCATCAGATTAGTTATAAAAAAGTCAAGAAAACCATAAAAGTACAGGCTGGAACCATGCACAATTACAATCTTCTACCTCTTCTACCACCCTTTCTTCTGGTGGAGTCGGATGGAACTGGGGTAACGTCCTCAATTCTGCCGATTCTCAAGCCGGATCTGGCCAAAGCTCTCAATGCGGATTGACCACCTGGACCTGGGGTCTTGGTCTTAGTACCACCAGTAGCTCTGATCTTGACGTGGACGGCAGTGATACCGACCTCCTTGCACTTCTCGGCAACGTCTTGGGCGGCCAACATAGCGGCGTATGGAGAAGACTCGTCTCTGTCGGCCTTAACCTTCATACCACCAGTAACTCTGGCGATGGTCTCCTTACCGGAAAGATCGGTAACGTGGACGAAGGTATCGTTGAAAGAGGCGAAGATACGAGCAACACCGAAAACTTGAGAACGGTCTAGAACGTTAGTATCGAAATGGATGGCAGTAGGACACCGCTGGGCGGGCGACGGACGACGGACTTGTGATTTGAGAAATGATAGGCGATTGTTGGACCGTAGTTTCAGAATTTCCTTGGGCCAAATTGAAGGGAGAATGGGAGGGGATGGAAGGGCAGCTGGACGGCGACCGAAGATGGGATGCGGGCCAGCAATTCACAAGCTGTCAATGTTTCAGGGATTTCACATACCAGCAGACATGTTTACTGTTGTGTATTAACAAAGGTGTAAGGAAAATATGGAAAAGATTTGGTTGAGAAATTTTCCTGGGATGGTGCGGGACTGTACAGGGGAGAGTGTATGGTGTGCGCGTGGTCCATGAGGGCGCAAGCCCTGGCGCGATGCCAAACAAGCCCGCGCGGCTGCGGTCCCAGGGCTACAGCGGTCAGGAGGGAGATTGGTTCCGAGGTGTTTAAAGTAGTGGCTATTGCTCAGGGACGTTTCGTGACAAATCAGCCTTGAAACAGCTGTGAAAGCCATGAAGCAGCCATGAATTAGCTATGAAACAGCCATGAAACAGTCATGAAACAGCTATGAAACAGCCATAAAACAGCCAGACACAAGTGTAAAACAGGCTGGACCTAGTCGAATCCGCCCCAAAACTCCTCACTTCTCCAAACGTAACACACTTTGGTGTCAGCTAGTCAGCAGTAAAACTACAATACCGCTTCTGTCACGCGGCACACACCCCGCACATACTAGTAATCTATCTCCTTCATTAAATATAGATACAATGTCCGCTTAGTAAACGAAACCCAAAATCTTACCAGAAACGTGCTTTCTTCTGGCCTCTNACAATGTCCGCTTAGTAAACGAAACCCAAAATCTTACCAGAAACGTGCTTTCTTCTGGCCTCTTCGTGGTCCATGATACCAGCAGAGGTGGTCAAGATGACGTAACCGAATTGTCTGGCTGGCAACAAGTTGTCGGTCCATCTCTCAATGTCACCGATCTTGACGTTGAATCTTGGGGAAATGACACCACACTTGTTCAATCTACCGTTCAATTGAACGACGATCTTACCGGATCTGTGGTCATCAATGTACTCGAACTCACCAATGTAGCCGTGCTTTTGCATAACTTGCAAGAACTTGATGATGACCTTGGAGGAAGGTCTGATCAAGACTTGTCTCTTGCCGGTCTTCTCGGCGTTGTTAATGGAGTTAAGAGCGTCAGCGAGAACGGAGGTTCTGGTCATTGTTGGTGATACTAGGAAAGACTGGATGGAAGATTTTTGTTGAAATTTTTCATCGCCAGGCCGCGCATCACGTTGCACCCGTGCACCACACGCTGGATGGGCGGTGCGTGCAAAAAGCAGTCACACCAGCGGCCAGCGGCTTGTGCGCAGGCGGCCGCCCACCGGCCTGCACGCGCGCACGCTCCGTTCCTCCTCTTTGAAAAAACTTTTCTGAGCTTCTCAGTCTTCTACTGTCTCATTACAACAAAGATGCCAGTATGTACCGACGCCCATCATTGGCGTGAGCGATGAAACTCCCAATTGCCGACCAAGACCGAGGCAGCTGAAACACGGCTGAAACAGGCCTGGAGCAGAAACAGCAATAGATGGCGTCATACGGAAGAACTAGAGCCACGGCATCCCGTTGCCCCCGCAAGATCGGTGTTTGGCGTGTTACTGTGGCTGCCTTTATGTGCTATGAAACTGTTTCGAAACTGTTCTGAAACAGCGCTGTTTCCCTTTTGAATCCCGTGTCCAGCCCTCGTCCCGCAAGCATATACTAACATCCAGGCAAACAAGAGTTTCAAGGTCAAGCAAAAGTTGGCTAAGGCCTCCAAGCAAAACAGACCATTGCCTCAATGGATCAGATTGAAGACTGACAACAAGATCAGATACAACGCCAAGAGAAGACACTGGAGAAGAACCAAGTTGAACGTCTAAGCGCTGTGTTCACTCCTACTCATCTACTTGTATAGCAATCCATACAGCTAATATTGGCAAACAACGTGTAGAAATAGAAGCCTTGTAGATGGTTTTCGAAAAGGCTCTGAATAGGCTTTGGAATGATGGCTTCCCGCCCAGAAAAAGGAAGCCTGGTTGGAACGTATTTATCTGCCGCCTGTCGATTCTACAGCTTTCTGGTTAACTAAATATCTCATTACTACCCAAGGTCTATAAGGCGACTAAACTTCCTCTTCAAACACCGTTTCGATTGGCTTTTCCATGAATGAAGCGTGGCACAACACGGAAACGGCCGAAGAGCCAATCAACCACATCATGGTGGAAATGGGACTGGCCAAAAAGCCCAACGGCACAGCCACAATCATCAAGCCAGTGTACAATTGCGACGTGTTGAAACGGCCCAAAGGCAACACCAAATCGTTTCCATCAAGCTTATTAATGCCGAGAATACCGCCGGCAACGAATAGAATCACAAAGAGCAATAACAAGTTGGTGACCAACGCGTAGATAGATAAAATCGACACGATGGCGATGTAGTTGGCCTGGAAGTAGCCCAAGTTGAAACCAACCCTGCTTTGGATCTCGCCAAAGTTGGCGGGCTTGGAGATTCTGCGGTAGTCAAAAAATTCCTGTGGTGGCTTGATTTTGGACACTGTGGTTTGGAGCAGGCCGATGTCTGCCTTGATTCTGTCGAGACTGAGTCTTTCAGATAACTGGCCGAGCTGGAGTTAGTACGTGGATGTTTCGGGGGTGTTTCGAGGGTGTTTCGGTGGCGTTTCAGCGGCGACGGCACATACCTGGATATTGGAGAGCGACAAGGACATGGTGCGTTTAGAAGGGGCGGACGCTTACTGTGGGGTGCCTGGTTGACGGTGACTGGTGTATTTAATTTTATGTTGACCCATCCGGAATCAGAGGCGCGCCGCACCCGTGCACCAGCCATACGCCTCGTCGTGCACGCAGCGCGGCGCGGTGCAGGCTGTCAACACCTGCGCGGCCCTGGCCAGCTCAGCCGCAGCGGGCCAGCTCCATTTAGACCATGGCCGTTTTGGAGATGGCCGTTTTGAATATGCCCACTAAGCCAAGCCGAGGTCCTTCCTGACCATGGCCTGGCAGATTGGATGGTACGACAGCTCAAAGTGGCGGAAGTACTTCACGGCAAGCGCGCTGTCCACCTGGTTGAGAAGCACGTAGCCAGGCCTGACAAACTTCATTCTGCCCACGGTGCCGAGCCACTGGCCAAGTTTGTCAAAGTACTCCGTATTGTGGCCCTTGACCTGGATCACGAACCAGCGGAAAAGCACCTCTGCGTTGGACAGCTGTGAGTACGAATGGTAGATGGAGCTCATGGCCACGGCAGCTTCAGTGTGGTCCTTCCACTTGAAGTCATCTCTCTTATCGAGCGACGCGAGCGTGTCCAACAAAACCACGGACTGGTTGGCGGTCAAATGCAGCACGTCGTTGTTGCTAAAGAGCTTGTGCAAGTCGCTTCCGTTCTGGAGAGCGTCCAACCACTCGTCAGCCAACTTGTAGCACTGGTCCACCAACACGGTATTGAACTTGGGCTTGACGGGCGGCATGCCGGGCTTGTATAACCATGAGTCCCAGTCTATGGAGTCCAACGTGCCCTTGTGGTCGTGGAAGTACGCGTACAACGCGTCCAAGAACTGGTACGTGTCGAGCGACTTGAACTTGAACTGCTCAAAGTAGTGGCGGATGAAGCCGTCAAAAACAGTCGGCCCGCCCAAGAGCTGCTCGATGTGGAACAAAAGATTGAACCCCTTTTCGTACGGCACGGTGGAAAACGCGTCGTCGGGGTCCGAGCGGTCCTTGAGGTCCTGGATTAACGTGGAGTAGCGGCTGGCGGAGTCGCCCATGGCGCGGATCGAGTTTTCCAAGTCGCTCCAGCCGATGATGGCCGAAAAATGCCTCGTGGGCTCGCCGTGGATGGCGCCCTGGATGCGGCGCTCCAAATATACCGTCCAGCCCTCGTTGAGCCAGAAGTGCTCCCACGAGCAATTGGTGACCAAGTTGCCCGACCACGAGTGCGCCAACTCGTGCGCAATCACGTCCACGTTCTGGCGGTCGCCGCTGATCAACGTGGGCGTCACAAATGTGGCGTTGGGGTTCTCCATGCCGCCGTAGGGGAAGCTCAGTGGCAACACCAACGCGTCGTACTGGTCCCAGGGGTATTTGTACACCAACTTTTCTGCCGCCTGGAGAAAGTCCTCCATGTCGGCCTCAAACTCGTGCTGGCACGCTTGCACGCGGGAGGGCTCCGAGTACACGTGGGATCTGGGCCCAATGGGCAACTTGCTGATATCTCCGGACGCCAAAGCCACGAGGTAAGAAGGGATCGGAATTGGCTGCGAAAATGTGTAGACGTTGCCGTCGAAACCGCGGGGACGGCCGCTCATGAGCGTGGGGAGCGGCGATGTGGCGGTGTATTCGTAGGGGGTTTTGACCGAGGGCGTGTCGAAACATGGAAACAAGCTCCGGGCGTGGATGGCCTGGCACTGCGAAAACAAGTAGGGGGCCTTCTTGCCATCCGTGGCGTCCTTGCTCAAAAACTGCAATGCCGTGCATTCGCTGGTGGTGGCAAACTCAATGGCCAATTGCACCTTGGCAGTTTCTGGAAGCTCCACAGTCAAGGGGGCACCGAGAAACTGTGTTCTTTCGCCCACGCTAAACGCGGCGGCAGCGCCGTTGACAGATGCAGATTTGATGTCCAAATAGGAAGTGTCCAACACAACCGTCTTGGCGGCGGCCACGTTGGTCAAATTGTACTTGACTGTGCCCGACACCGTTTGTGTGTCGAAATCGATGTGGAAGTCCAAGGCGGTGGTGCCGAACTCAAAACTTTTGTAATTGGATAATGACGAAGGGTCGTGCTCTGGGGAGGCGGCCGGTCTGTGGGGGGCAATGACGCTTTCCATGGTTGTTGGCGTCGAAAAGTAGATGGCGATATGGCGGGCCGTCTGATGCGAGGATTAAAAGTACCCTGCGCGCGTGCAGGACCTGGCCCTTCGCAGAGCCGTTTGATGGCGAGGTTTTGACAGAGCCGCAGATGAGGCAAAAAGCCCAGTGCGGCTGCGGGACTTGCGAGAACACCGTGGGTGCGCTGGGCTGGCCGCGGGCCGCCTGGGCGGGTCGCCTGTTTTGTGTGTGTCTCATCGGTGTGTCAGCGGTGCGCCAGGCGTGTTTTCTGTGTGTTTCATCGGCGTGTCAGCGGTGTGCCAGGCGTGTTTCATGTACGTTTGGCGAGTGTCTGAGTCATGTTTCAGCAGTGCTCCATGCCGCCGCTACGCTCGTTTGGCGCGGCACATTAGCCTCCCGCTGCCGGAAAGTCGCCAACACTCGAGGCTGATCGGCAGCAGCCCGTGCGGCCCGCGGCACCCCCGCTACAATGCACTCTGCTGCGCTGCCGTCCTGTTACTTCCGACGGCGCTACTGCAGGCCGCGGCCGGCGTTATGTCGCGTGCGCTTCGAGCCGTCGAGCGTGTGAGATTTGTTACAAATCTGTCTCGGGCCGGTTTCAGCTTCGTCTCAACGCTGTTCCAGCCACGTTTCAGCCACGTTTGAGGCTTGCACCGCGGCCCCCACCAGCGGCTCACCGCCCGGTTGAAAACCACCCGCCGCACCCCATTTCAGCCTCGCGTTTCGTCTTTCTCTTCGCCTCCTTTTCCCTCGTTTCGATCCATAAATATCTCAATCGTGTCCTGACCCGCTCTCCAGCGCAGACGCACGGCCGTTGGGACATCCTGTCAAAACGAAAAAGAATGCGCCCCCGCGCACGTGACACATCAACTGGTGAGTCCACATGTCCAGACACCAACTACAAGCATATTTTCCCTGAACCATTGTCACCGCCGCAGCAGTGTAAACTCCAGCGGGGCCCCTAATTTCTTATCCCATCAGTACCGCTGTCACCACATGCCACATTATCGTTCCAGCACCGCCAAAAGCACCCACACCCACCCATGTCTCGCTTCCCGCCTCAGCCACAGAATCCAAGCGCAGATTCCATCCGATCGCCGCTCCACAAGCTCGAGGCCGACATCTCAAAGGACTTGCTGTCGTCGTACTCTCCGTCGTCGCTGAGCCTGCAGAAGAGCGCCAGAGAGAAGCCGCCCAGCCGAAGAGGCTCCAACTTAGACACCGAAAGTATTTACTCGTTCGAGTCGGTCTCCACTACCGGAAGACTACTAGACCGGCTCGATTTGGACGCCGAGGACTACGACGATGAAGAGTCGTTGCGCCGCCGCGACTCCCTAGCGCTGGTGAAGAGCAGCGAACGCCTTTTGGACCGTTTGGGCATTGAGGAAACAGACGACGGGCCCCACGCGTTAGTGAAGCGGCGCGAGTCGCTCAACAAGCCCATTCGGGCCAACTCGCTGCTGGGCATTGAGCGAATGCGTTCCGTCAGCCTGAAACCGCCGGTGCGGAGCGCTCTGCTGTTTCTGAAGCTTCCGCTCCGCCCAGGGCCCTCTACTATTGTTGGGCAGCGGAGCAACGTGTCTTTTGAGTCACTCCGAGGCGACGTCTACCTGTTGGAAAACCTGTCGGCGTCGTTGCGCTCGATGGGTGTCGATGACGGTCTCCATCTTTCAGATTCCAAAATTGCCCATAAGCCCAGCGTCAATTATCCATCGGCCACGCATGTTGCCGAGTCTGCCAGCAGCCACCGCTACAGCATCGAACTGGAGACTGTGGCGGATCTTGAGCCGGACAATGCGCTTGAGCCAGACAATGCGCTTGAGCCAGACAATGCGCTTGAGCCAGACAATGCGCTCGAGTTCCAGCCCGCTTTCCATCAGCGAGCTCCCAGCAACGCTTCTAGAAACATACTGTCGAATCAACAAGCTTTCGGCGCCACTTTGTCGAATCAGCAGGCTTTCGGCAACACGATGTCTCATCAACGGGTTCCCACTAACGCTCTGTCTCATCAGAATGCTTTCGGCAACGCTCTGTTGCATCAACAAATGCCTAGCGACACTCTGGCAAGCCACCAAATGTCCAGCAACGCTGTGTCTCTCCAACAATTGCCCAACATGGCCTTGTCTCACCAAAGAACGCCCAATAACACCCTGGTACACCAAATGCCCAGCAATACTCGCTCCGTCTCCAACTCATCCACAAATACTTTAGAAAGCGTCACCGCCTTTTTCGACGCCGGCCTGAAATTCGACCGAGCAACGGAAGATGCCACAAAGAAAGCTGTCCAAATCAGGGCTGACGGAAACCACAGAGAGGCCTCTTATCAGCTACAGACGCTAGCAAATAATCCCACCAATTACCCACGGGCCATGTATCTTTACGCCAAAGCGCTTAGCTTGGGCCAGGGCGTCAAGTTGAGCGAGGTGCAAAGTGTCCGCTGGCTCTGCCGCTGTATTTTGTCGTCCTCCATGCTCGAAACCATGGATGCCGACGATCCCAAATTCAAGAACTACATCAACTATCTCTCCAGTCTACCGCAAGACGCATTATTGACGAGGACATTCAAAACCATCCCCATGGAGCCCGAGGACCCCACGGTCTTATACTCCTACTTTCTGGAGCTTGGGCAGACCCAAATCAGCCGTTTCATCAAGCTCAATGAGGCGGACAAAAACGTTTTGGGTGGAGCGTTCTACTCTTTAGGGGTTTTTTTGCTCACCGGACAAGGCGTCAGTAAGGACGAGCAGATGGGGCGGCGTCTTCTCGCCAAGTCGGCGGCTTTGGCCTACGGTCACAGCATGACAAAACTCGGCGAACTATGGTGCAACAAATCCAAGAGCTTCAAGAAGGACCATCACTCGGCAGCAGCGTGGTTGCGTCTCGGGGAGTTGTTCGGATTAAAAGACATGGGCAACAGCTGGATTTACAAGGCCAAGTACATGGAAAAGAAAAAGAAGTGAATGTGATTCTCATTCAAGGGTATCAAACTGAAGCGAGAGCCCAGCGCCGCCGTTTATCTCCGGCCCACAGATGGCAATGAACTCTTGCAAGCAACGATATAGAAAGGCGAATGCTTCCCAGATGCTCGAGTACATACCTAAGGGAAGAAAGTATTTTTCAGTTGGGATGTGCAGGCTGCTGGCCTGCTTCGATGGCTTGCCTGAGCGGGCCAGCCAACTTTTGGGAAACACCGTCGCGGTAGAAGGGCTGTTGTTGTAAAATGTCTGAGAGATGGCAAAGCTGTCCTCCATTTTCTGATAAAGCAGAAGCATTTCTGTTTGGAGGCTTTTGGTTTTTTCCACGGAATTCTCTGAGTTTCGAACGTCCTCCACGACTAGCTGATGGAGTCGGATAACGTGCTTGAGCGTGACGGCCCGGATGCTGTGAAGAAGACCAACAAGGAAAGAAAAGTAAGCTTTTTTTCTGTCGGATAGATTGTTTGCCTTGACAAAGCGCTCGATGCGGAGTGTCAAGCTAGGAATCTCGGCATACAATGCGAGCCAGCGTTTCTCCACAGTAGTGGGGCTGCGAGACAGTTTCTCTGCATCATGACTGGCGAAAGTACATAGCACCAAGTCGAAATGGAGAAGTATAATGAGTAGAGGCTGCGCCTTCACATCCTTTTCGATTCTTCGCTGGAGCATGTGGATGGCCCGTGCCGCAGCACGACACCCGTCTGATTTCTCATCCTCCGTCTTCTGTTCTCCTTCGGATGCTGGCCTTTTTGGAGGGTTCGGCCTGTTTGAAGTCTCCGGTCTCGAAGTTTCTGGTCTCGAAGTTTCTGGTCTCGTGGCTTCCGGTCTTGAAGCTTCCGGTCTTGAAGCTTCGGATCTGGAAATCTCTGACCTTAAACTACGTGATGGGTCTGGCTTGCTCAGATCCCGCTCGACCTTGATCTTAGCGGGCGAGCCAGGATTCCCAGAGCTCTCCCCCGGCAGAATTCCCAAGCCATGTAGTTTCGTAGGAGACCTAGGAGCGCACACAGTGCGGTAACGAGCCACGTTCGCTTCGAATGCGATGCGGACCAAGAAACGGGGCTTGGCGTCTTTCGACTTGTTGACCCACCGAACGAGCCCGGCCCGCGACAGCTTGAGGGGGGATTGTTTTTCTGGGCTTCTAAGGGCTTCCAGCGGCTCGGTTTTGGCTGGCTTCTGGGCGTGCTGCGCACGGTCTTTCGAGCTCAGTTTTAGGTCCTTTGAGCTCACTTTTGATTCCCTGTGCTCCGAGGCACTGTGTGGGTCCTGGTAAAGACTTGGAAGCGTCGGCGAGAGAAGCGAGATGGGTAGAGACTCGTAATCGGAGTCATTTTGGTCCGCATATGCGAGGGGTTTCAATGGCGGCGGAGGCGGGCCAAACAGCGGCGGGAGCGTGGGTGAGAGAAGCAACGGTAGTCTGCCGGTGGTGGAGTAGCTGGAAAGCATGTCATCCAAGTTCCATTTTGGGTGTGATTTTGGGGAAGCCATTGGCGAGGCTGTGGCTGGTGTTGGAGCGGCAGCAAGCGCTGGCGAAGCAACAAACGGCGAGTGTGTTCGGAGGCGCTTGCGGAGCTGGGTTTTGCGGGCCGGGCGGGGGTCGGGCTTGGCCTGGTCTTGAAAAATGGCGGATTTCATGGGCAAGACGACGCAGATGGGGAAAGAAGCAGAGGAGGGGCCAGGGATGACGAAAGACAGATGGCTGACGATGGAACGGAGCTGAAACAGGGCTGAAACAGCGGCGACACGGGGCTGAAAGAAGCTGAAACAATGCCCAAACAACACGGAAACGCACACGGCACGAGGAGGAAATGCAAGGACGACCACGCGGCACCTCGAGCCGTTGTTGTTCTGAAGCGCGCGGTGCGGCTCGCCCAGCGCTCGCGCCGGCCCGTGCGCCAGCCGCGGAGCGCATCACCAAACTGGTCTGCGGGCGTCCAGCACCATCTGGCGCCAGTGCTGAGACCCGTGTGGAACCTGTGTGAAATCCGCCTGATACCCGTGTGAGACGCGCCTGAAACCAGCTTGAAATACGGCTGAAATCAATAGGAAACACATCTGAAACACGCCCCTACCGCCGCCCGCGTCCCGCACACCGTCGCTGCCCTTCTCCCACCACCTTCCCCCCTTCCCAAGAAGCCCCACGCCGCCAATGGGTACCTACAACGAAGTTCAGGCCACCGCTTTCGGCCCGCGAAAAGAGAAAAGAGATGAAAAGAACAAGCGGGCCATCCGTGCACCGCAGAGCCATCTTTCGGCGCTGCCCCAGCCACAGCCATCCAGCGGCGACACCCAGCACGGTACCACGGCCGCGTGGCCGCCGTCGCTCCAGGATTTCGTCAACCGCTCTTTCGGAAGAGCAGACGCCTTGCTGCCGCCCGAAAAAGCGCTTTTCAACGAGCAAATCCAGAGCCTCATCTACACAGCAGCTCGCGAACAAAAAGTATGGACAAACGACTGGACAGCACAAACGTTGCCGGCTCTAGACGTCGCCGGGCCGTTGCTTTTACACCAGGACATTCCCCGGCCGCCCAGCGGCAGCTTTGATTCCGGCGAGCGAAAGCGCCAGCGTGCGGCTCGCTTCAACAATCCTCAACGGCCTGCCAGTCCTTCGCCAGGCCCACTGGCAAATAACTCCAAGGAGATAGTGGGCACGCTGACGCAGTTGGAGAAGCGCTATCTCCGGCTCACGTCGGAGCCGGATCCCGCCGTGGTGCGGCCCGAGCATGTGCTCCGCAAGTGCCTTCCGTATGTGGTGGACAAGTTCCGCACGTGCAAGAGCCAGTATTCATACATTAACGACCAGCTCAAGGCGATTCGGCAGGACTTGACCGTTCAGCACATCAAAAACGACCTTGCCATCGACGTTTACGAGACACATGGCCGCATTGCCATCGACAACAACGATTTGGGCGAGTTCAACCAGTGCCAGGCACAATTGAAGCACTTGTACGCGTTGCGCACAGACAAGGCCTCCTACAAGCTTACGTATGAGTTTACGTGCTACCGTGTGCTCTACCTTCTTATCACGGGTAACCATCCGGAAATCAATCTCATTCGTATGGAGTTTTTGGACGCAGACGGCTCGGCGGAACTTACGGCCGGCTCGGCAGAACTTATGGCCGGCTCTCCTGCGCTACTGCCGGCCGCCGAGGGCCTGGAGCCGGTCCTGATCCACGCTGTGCACCGCCAGTGCGTGTACCGTGCCCTCTTGCTCCAGCAGCAGCTTGTGGTGGGCGATTTCCACGGTTTTTTTGCCTCGTACCGCTGGTTTCGCCGGCTCACGGCCGTGCCGTGTGCGTTTCACCTCGTGGACCACTTCATCGCCACCAAGCAGCGCATCTTGTCGCTCAGTACCATGTGCAAGGCGTTCAAACAAATACCCGAGGCGCACATAGCGCAAGTGCTTGCGCTTGCCGATGCCGCCACATTCTGGAAGGATTTTCAGCTCGAGCTGTACGTTTCCGCAGGCAGCTTCGACTGCGCCGCGGCCCGGCCGTTTTTGCAGCGCTTTGTGGAGCAAGGACAGTTCAAAAAGGTCGACATCAAGGGCCAGGTGTAGCCCGGAAAAGAGCCAGATGAACCAGCGAAAGGGCCAGATGAACCAGCCAAATAGCAGGTCAACTTACAGCCAATCAGCCAGATAGCAGGTCAGCTATTAGCCAATCAGCCAAATAGCAGGTCAACTATCAGCCAATCAGCCAAATATCGGCCTAATATCAGCCAAATGTTAGCCAAATTAGCCAAAGGATCAGAAGCCAGCCAGCACATCACAACGCCAGCGTGATCGCCATCAACGCAAAGTTGTTTCTCTGCGCCTCGTCGGTGCTGTCCATGTAGAACTGGATGCGTTCGGTGAGCTTGGCATCGTCCAAAATGTGGGCATGCTCCACCGAGGGCCCGAGGTCCACGGGCCCGGTCCGGCGGCCATCCAACTCATACAAATGGTTGTCTGCGCCCTTGACGTACGCAATAAAGTGGAACTCCGCGGCCTCCAGCGCCGCAGGCGCCTCTGTTTGGCCCTGGGCTCCGTAGTTGGAGTCCAAATTGATCATTTGCTCGAGCAGCTCCACAAGCTTAGCGTTATCCTCCGCCGTCAGGTCTTTGTGCACCTGCTCGAGAAGGAGCCGGTTCAACACCAGGTCCTTGACGATGAAATCCAGCGGAACATTGGCCAAAATGTGGAGAAGCGCATAGAGCCCGCAGCCGTTGCCAATGGTCTGCTTGAACCACTGCACCTGTTGCAGGTCGTTGGCTGCGGCCGCGTCCTCGGCCTTGCGACGCGCCTCGTACGAGCCTGTTATGGGAAACAACATAATAAGGCCCATGACAGGCTGGGGAAGAAAGGCAAGGAGGTCCGGGTCCGTGAGCGAGTATACGTCTTGGAACTGGAGTACAGGCGAGAGCCCAAGTTTGTGAGCAAGCGAATTGAAGATTTCCGGATTCGACTCTAGAGGGATCACGCGTTTCAGGCCAGACATGGTTGTGTTTGATCCGCTATGTGTGGTGAACGCTCAAGTGGTGATAGGTCACGTGCCTCGCGCACCCCGCGTGCGGCGAGAGACGAGGAGCCGCTTGCGTTGAGATGCTTTCTGCAACGTTCTTTCCCATCCTTTTTTCACGGCTTTCAAAACAGCAGGTGTCTCCTTCCACGCAACCCACGTCCTCGCCCGTGTCCAACAGCGTGCCCTTCCCACGTGACGTTGCCATGCGGCCCTGCTCGTATTTCCTCTTACTAATCCCTGCGCTGCTATTGGCTGTGGCAGCAGCAGCAGATGCCTATCGGGATTTCTGTTCATTTGGCGACCAAAAAGGCCGCTACGCCCGCAGCGCTCTAGCGTGTCAGCTCCTCATCTGGGCCTTCCGTCTTGCCGCTGTTGCCCGCAGCTTTTCCGCCGGTGTTGTTGTTTTCAGGGGCCGTTTGGCCGAGGCTCCGCCCCAAAGCTTCCTTGACAAGATCGCCATGCCAATTGCCGAGGAATTGGCCAAAATCGTGCTTGCCGTGTTTGTGAGCCGTGTTGTGGCCTCAGACCACGTCCATTATGGCGGCCACATGCTTGTGGTGGCGCTTGTGTATTCGGCCAACAAGCTCGTGTGCAATCTCGTGCTTTTTTCGCCGTTGGACTACCACAAACGGTACGAAAAGTTTCTCCGGCTCCACCAGAAGTACGAGAGCAACGATGAGATCACCTCCAGGAGCGCTGGACGCACGCCGTCGGCGGTTTCCGGCTTTTCTGGCGAATCTCGGTCCACGCTTTCATCTGCTTATTCTCACGAGCTCCCGGCGCAGCAAGCTGTGGCTGCAGACGCCCCAGTGTTCCACTTGGGGTCCTTTGGTGCTTGTACAGCGTTGAACGTGCCGCTGGCCGGCGCTGGCTCCGCTTTGGCCGATTCCCGTGGCTTTGATCTGCGCTATCTGGTGTCACCCAAAAACACCATGTACAAGCAGTGCAGCAAAACACAGAACGTTTTTGAAAGCGAGCCGGAAAACATCTTGAACAGCGGGCCCGAAATCGGCTCAAACTGCGAAACAGAGAATGCTCCCAACGGCATCGACGCTTTCTTGGACAACTCTTTCGGCGACATCGACACTTCTGTCGAAAGTCTCGGCGACGACGAATTCACGTCGCCTTTTGTCGGTCCCACGTGCCCGTCAGGCGGCCCTGCTCCAGCCAGTCAGATGCCGCCAGACCGCCAGCACTCGCTCAGCGAAAAAGAGCCTAATTTGCTTCTGCAAAAGCTGGTTTATGGTTTTGGCCCGGCGCTGCCCACCCGCTACGAGTGGTGGCGCTGGTTCGCCTGGGCTCTTCCACTTCTGTCAGCGTTTGAGGCGCCCCGGCCGGCGGCAGGTGCCGAAAGAGCGTCGATCCGAAAAAAGCTCTCCACATACTCGCTTGCAAGCAACAGCGTATCGCTCAAGAGTGTCCGCTCGGGCTCCCGGCTGCTGTACGGCACCCTCGACCTTGAGAGCCAGACGTTGTGCGTGCTGCGCCGGCCAGCGCTCAACAGCCAGCGTTACTACGATTTCGCCCGCTTTGCCAACACGTGCCTTGACTTTTGGTCTTCTGATGTGCGTCTTGTGTCTTGCCTGATCGACCCGGCGTTCCGCAGGTTCGGCGTGCCGGTTCCCAGCTTGGCCGTGACCACAATGGTGATGTTGCAGGCCAGCACGGTTCTCTGGCAGTTTGGAGCTGTTTTTGCTGCTGGCGCCGTGCTGGTGCAGCCTGTTTGCGGTGCATTTTTTGCGTGCTTGTGTGTGGCAAAGCTTTTCTCAACCAACTACCTCCACTGCCAGAGTTCGCTTTCGTATCAGCGGGCGGTGGGTGCTGAGCTTGTGCTCAACACCGGTGTTTTCTTGGTTGCACGGCTGTTGGCGGCTTCACTTGCCAGCGTCTAATGATGATAGCGCCGGGCAGGTGCGTGTTTGATAGAAACAGCACCATCAAACAAACAGAATGCCATCCAATAACGCCTATTTAATCATCCCTTTTCAATCAACACCTATTTAATCAACACCTATTCAATAAACAGCATAACTATTCGATAGTCACGACACCCGATTAATCAATAGAACGCCTATTTAATTAACCGAAAGCCCATTCAATTGAAAAAACGCAAATTCAGCAACGCCTATCATGTTTATAGCACGCTTATGTAACAGAAACAGCTCGCCTTATAAAAAAAAGCAGCTTGCGTATTCCATAACAGCACCATGCAACAGAAGGCACGCCTATTCAAAACACCAGACGCCTCTTTAATTAAGAAACGTCTCTATGGAAGTAACAGCTCGCCCATCTAGCAAACATCATGCCTATTTTGCTGAGCACGTCTCTTCGAGAGAAACACGCATACTGATCGAGAAAAAAAAACGATAGTCCCTTTGATCGACGGCAGCCTCGACAGGTCACTATTGATACCATGTAATGGCCCTCAAATGCCTCTATAAACCGAGTGCCGCCTCTAATAAATACCAACAATATATACGAAATACGCCCACGCATCTGATCGCCTCCACTCACCTCAAATCGCCTCTCGCGCCCGGGCATACCGCTCCATCAAAAGGCTCTCGTTGGTGAAGGTAAAGCCGGCAACATGCAAAACATCCTCGGCCGGGCCCGGCGCCGGCGCCGGCGGCGGAGTAAACGGCATGGACGTGAACTCCTCGTCAAAGTTTTCCGCCAAAATCGGGTCCGTGATCACCGGGAGAATGGGCGGCAAGGTGTCTGCGGCGTTTTCAGGCTCGAAAACCGACCAGTTGACGTAGCGGAAGAACCGGTGCAGCTTGAGCCGCTCAAAATCACCATCCACATCGATGCGCTTGGCCGGGTTGGGCTGGAGGAGCTTGCGGAGAAAATCCTTGGCGTCCAACGAGAGGTAGAACGGGAACTTGAGGTGCTTTTTCGAATGCACCACCTTGTCCATGATTTTTTCGTTCGTGTGGCCGGTGAATGGCGGGGCACCAGTGAGCATATCGTAGGCCACACACCCAAGCGACCACCAATCGACACTGAAGTCGTACTCGTCGCCCTGGATGACCTCCGGCGCCATGTACTGCGCGGTGCCAATCATGGAGTGAGCCGAGCCGTCGGTCTGGGCGGAAATCTTGGATAGCCCGAAATCCGTGAGCACCAAGTGGCCGCGAGCATTGAGCATGCAATTTTCGGGCTTCAAGTCCCGGAAGATCACCTTCAAGTGCAAGTGGAGGTAGCGGAGCGCCAACACAATCTGCGCAATGTAGAATGACGCGTCCTTCTCGCTCAAGTAGCGCTGCTGCGCCAAGTGGTGGAACACCTCGCCGCCATCCAAGTACTCCAAAATCAAGTACACCTTGTTGTGGTCCTGGAACGCGTAGTAGAGCTTGACGATGTTGGGGTGGTTGACCTTCTCCAAAATGCACTTTTCGTTCAACGTGCGCTCGTAGTTTTTCTTGTGGATCTCGTTGGTTTCGTTGATGATCAACAGCGCCTTGCGCAACTGCTTCTGTGCAAAGAGCCGCCCGCTGCTGCGCTCCCGTACGAGGAGGACCTTGCCGTACGAGCCCTGCCCAAGCACCTTTATTGGCTCAAAGTCCATCAACTTGGGCCGGTATTGCCGCTTGTTGAGTGTGGACGATACAAAAGACTCGTGGATGTCCACCTCGTATGATGACGAGTATTTGGACACCGAGCTGCGCCGCCGCGACATGATCGGGATGGGCCGCGCCATGAGGTCGGCCACCGTGTCGCTGCCGGACGCCAGGTCGGAGTCCAGGTCGAAATCTGGGTTTTTGGGTGTGTTTTCATGGGGTGGGACGGTGAATTGTGGAGCGGCGCCGCCGCTGCCGCTGCCGCTTTTGGGATCGGGCGACTCGCCCACGCTGTCTTCGTCGAGCAATCTGTAGTTCAAGCGCGATACTCCGGCCACCAAATCGGCCTCGTAGGCGTCCATGGCGAAGATTTCGGCCATGGTGAAGGTAGTAGCGTCGAAAGATGGTTCTGGAGGTGTACTCTAGACGCACGAGGCCTCGTGGGGTGCTGCAGTTGCAGGAGCGCGCGCAGAGTACCTCGTCTCTCGGAACCTGAGACAGGATGCATTGGACCTGCTTTCGCCTTCTGTGGCGCTGGTGCTGCTGGCGGCCTACTTCAACTTGTTTTGTTCGGATTTTTTTTACTTGAATCATCGCTCTCGTTTGGCTATTGGCCATTGTTCATATACAGGGGGCGCCACTCAGAGCACCTGGCGGCGCGCCAATCCATCTACCCGTAGATGGATCCTTGACTGGCATGCGATGTAGTCCATCACAAACGTCTTGAAGCTGTCGTCGAGCATCAGCTCCTTGGCGAACGCAATGCGTTGCTCCGGCCGGTGCCGGGGAACAAGCGACACGGACATGTTGTCGGAAGCATAGCCGTACTCGCGCACAAGCTTGTCCTCCACCGCGAGGAGGAGCTCGTCCACGCTCTGAAGCTTGTCTTTATTCACTTTCATGTTCAACGCCAGGTCTTCGAGGGGAAGCAGGATTTTAAGCTTGAGGTTCTTTTCTGACAGGCCACTCGTGTCTTTCTTGTCGGCGTCGCCATCGGTGGCGTGATACCTGATGCTAGAGCAGGAGGCGCCACGCGATAGGCGCTCGACGCATCCGGAACCACCGGCAGCTTCTGGCGACGGGGTCCGCGGGAGCCTCTGGCGTGGCATTTGGGAACCCGCCATCCACCCGCCTGAATAGTCCGTCGTTCCACGGCAATCTAGCACGGCGTACGACGTACTAGTTGGCTGGGCATGTTCGGAGGGGCGGAGCACAGGGTTTCGTAGTTCCGGCCTTGGCAGGTCTGCTGTGTCTGTGACGCTCACGGCACTATGACTGCTCCACGTTGGAGCGTGGTAGCTTGGAGCGTGCTTGCTCATGATGCTGTCAGTGAAGGACGTTCTCCATGACAGAGGACTATACGGGACGCTATCAAAGATGGAGTTCCTGATGTGAATGGAGGAAGGCCGGCGCTCGTAGGCGGGAGATGAGTCGGAGGCCAGGCGCATGTTGGCTAGGGGAAGTCTTGCACTTTCCTTATGGCCTTAGCCTTATCTGTGGTGGACTTGCTTCTGGGTATTTCGGAAGCAATGGAAAGAATAGCTTGGACACAACAAACTGCAAACGCTTGTAAGAGAGCCAATATGAGGTGGCAAGTGCGGAAAAGAATGCTAAAAGTGTTTCAACCAGATGTGGGTGACGGATTTGGAGGGTCTTTTGACAAATCTGTAGCGCGTGGCTCCTTCCAGGATTTTGCAAGCGGGCGCTGGCTGAACGTCAATATAGAGGCCTCGCCTGTAGCGTACATGCACGGAAGCCGAGGCCGCATATGCTCCGCGAGCTGTGACAAAATGAACACTAGCAATTTCGGCATACAAGCACGGTCTGGAAGTCGCGAGCATCCTGCAGAACCACTCATGTGAGGCGGAGGTGGCAAGGCAGGTTTAGCCCGGCTAAGCAGAGAAGGCCCCACGAAGACTCTTTCTTCACTGGCAGACCCGCTCATCTGCATGCCTCTCGCTTGGGATCAGTTTGGCAACATCATGGAAGAATGCCGAACGGCATGCGACAAATGGAGCATTTCACTGTATATTGGGCTGCTGCGACAATGCAACGGTGCGCAGATAGCACCATGTGCCTGCGGAGCAGCGTCCCGCGCTCTCGCCAAACGGTGGTGTGCAGAACCGGCGCCTATTACAGTGGGGCCCAAGTGCAGGTGCCGCCGCAAGAGCATTTCATTCCTGTCTTGTAGTGGCGCCAGCCAATGAGATGTGTGTCTGCGACATGGGCACATCAACCGATTGTCGCTTAGGTGCCCCGTGGCCCCAACGCTGCCGCGCCATCGGCCGTTCGTGCCGGGGCTCTCAACATTCCGTGAGACACCTGCGAGGCCCACCGCGTTAGGGGCTGCACAGCCCCTTGACAGCGCAGGCCGTTGGGCGGGTGCTAACCTCGTAAGTAAACGTATGGCGCTGCCACGCTGCCGCCCGTCGCCTTGTTCGCGCTTTTCACATGTGATGCACTGTGCTGTGCTGTGCTCCGCTGTGCTGTGCTGTGCTCCGCTGTCAACAGCGGCATGCCCCTGCCGCCCGCGAGATCTACAGCAGGAACGGTACCTGCCGGCTTAGCAGTCCGGAGATACTGATGCATGGCGCACAAGTCCGGAGAAGCGGGGTTCCGCAGGATCGCAATCGTCCAGAAATACATCTCCGACGAGCGTGGCCGGCGAAGATGCATCGTTCCACGTTGAGTGCCCGGAGAATGTGGTGACGGGCGTGCCCAGGCTGCGGACCACCGGCTGCGGCGAGTAGGTGAAGTCGGCGTCTTGCCCGCCGCAGGCAAAGTCCTGCTCTGCCTCCGCCATGTAATACGCCAACAACGACGAGATGCTCGCAACCTTGTCGTCCACATTGCACAGGCGGCCTCGCACGCGGCGCTGCTGAAGGTGGCCGGCGCCGGCCACTGGCGAATTGTCGGGAAGACGGTCTTCCGGCGCCTTTTTTTCCGTGTGACGCTCAGGCCGGCCGTTCAGCTCTGGGGACCCTCTCACCTGGTGTGAATTGGGCTTCGCCGGCGATCTGCTCTGTGGCTGTCCATTTGGCTGTTCGTTTAGCTGCTCGTTTGGCTGCTCTCTCGGCTGCTCGTGTGGCTGCTCGTGTGGCTGCTGTAGATTGAGCGTTTGCGGCGAGCCGAACAGGTGCAAATCTGCCTGTGGCGAGCCGTGGAAACCGCGCCTTTCGGGCGGCTCCGCCCGGTCGAACGTGTTTTGCTTGGGCGGCGTGATGCTGGTGTCGCTGGCCTCCAGACGGGCGCCCGACCGCGTATGCTGATTCAAATACAGCAGGTACTTGACGTTGAGCGTGTGCTGGTTCAAATACAGCAGGTACTTAACGTTGCTTGTCGAAACCGTGCTGAGGTTGGCCACCAGCTCAAACGACAGAAAACGCCCGTGCACCGGTGGAAGCGACGCCGTGGGCGAGTACGTGAGCTTCTTGGGACCGGGGTCCGTGACGGTGGAGCTCCGCGCCGGGCCGGGGCCAAAGCCGCCGTCTCCACCAGCCAGCTCTGCCATGGCGACCGGCACCTGGCAGAATGTGACCCGTGTAGACCCGCCAAGCACCCTGTCGATGTACTCGGGCTCGATGCTGCGGTGGCCGGCGCCCACAAGGACCTTGCGAGGGCTCTGCTGCGCCAACGCGGCCCAGAGCGCAAGACTGCCTTGCGCCGTGGCCACGGACGTGGCCTGAATGTACCTGTCGAGGCGTGAGACCAACTTGTGGAAGTGGCTGAACGTGGCCGAGTCGAAATCGGGCGCTGCGCTTTCTAAGAGCGCTGCCGCCGTATCTTCCGGTAACGGCGGTACCGCAGCGGCGCCAAAGCGGCCCACACTTTCGTCGTGGGCCTGCTGGAAGTGCTTGTGCTCAATCCGACACAAGATCTTCACGCCCGACGTGAACGCCACCTCTATTTTGTACCACGCCAGGCGTGCCCGCGTGTTCCAGTGGGCACTGACCACGGCCACGCTCGTGGGACGGTCTTTGGCGCTTTGACCTCGTAGCCACGTGTTCAGCACGGGAGTCTTGCCGTCGTAGGCGGCGATTTCAACGTGCAGAGCCGGCACTAACCCGACGGCCGCCTGGAGAACGCTTTCCACCTGCACCCAGCCGTTTCCGGCGTGGGCCACGAAGCGCAAGTCCTCGCCTGGGCTGACCGAGATCTCCCGCTTCAAGCGGGCCTCAAAGGGGTTTTTGGCCCGGAGCACCAAGTTCAACGGCGACAGCAACGGCCGTTCCGAGGCCCACTCCAGCGTGCTGTTGTGGAACGTGTATGTTTCAAAAATGTGCTCGGTCAAAGGTGCTGAGATCACCAAGCGCTTGCCGGAAGGGCCTTTGTTGCGCAGAAAGAAGGGAGCCATGGTGTGCGGAGTCGGAGGCTTGTCGGAGACTAGTTTCAGGGTTTTTTGGTGCAGGCTCGTGATGTTTGTGCCTGTTTTTCTTTTGCTCTAGAACCTGCTCTGGGGTATGTTTTCTTCGCTGCGGGGTCCGTTTCACTCGCTCTGGGGTTAATTTCACTCGCTTCGGATCAGCACAGGAGCTCTGTGGTCGCCAGGGTCGGGTGTGGTGGACGCGATGGGCAGGGCTTCTTTCGAATGCGCTTCAGATGCGCTTCGGAGTTGGTTCTGGTTTGTTTGTGTGCTTCGAGTCGCCAGAGCTGGTATGCTCTTGTGTTTTGCTTTTAGACCTTGCAGCGACACGCCGTGTTTCTGTGGGCGGCGCAGCGGTAGGCTAGCGGATGGTGTAACAATGTGGTGAGTGAACGCTTCTCTAGGGTGTTTGAGAAAGCAGGAAATCAAGCGTTGCTCCTTGTTGTTTCGGGTGAAGTGATGAAAATGTGCCTCCTTTAGCTGTTGACGACACCACTGTTTTCATAAATAAGCTCCGTGTCTTTGCAGAATAAGAGGCCTGCGCATGTAGCGCGATGCATGTCAATAGCAGGCAGCATAGGGCATGCTGCATCATGCATGCGCACCGCCATTTGGAAGCACTCTCATATTGGCGGCTGCTTATCGCTTATCGTCCGCAGGGCGCGCGCTAAAACATCACCCCAAAATCTGCCCAGATTTTGAGGCGCCAGCCGCACGCCGGGCTTTTTAAGGCGTCGTATATTTTAGTTACAAATGTTTTGAGTCTTCTCTCAGCTTCTTTGCGAACAACGGCGCGTCTCACGGCGCATACCCATGCACGCCTCTTGTCGCGCCTACGCCCTTGTGCCCTTGCGCCCTCGGCCTTTGCTAGAGTTTTTGATATTACTATAACCATTATCCTTCCCTTCATGGCGGCACCCCCAGGGCTAGTGCGCGAGGCTCATGGAAAACTGTTCCCACAAGGCGGAACGGGCTGTCTTCTCAGCGCTAATACGAAGGCTCGGCGTTGGTAAACATTAAACGCTCTTCGGTTTTTCATGGCGCGTGTCGGATCCGTGAACGTTTGCCAGACCAGCTGATGCGAAATGTCCTTTGGTCTGCAGGGCGCCGCAACTGCTGTGGAGCTCGTCAATCTCGACAATTGTTGCTCAAGTGACGACAAGGTGCTCAAGTAACAAAAAGGTGCTCAAGTGACAAAAAGGTGCTCAAGTGACGAGAAGATACAACTTCTCAGCCAGATTTACCACCGCGGTGATATCGCTGTCCGTGCTGTGAATGTCTTCATACGAGTCCGAGTCGGGGAGCTTGATGAACAAGTTGTTGAAGGCAACCTTCAGGTACACGGCGGCCTTGAACTGCTCGAGGTTCCTGAACGAGCCCGCCTTGAAGCGCACCACCAAAAAGTCGTTTGCCTGCGTCTTGATTTTGCACTTGACGTGTTTGGCGGCGGCCTGCGAGGGAGACGACAGCGCCGTCCTTTTGCAGTTAGACGAGGCGTCTAGCACGTCGAACTTGCTTGCAACAAACGGCTTCACTTTGCTCGCGGTGGGAGACTCGTTGCTCGACGACGAGAACGACGAGTTGGCAAACGACCCGCTCGACTGCGGCGCCGCAGACGCCATGGACTTGGGCGTCTCCAAGCCTATGGGCACAAACTTGTTGCTCTTTTCCTTGGGCGTGGACATCTTGGTCGCCACCGGGCTGTCCTTGGGCAGCTTGTTGGGCCGCACCTGGTTGAGCTGTGGCGTGAGCGGCGCAGACGCGTCCTTGAAGGTGTAGTCAAACTTCTTGCCGTTTTTCAACGTGCCCACGGTCTTGGAGCGCTCCAACGTGAGGCTGCGGCTGGTGGGGTACGCGCCCTCGGACGTGGACAATGAGCGGCCAATGGGGCTGTTGAACTGCGCCGCCTGCTGGTAGTGGTTGTAGGTGTTCTTGGACTTGGCGCTGATGGAGCCCGATTTTGCGGGCGCAAAGTACTTGACGCTGTCCGGATTGGCCACAGGCTCCTTCGCCGGCTCTGTGGGCTTGGCGCGGCTCCGAGATGCCAAAATCACAGACCCCGGCAAGATCAGCTGGTTGATCGTGTCGGAGGTGTCCTGCGAGGCCTCCTCGGCCATGTAGCCAGGGAGCTTCTTGAAGCCCACCGCGAGCCAGTCGATCAACACCTGCGACACCTGCGTCGTCTTGTTCTGCACGAGCGTGCTCATGTAGGCACTGAGGTCACGGCAACGCAGCGAAAACAACTCCACCCGTTCGGTAGATTTGCGTTTCTGGCTGGGCACGGGCTCAGGAAGCCGGGGGAGCCGCACCGGCGCGTCGCCGTCCGCGTTCTTGTTGAGCTCGGCAACGTAGTCAAGCAACTCAAGGTGCAAGTCGTAAAAGTCCAGGTAGTACCGGCAGAGGTGGCCCTGCTCGCCCGTGCTGTAGGTCACGTCGACGCGGTACCAAAAGCGGTTCTCGTACATGAGGTAGTTGGTCACAGACACCAGCAACGGGTACAACTGGTTGTTGATGGACAACGGCGAGTTGTCCTCGAGGTGCATGCGCACTTGCACATCCAAAAACGTCTTGTTGGCGTGGGCAGACTGGTGGAGCCACGAAATGGTGATGGGATTGAGGGGATCGTTGACGGCAATGTCGATGTACGACGACGGCACCAAGCCGGGCCTCTGGATGCGGTCGATGTGCTCCACCAACACCCAGCCGTTGGCCATTCTGTCAAGGAGCTTCAACACATCGCCCTTTTTGACCGAGAGCTCATCTTGCGACTCGCCCTGGAAGTCGAATTTGGCCACGAGGATCACCTTGCAGCGGAGCTTCGTGGAGTACAGCCCGACCTTGGTCGGGCCGGAGATCTTGAGGTCTTTGATGCCGTTCAAAAACACTTTCGGCATGGTGGCGAGAAAGAAAGTAGTGGAGTTTCTTCTTGGTCTGGGGAGGAAGGTGCGGCGATAGACACGCGACTGGCGTGCATGAGAAGCAAAACAAATACGCCGCGCGTGCACGTGACCGCCCTGTGCCCGAGGCTGTTTTTTTTGGACGGGCGTGCTCTGCCAGCGCTGGCGCCGCCCGTCCGGGCAAGTTTTGCGCGGCAGCTTTTGATTTTTGTAGGGCGGCAGCTTTTGCTTTTTGGGGCAGCGGCAGCTCTTGCTATTTGGAGTGGCGGCAGCTTCTGCATTTTGGAGCGGCGCCGCCTCCTCGGCATTTCCTCGGCGTTACCGGCCGCGTGTGTGCCGGACACGCCCACCTGTCGCCGAAGCGCTCCTCCGCCAAGCAAACCATGCCGCGGTGACAGTTTGAAACCACCGTGAAGCGGGGCGAGGCTGGCAAACGCGGTCGGGTGTTTCAGGGCGCCGGCATGTTTCAAAGCCACGTCACTTTGGACCGCCGGTGTTTCAGGACGGCTTCTGAAACCGCCGGCATGTTTCAGAACTACGCGGTCTCACTCTGGCTGCTTCCTTAAGGTTGCGTTGGCAAATGCCAGGCCCCTCGCACGTGACGAGACAGCACTGCACCGTGCAGCTCCATCTCACCTGGACCTTCCTTATCTGGCCATGGCCTCTGCTGGGCTGGCGAAGCAGGCAGAAAATCAGCGGGCAGAAAAGACAACGGCAGCAGGCAGAAAACAAAACGACACCGAGCAAATGCCGCCTCGGCGGCCTGCGGTCACGTGCCCCGTGCCTTGTTCTGCCGCCCCCTCTACGTTTCAGAAGCCTGAAAATGTATCCGGCAAGCGAACCGGAAGAGCCAAAAATCAGACTCCCCCGGATTATTAAGCGGACGTACATTACGTTGTATCTTCATCTGCATCCGGCCATTTGTGCTTAACCAAACAGAGTAACCTCGGTCTCGCTGGTACTCCAGATGGGTAGTAAAATATGTGGCGAGCAAAAAAGTGCGATGCGCCCGCCTTTTGTTCTCGCGCGGTCGTGCGCGGCCCGGCCGCGGGTGCAAATATGCAGAGGGCCGTCCGCGTGCGGCTCGCTTTTGGCCACGCCTCTTCAAGTGTCCGCCGCCGCCTTGGGCCGTCTTTCTGCCGCCACCAAGAGGGGCCCGGGGCTCCTTGCCGCCGCCCCGTTTGCCTCCGATGCACCTGCCCGGCGAAACCTGCTTGCGGCGCTCCGAAAAGCCCCGGGCCGTTTTCCACCAACCCACTTTTCCCCACCTGTGCGAAGCCCTAATAACGACACGTCCGGCCCAAAGCTCTTCGAAATTCCACCGAAAGCTATTCAGAACTCGGCCCGAGCCGAAACCCCGTTCCGCCCGCCCTGCCGCCACATGGGCAGCCCCTTCGGGCAACGGAATTTGCGTTCTGCAAGTAATAATGCCAATGCTGGCTTGCGAATTTCCACGCATGGCGCGGCCCTTTTCGTGTCTTCCTCCGCCGTTTACCTTCAAACAATCGTAGAGTCCAGTCTGCCCGACCCCCCGCGAGTAACAATGGCACCTTTTCTGATGTGGGGTTCGAGGCGCCTCGTGCCTTCGTGGGCCCCGGCATTCGTGGGTCTTGCCTCGGCTGGCCATACATGTTCCGCTTTCTGGTTTCTTGACTTTTGCTGACGAAGGCCACGCCATCTCTGAACGTGCTTGGGATTGTATCTCCTGCCGTCTTCACGCCCCGTGCCTTGTTCCCGCAACTCCACCGGAGCTGGCCTTGGCTCAAGCATTCCACCGGAGCTTCACTCCTGCGCTTCCAAAATGTCTTGCAATCTCGATTCCACAATGACCTGGCCCCGGCTGCCATCAACGCGCCCTTTCGTCTCCCGCTGGAATTCTTGGAGCCGTGCTCGCTCCTAGGGCGGCCCAAAGGACCTGGGGCGATACTGCCCTTGTCATGGCTCTGCCCAGCCACCCAACAATGGCATCTCGCTTTTCACAATGCCCATGCTCACGGGACATGCACAACCTTTAACCCTTTGGGCCATCTAGCCTCAGCTCGGGGCCGGCCCTTTCCCATGGCCTCCTCATCTCCTGGTCCCCAAGAAACAGACATCGGTGCCGTTTCCAGAGCGACTAGGGCACTTGCGCTTTTGAAAGCGCCTGGCCACCAACACCCTTCCATATTCGATTTTTCGCAACGGAATCCACCTCTTGCTCAGCTCATCAGGGCTCTACATCAAACGACTCTTGTATGCTCCTTGAGCATGTGTGTTGCATGCCGTCGCCACATGGGCCGGCCTTTTGTATTGACATGCAAAAGGATGGCTGTCTCGAGCGTAAGCGGAATTTGCTGTGCGGATAAATTCCATTCCTGGAACACATGTCCTGGCCTTGTAGGGGCCGTGGCCCGGTCTATATTAAATTCGCTTATGCCCTTGCTGAAATCCCCACTTTGTATTTTTGACCCGTGTCTCCCATCGACAGGCGTCTGGCATCTTTTGGCTACCTGCTGCCATACTCCTGTTCGCCATTGCCTCATTGGAAGCGCCTTCACCAGGCCTAGGACACATTCAAAAGACTCCGGTTCCATTCGTTTCTCCCACTCCACCATAGACCCAGATCCCGTCCTCGTCAATGGCTGACTTTTCCATGAAATCTTTGTCGCCCAGATTCACCCCGTGTTCGGGCTACGCGAGCAACATTGACTCCATTTTTTCCGACTTCAGTTTTGACTCCGACACCACTCTCCACGACTGTGTGGACAACGACTTGATGCTCGGAACAGTGGCGCCTTTCCAAAACTACTCATCGGCATCCGAGCAGCCCTGTGACGTCAACCATTTCCCTTTTTATTTCAACGACAGCATATTCGATCGGATCGAGCCCGCCATGCCTGCTCAGCCCAGCAAGAACATTTTCATGAACAATTCGGACTGGGACGCAATGAATAACTTGTCTCCATGCCTGGAGCCACCCATGGGCAATGGCTTACCCGTGTCAATGGGCATGCCCATGTTGATGCCAGAATTAAAAACCGAAAAATCCCCTATTAATTTATTCTCGCCCTCAGTCATGGCGAGGAAACACACCCGCAAGCATATTATGGCGAGGTCTAGAAATGGGTGCTGGATCTGTCGCATCAAGCACTTAAAGTGCGACGAGACAAGGCCCGTTTGCAAAAACTGCATCAAGTTTGGAATCTCCTGCGATTATTCCAAACAGAGACCCGACTACGTTCAAAATAAAGAACTTCGAAAACAGAAGTTGGGAACAATCACGACCAAGAGAAAGAGAACGCGCCCCATACAGTAGGCATGCCTGCCTTTAGAAGCTGCCAGGGCCCAAAAGTGGTTTTAAATAGTCGGCCTGGTTGCAGCGCACATGCGAAATCAACTCGTGTAATATATCAATTTTTTTTTTTGCAAGTATATTCTCTTCGCTCCAATGCATGATTCTGCAGCGTCTTGCTGTACGCGCGTGGAAGCCATTTGGTGCATTAAGAACGCCAATCGCACATCTCTATTCCCATTCTGGAACATCTATTCTTTTGCGCAAAATGTAGCCGTCGTTGACGACTGACGGATCTCCTGCTTCCGCACCTTGCCCTTCCTCCAAAACCTCTGCAGAAACCTCGCCTCGCTGTTTTCTGTACTCAATCATTGAGATGTAGTCTCCCTCAAACCCGATCCATGGACCGTTCAATGGATCTTTCAAAAACGGATGTGTGTAATCAGTGTACTGCTCTCTCTCCTCATCAACAGTGGACACTCTCCTCCTGTGGCTGATGTCTCCTGAATTGTACGCAACGGAGTACTCGCCGTCTAGAAGAAACGAGTTTTCTGACGTAACATGTTCATCGTTGGCGGTTCGGCCAGTTGACAGAGACTGTTGCAAACCCGAGTCCTGTTGCTTTGCAGCTGAATGAGGCGATGACTGCGATGATAAAAGCAGCAGGTCCTCACCAAACTCCTTGTCGAAGTCGAAAGAGTTCTTAATCGCTCTCAAAGCAATGAAATTGTGAAGAGGCAAGTAGTATTTTTCAAAGTTCCACGAAACGAGGAGAGTGACAATGAAAAGCGGGGTGCATAAAATCGACAAGAAAATGGCACCTTCAAGAGCCAACGTGCCACACATGAAGAGCTGGAATATCACAAGTCCAAAGATCAATCTCCGGAATATCATCGGCCAGACCTTCCCAGTAGAGTGTGGAGGATGTACAAAACTGTAAATCAACTGATACTTGTAGACAAAGTATCCCAAAAGAAAGTAAACTAGCCCGCTAGTAACGATCTTCGTAGAAACAACTGAGTATATCAAGATGATGATGAAGATGAGAATATGCTGAGGCAAGTTGATGCCGAAATCAAAGACTGGAGGGGTGTAGTAGAAAAATCTGTAGTCTCTTGGAGTTTTCAAAAACATGCTCTTCAAAAGGAAAAGCTTGCCGATGACATTGAGAATCACAAAGTCTCCTATCTGAAGAAGCTTCACCGGGAACATTGCAAGACCCTGCAACAAAATCAAGTCAACATAAAACAAAGATAACTTCTTCAATGAGCCTGCGAGCTGGGCCGCAAATCGGGTCGTATCGCCAATAGAAGTGACATAATCCCACAAGGTACCTGTGATGGTGAAGACTAGGAAAAGAATGAAGAAAATGAAAAAGAAGTTTTTCAGGAGAGTGGAAAGTTCCACTTCGCTGGCCAGAGAGTACCCTTGCTTCAAGGTCAAGTATCTGTAAAAGTATGGTGCAGCAACATTCATCAAAGAGAACAATAAGGGAGGAAGGATACCGGTGACAAACGTGGTGAGCCACTTGGACTTCGAAATGAGCTGGCCCAACGCAGGCCACACCTTGGTTATGGTCTTCACATCAAGCAAGGTGGACAAAGACGTCACCACGAAGAAAATCACCGAGTAACTCAAGATGATGACAAACGTGATCCTGTAAGAAGTGGTCACCTTCTCGTAGTACGAGAGCTTGAGATTCTTCCAATATATATCCTTAGCCGCCGGAGCCATGGACACGATCAACTTGTATACACGCGGGTCTAGAACGGTCTGCGCTGCCATCTGAGCGGAGGCAACGGAGTCCATGGTGACAAATGCAGAGTTGATCAAGGAATAGCCTTCTTCGCCTCCCACCGGATAGGTGGACAGAACCGGGTCATACTTTTTCTGCGCATCGACGATGCGCTCGTCCACCAGCTTCAATTCGGTCGCCAACGAGGTGATTTTTGCCTTCAACTTTTGCTTTTTTGGGCTGTCGTCGTCGGGTGTTTCGGGCGCCGACCTGGGGAGCACGCGAGGCATCTTGTTTTTGTTGTAAAGGTCGATCTTGAGGCCGAAATAGCGCGAGTAGAGGATCTCCAAATCGTCGAGGAGCGCCCTGCGCCTTTCGAACAAGGCCTCGAGAGGACTCCAGTCGTAGATGAGCTTGATGTCGACCACGCGGCCAATGCCCAAGGCCTCGATGAAGTGTTTGAGCGCATGGGGGTCGTTTTTGGCAATGAGCTTCTTCGGGAGGCCGTCAACGCGGATGGTCTTATCTGTGATGGAGTTCTGAGCGGCCAAGTACTTCTGGCGCGTGCGGATGACGAGGTTCGTGTACTGGAAGAGCTTCACGTAGACAATGATGGAAAAGCAGTAGGTGAAGAGCGGATAGACCCACATGTAGCGGGGGAACTCGTCGTCGGGCGGGGCCGGGGCCGCGGCCAGGGCCAAATCCACAAAGCCATCCTTATCGTACTTTCCTGTGAAGTAGTAGCGCACCGGGCTAAGCACGAACACACCCATCACCAGAAGAAGCAGAAAGATGGCGATGCCCATGCGGAAAAAGGCCAACACCACGTAGGCATCAAGGCCCGAGCACTCGAGCACCTCGTCGTCGGAGATGGCGAGCACGGCGCCGATCCAGCGGAACAAATCTGTGGGAAGAGAGCGGTTTTCAATCAGCGGTTTGCGGAGCGTGCGGACCGCGTACATGTGGGGCCATTTTCGGCGGAGAAAGCAGAAAAGAAGAAACGTGGAGATGCCGATGACGAGCGAAAGCACAAGCTGGGTCTGGAAGACGCGCAGCTGGCTGGGGCCGTAAAGCTGGTGGTCGTCGTCCATGCTTTGGAGCTTTAGAGCTTGGGAGCTTTTGGCTGAAGGGACAGCAGTGGAGGTGGAGGAAGGCGCGGCGGAACAAACAAAGCGGGCCGCGTGGGCCAGGAAATTCCAGCGCCGGCGCGGGCGCGGGTGCGGCGCGGGCTGGGGCTCAAACCGATGTGGAGCTGGCCTGAAACGGCTGAAACAGCTGAAACATTGGCTGAAACATCAGATGAAACATCGGATGAAACATTGGATGAAACACCGGCGACGGGGGCCTGAAACACGCCTGTGACGGGCGCAAACGCACGCCGCCCGCCAACATATAAAGGCGCCATTCCCGTCTTGGGCCGCCAACGGCGCGAAACTGCGAAAAGTCGAACAGCGGCCCGCGACGCTTTTGAGAAAAGGGCGCCGCTGGTTCCCGCAAATTTTTCGGCCGCTTCAGAATCCCGCCGAGCTGGCCCCGAATTTCGCAAGCCTATCTCACCGCTTTTTGCAGTCTTGTTCACTTCTTTTTAATCCTCCAATTTCACCCTCCTAGTATACCCGCATTGTTGACCCGCCATTACCCGCCTTGTTGACCCGCTTTTACCCGCCTTGTTGACCCGCTTTTGCCCGCCTTTTCGTCCGCCTTGTTGACCCTGTTCAACAACCATCATTTTCAACCGCCGCGAGCACCGCTGCACCGCGGCACCCGTGCACCGCGCGAAAAAAGCGTCCAGCCTCAATCTCACCGCTCACTACCTAAGAGGATCCAACAACGCCTAATCGGTACAAAAAACGCCCTCCCAAAATGGCCGACGTCTACGTGGTGGTCCACATCGCAACCACCTTGGATGACCCGGCGCACTACATCTCCAAGGACGCGTGCGAGCTCGTCGCCCTCTCGTGGTCCACTGTCGACGCCCACACGCTACAAGTACTGCCCACACAAACCATTCTCGTCAAACCGGCCAACCCACCGTTGCTGTCGGCGTGCACGCAGCGCTTCAAGCTTGTGTGGGACGACGTCAAGGACGCCGCCGGCTTCAAGGACGCCTTGGCTCGCTTCGACGACACGCTTACGGCGGAAATGGCCGGAAGGGACTTTTGCTTTGCCTCGTTCGACATCCACAGCTTGCGCGTGCAGCTCCAGCGGGAGGCCCGTGACAAGTCGGTGGTGTTGCCGCCCTACTTGCAGCATCCCCGCGTGTTTGACTTGAACAACGAGTATCTGAAGTGGCAAACGTCGCATCCGGAGGCCATGAGCTACCCCAACTCGTCGCTTTCTAACATCGTCACCGCGTTGGCCGTCAGCCTCCCTGCGCTGTGGTCCGACGAGTGCAGTCACGATGCCCGCTCGTCCGCGGGCGTCCACGCCGAGATCTTGGCGCAGTTGGCCAAAAAGTCCATTCCCGTGGAATCGCATCCGTCCGTCTTGACCAAACCACACGACACCGCGCTAGACGCCAAGGTGTTTTTGGCTGAGCGCTCGAAAACGTTGTATCTTTCCAACTTGCCGGCGGACGTGACGCAGTCCGAGCTCGAGGCCTGGTTTGCGCAGCTTGGCTGCCGGCCCGTGGCCTACTGGGCTGTGAGAGGCGTGGACTGCGATCTGAAGGCTCCGGGCCACGCCCACACCAAGTCCAAGAGCGCCAACGGCTTTGTTGTCTTCTCCAAGCACGAGGAGGCCGCCGAGGCCTTGTACTTGAACGGGCGGGTCTTGATGGACCGCGTGGTGGAGGTCCAGGCCTCGTCCACCCGCGTGCTCGACCACGCGTCCGAGCTTCTCACGCCCTTTGCATTGCTGAAGAACCGCCCTCGGCCCGGAGACTGGACCTGCCCCTCGTGCGGGTTCTCGAACTTCCAGAGACGGATCGCTTGCTTCAGATGCTCGTTCCCCGCGGCTTCCGCTGTGGCCTTCCAGGAGCAGATGTACAACGGACACGGCAGCTCTTCCGAGTCTTCGGCGCCGTCCGCCGCACGCAGGCAAAAGCAGGACGACAAGTCGGGCTACAATTCCTACGGCAACTTCCAAGACCTGTACCACGGCGGTAAGTCCGCGTACAACAACGGGACCTACGGGCAAGCGTACAACAACCACGGAAATGGTAACGGGCAGAGGTACTACTACGGCAACTCGGTGCCTTTCAGGGCTGGCGACTGGAAGTGCCCCAATGAGTCCTGCCAGTACCACAACTTTGCCAAGAACTTATGCTGTTTGAAGTGCGGGGCGGGCAAGCCAGCGTCGGTGATGTCACATTCCCACTCCCACTCTCACAATCACCACGGCGGCGCTAGCGGGCACTCCGGGAACGGCGGCAACAGCGCCGCGGCAGGCCCTAACGCCATGCACTCGGTGAAAAACACGGCCGCCGCCATTGCAGCCGCCACGGCCAGCGGGCAGCCACTCAACCTCAGCAACAACTTCCTCGGGATGCAGCCGAGCGGGTCGTTGCAGAAGAGAGGTGGAGCCGGTTCGCCCGCATCATCGCCGTCGCCCATCCAGGGAAGCGGGCTCTACGGCAACTTTGGGACGATGGCGCCCATGCAATATCAGCAAGGCAAGTCCCAGTCGGCCAGCTACTTGCCACAGCACTTGGCCATGTTGCAAGGAAACGGCCAGGCGCAGCCGGGTGGGCAGGGCCAAAACGGAAAAGGAAAAGGGTTCGGTCCGGAGTCGGCGACCAGCTCGCCACAAATGGAGTACCAATACAGAACACCAACGCAACGGGACGGGGCTGAGGGAGGCGCCCATAATGGGCCGGGCATCAACCTCCTCAGCAGTCAGATAGGATCGATGAGTTTGAACAACACGGGGGCTTAACGGAACAGAAGGAAATAGAATTGATTTACAGTAATGGATAAAGGCTTTGCTTTGCTATGGCTTGGCTTTGGCTTGGCTTTGGCTTTGGCTTTGGCATGGGCACGGGCCCGAGTGGCCGCGCGCGCCAGCGTGGAACTAAACACGTCAATCCAGAGCTCCTCCGTAAAGCCCCACAAACAATGGCAGACAAGTACTCCATCATTCTCCCCACATACAACGAAAAGAGAAACTTGCCCATTCTCTTGTATCTCCTCGACAAGACGTTCACGCAGGCAGGCTTGGACTGGGAGGTGGTGATTGTGGACGACAACTCTCCTGATGGAACCCAGGAAGTGGCCAAGAAATTGATTGACATTTTCGGCGCCCAGCACATCCAGTTGCGGCCCAGAGCAGGCAAGCTAGGATTGGGCACGGCGTACGTGCACGGCTTGCATTACGTGACCGGCAACTTTGTGATTATCATGGACGCTGACTTCTCCCACCATCCCGAGGCCATTCCGCGGTTCATTGCGGCCCAAAAGAAGGGCAACTACGACATTGTGACTGGCACGCGTTACGCCGGCGACGGCGGTGTGTTTGGCTGGGACTTGAAGAGAAAGTTGGTGTCCAGAGGTGCCAACTTCTTGGCAGCCACCGTGTTGCGTCCACACGTGTCTGACTTGACCGGCTCGTTCCGTTTGTACCGCAAGGAGGCGTTGGTGAAGGTCATCGGCGAGACCAAATCCAAGGGCTACGTCTTCCAGATGGAGATGATGGTGCGGGCCAAGGCGTTGGGCTTTTCTGTGGGCGAGGTGCCCATCAACTTCGTGGACCGTTTGTACGGCGAGTCCAAGTTGGGCGGCGACGAGATTGTCCAGTATTTGAAGGGCGTGTGTTCGCTCTTCACCAGCGTGTAGATTATAGTTGAAGTCCATAGTTGAAGTTCATAGTTGAGTTTGCAGTTGAGTTTGCAGTTGAACAAGACTTCGTGTTGCGATGGTGTAGGCTAGGCCAGAATTGATTGTCTTAGTTGGTTTGGAATATTGAACGTATTCGATTCTTTGACTTTCGCCTTATTCTATTTCCTTCTCTTTCTCTTTCTCCTTTGTTCGTCTTTCATTTCTACATTTCGTTCCTTTTCCTGTATCTGGGCTCTATCTTAATTATGGTCCAGCTTTACCATTTTCATATTCCTCGCGCTTTCGCCAGCTCCTCACATAACTATAATAGCCCTCCAAAAATCACACTCGGTCTTTTGGCCCACGAAAAAAAACCGCTCACATCTTCACCCACCGCCAACCATAAAAATAAACCCAGCAATGAATTTTTTCCCCCACGTCCGCCACATCGTCACCCACTCTCTCACACCCACCTCTCACGCCCATAGAGACCCGTACACCAACACCTCAAGCTTTCCACGGCTCTCCGCCAGCAAAACCTGCCATGGCTAAAAATACGTTTCTCAAAAAGGTGCTTGGGCCCGAGCGCTACCAGGCGGTGCGGTCGGCCCGCGTGCTAATGGTTGGCGCCGGCGGCATTGGGTGCGAGCTCCTCAAAGATCTCCTTTTATCTGGGTTTGGCGAGATCCACATTGTGGACCTTGATACCATCACGCTCTCCAACTTAAATCGCCAGTTTTTGTTTCGCCAGAAGGACATCGGCAAGCTGAAGTCGCTCACCGTCGCGCAGGCCGTCCAAAGCTTCAACTACTTCGACACAAAGCTCGTGTCTCATGATGGCAACGTCATGGATACGAAGCTCTTTCCGGCCGAGTGGTGGAGCCAGTTCGATTACATCTACAACGCGCTAGATAACTTGGAGGCCCGGCGGTACGTCAACAGCATCGCGCTCTTTCTCAAGAAACCATTGATGGAGTCGGGCACCACGGGCTTCGATGGCCAGATCCAGCCCATCTACCCATTTGCTACCGAGTGCTTCGACTGCCAGCCGAAAGCAACGCCGCAGACGTTTCCGGTGTGCACCATCAGATCCACGCCCTCGCAGCCCGTCCACTGTATTGTGTGGGCCAAAGAGTTCTTGTTTACGCAGTTGTTCACCTCATCGGCAGAAAAGGAAATCTCTGCTAGCGAGCTCAGCAAAGAAACCAGCGACCCGAAGGAAATCAAGCGCATTCTCTCCGAGGCCAACGAGTTGTCCAGCTTAAAGAAAAAGGTGCTTGACGACGCTTTCCCCCGTCTTGTGATCAACAAAATATACAGCCACGACGTGGAGAAGGCCTTGCAGCTCGAGAGCTTGTGGAAGTCGAGAGAGAAGCCCGTGCCGTTGCCCTATGCGGCCGAGTACCTGCCCCAGGTGGAGCAGATGCTCTCCAAAGGTGGCAGTGATGCTTTGCTCTGCGAGGACACCAAAACGTGGTCGGTGGTGGAGAATTTGTACGTGATGTACCGGTCGATGCAAAAGATCCAGGGCCGCATCAAGGCAGGCGAGCAGGAGATCTCGTTTGACAAAGATGATGAGGACACGCTCAATTTTGTGGCGGCAGCAGCCAACCTTCGGTCCCACGTGTTCCACATTGACATCAAGTCCAAATTTGACATCAAGCAGATTGCAGGCAACATCATTCCTGCCATTGCCACCACCAATGCCATCATCAGCGGTCTTTCGAACTTGGAGTCGTTGAAGTTCTGGGCCAAGGGCTTCTCGCCGCAGAGCTCCAGGACCACGTTCTTAAGCATCAAGGAGAACAAGAGGGCCACGTCTGCTGCGGTCGAACGCCCCAACGCCATGTGCGCCAACTGCGGTATGGTTAGCAAGGGAATGATGATTCTCCCCAGTCTGAATGACGAAACCACGTTGCATGAGTTTGTGTCGAGCGTGAAGAGCAAGTACGGCTTCTCCGGCGACCTCTCGATTGTTTTGGGCAAAAACAAGCTCATCTACGACTACGACTTCGAGGACAACCTCGAGCGGCGGCTCGTGGACATCGGCTTCTGCAAAAACCAAATGGTGCTCATTCAGGACGAGGAGGACGAGCTTGAAAACGTCGAGCTTTTGGTGCTCGAAGGAGCATCCGACACGTTGCAGTTGCCCACGATGGCACTCCGGCCCAAGAGGGTCCAGCAAAAGGCGGACGAGGAGGCCGCCAACGAAACGACTCTTGGCTTTGGTGGTCAGGACGACGAGCCCATCGTCATTGACGACGCCGAGCCTGCAGCAAAGAGAAGAAAGGTGGACGACTCGTATGTGGAGATTTTATGAGCCGCCAATACATATAGAAGCCCAGAGAAGGTGGAATCGCACATGGAAGGTATTCATGGAGGCATTCCGAGAAATTCAAAAAGTTTACGGAGAGCATTATAAAAATTCAGAAGACACCCAGAAGGCCTCTAAAAGGCCTTCAAAAGGCCTTCAAAAGGCACCTAAAATGCATTTAAAAGGCACCTAAAAGGCACAGACCGGCCAGAATGAGGTCGGCGCGGAAACGGAAGCATAGCAAAGGGAAACAACCTGCACGCAAGCACACCCGTTCCTCCGTGCCGAGCAGCATAAATGGGATGGTGACGTTGACAGAACGCCCTTCACTCCTCCGTCAGAAGAAAATCACGATGTCTTGGAACGCTTACACCGACAGTCTCACAAACACCGGCAAGATCGACAAGGCGGCCATCTACTCCGCCGCCGGAGACTCCCTTTGGGCCCAATCGGGCGGCTTCCAAATTGCTCAACAAGAGATCACCAACGTTGCCGGTGGCTACGCCGACGCCGGCCAATTGCAGGCCCACGGCTTGCACGTCGAAGGCAAGAAATACTTCTTGTTGAGATCCGACGAGCGCTCCATTTACGGTAAGCAAGAGGACCAGGGAATCATTGCTGTCAAGACCAAGCAAGCCATTGTCATTGCCCACTACCCTTCGGGTGTGCAAGCCCCTGAGGCCACTGCTGTTGTCGAGAAGTTGGCTGACTATTTGATTTCGCTGGGATACTGATTGACTCTGGATATACGAATGAACAAGGTGACTAGCAAGTGTAGGTGCCGCAGTGGCAACGAACGCAGGAGAAAACACGGGAAGGCCGAGGATACAGAAGCGTAGAGTACACAGGATGACAGAGCCGCCAGGGCTCCACAAGCGCCACAGCCGCTGTAACACAAATGCTGCCGTTGCTGCCGCTGGCCGCCGGCGCCCGGCCAGGGACACGCCACGTGACGCTAGTCACGTGACAACATTACAAGTGCTTCTCTTTGGCGGCGGCACGCAAGCGCCGGTGCTGTTGCGGCCACCGCGCACGTGCCTGAGCAGTGGGCCGCGCGCCCGGGCGCCGTGGCGGCACCAGTCATCGTCCAGGCCGCGAGGCCGACTGGGCACGTGACATATTTTATACGTGCGCGCTCTTATTGGCCGTGCGCTCCATCAATTTCTCTTCAACAACTCTTCTCCCCAACATGTTCAGAGCCGCCGCCCGTACTGCTAAGCAGGGATCCAAGAGATTCTACTCGGCCAGCCACGAGATGCCCGCCAAGACCCAGAGCGAGATCGACGTGTCGAAGGTTTTCGGCGTGGCTCTCCTTGCCGGTGTGTCGTTATACTTCTACAGGGCCAGCAAGGAGCCCGTGGTCAAGACGGCGTTCTACAACCACATTGACGACCGCGAGAACTTGAGAAACGACGCCTACTTGAAGAGATATAAGACGTCGTTCATCAAGTCGTTTATCAGGGACAAGGGTGGCATTGGCCAGACCCAGTTCAGAAGACAGGCGCAAGGTGCCATTCCACAAACGTTGATTCCCGCCCACTCGCCCTTCGGCGACCAGTTCGGTGCCGGTATCAAGACCGACGCCTTGGGCCCAAGAAGAGAGGCTGTCAGATACTTTGCGCCATTGAAGAACTAGATGGCCCCGCTTCTTCACAGACCCTGCGGCTGCTGTCGCCTTCCTTCATTGCTCCGCGTGGCGGCTTGTGCTTTTGGGCTTCTGGCTTATGGGCCGCGTGCTTTTGAGCTCCTGGCTTTCGAGCCGGTCTTTGCAGCGTTTCTGGCTTCGAGCCGTTTTTGCTTGCCCATGCCTGTCGTTCTCGCGGCGCCCGCCCGACGGTGTCGCTCACACCGCTAGGTGTTTTTGCATTCATTTGTAGGCCCTGTGCCTCGTCACATTTTTAATGAAAACGTTACTCAGCTAAACTGTACGATCTGCCACCGGGTCTCTTGTATGTAGCGAGGCTACTCTATGCGCTCCATGTAGGCAATGTTCGCGCCAGCCAACCCCAACTTTTCTAACTTCACCTCCCGCTTTCAACTTCCAAATGGCCCAAATCGAGTGGAACGTGATTGTTTTTGATAAGCCTGGTGCCGACAGACTGGCCGTGCGCCCACAGCACGTGGCTGCCATTCCGGCGACCGTCAATTCCGGCGTGGTGACCTCGGTCGGAGCCATCTACCAGGATGCCGAGAAAACCAAGTTTGCTGGTTCCACTTTCCATATGATGGCCGAGAACAAAGAGGAGATCTTGGAGTTTTTGAAGAAGGACATCTACTACCAGTCGGGCATTTGGGATTTGGACTCGGTCATTGCCCACCCCGTCGGTATTGCTTGCAGAATCGCCAAGGCCATGCCGGGCGTTACCAAGGCTTAGATGGTGACAGGCTTTTACTACTTCCAAGAGCTGGGCTGAAAAATTTCGGCTTTGCTGCCTAGAAATACTGACTTTGCTGCCTAGAATAGCGGCTTTGCTGCCCAGAAATACCGGGCTGTAGCAGAGCTCTCCACTTTCGGCAATCTTTGCTTCTGGGCCTATTTGTATAACAATCTGTCCAGTCGCCTGCTGGCACGTCTACATCACACGTAAGTTTCATTATTGATAAGAAGATTCAGAAGCGCTCTGGATCCGCGCTATACACCGGCTGCCTAGCTGTACAAGTCGTCGTCCTCGGCCTCGTTGGCAAAGGCGGCACCCTCGGTGCTGGCCTCGCCCTCACCGCCCTCAGAGAATCTGAAGTTGGTGAACTGGCCTCTGGATGCTTGTAGCTGCTGTGCATAGGACTCGTAACGACGCAACTCGGCATCAGACACAGAGCGCTTGGCCGTCTTCATGGCCTCCTCAAAGTGCGCTCTGGAGATGTATGGAACTGGGTCCTCCTCATCCTCATCCTCAGCCTTGGCCTTGTCCGTCATCTCGACATCGTCGGATTGCTCCTGCTTAACTGCCTCGGCAGCCCCGGCGGACTCAGCGGCGGCCTTGGCCATCTTGATTTGTGCTTCAATCGAGTCCTTGATGGCGAACTTAGCAGCTCTTTGCACAATGTATAACAAGTCTGCACCAGAGAATCCGTGAGTGATCTTGGAAATTTCCTTCAAGTCCATCTCTGGCTCTAATGGGGTGTTTCTCAATTGGGCCTCCAAAATGGACAATCTTGCAACCTCATCAGGCAATGGAACGTAGATCAATTGGTCCAATCTACCTGGTCTCAACAATGCTGGGTCGATCTGGTCTGGTCTGTTGGTAGCGCCAATGACGAAAACATTCTTCTTTGCGTTCATACCATCCATCTCAGTCAACAACTGATTGACGACTCTGTCGGAGGCACCACCTGCGTCGCCGTGAGATCCACCTCTGGCCTTTGCGATCGAGTCCAACTCATCCAAGAACACAACAGTGGGTGCTGCAGCTCTGGCCTTGTCGAAAATATCACGGATGTTGGACTCAGACTCACCGTACCACATACTTAACAACTCTGGTCCCTTGACAGAGATGAAGTTGGCAGAGACCTCGGTAGCAACAGCCTTGGCCAACAAAGTCTTACCGGTACCAGGAGGACCGTAGAACAAGACTCCCTTGGAAGCAGCCAAACCGAACTTTTGGTATTGATCTGGGTGCAAGACTGGGTACTCCACGGTTTCCTTCAACTCAGCCTTGATACCGTCCAAGCCACCAATGTCATCCCAAGTGACGTTGACGTTCTCGACAACAGTCTCACGCAATGCGGATGGGTTGGAGTTGCCCAAAGCGAACTTGAAGTTCTCCATGGTGACACCCAACGAGTCCAAAATCTCGGCATCGATGGTCTCTTCTTCGAGATCGATGAGATCCATTTTTTCACGGATCTGTTGCATTGCTGCTTCAGAGCACAACGAGGCAATGTCGGCACCAACGAAACCATGGGTCTCGGATGCAATGGCCTCCAAATCAACATCGTCGGCCAATTTCATGTTCTTGGTGTGAATCTTCAAGATTTCCAACCGACCTGCAGCATCAGGAACACCAATATCAACCTCTCTGTCAAATCTACCGAATCTTCTCAATGCAGGGTCAATGGAGTTTGGTCTGTTAGTGGCGGCAATAACCACGACGTTAGATCTTGCCTTCATTCCGTCCATCAAGGTTAAGAGTTGCGACACGACTCTTCTCTCAACCTCACCGTTAGTTTTGTCTCTCTTAGGAGCGATGGAGTCGATCTCATCAATGAAAATGATTGCTGGGGAGTTCTTCTCGGCCTCCTCAAAAGCCTTTCTCAAGTTGGACTCGGACTCACCAGCCATCTTAGACATAATCTCTGGACCATTGATCAAAAAAAAGAATGCACCAGTCTCATTGGCAACGGCTCTGGCCATGATAGTCTTACCGGTACCAGGAGGGCCGTACATCAAGATACCCTTCGGTGGCTTGATACCAATGGACTTGAACAATTGTGGGTGTCTCAAAGGCAACTCAACCAATTCACGGATCTGGGCCATTTGCTTCTTGCATCCACCAATGTCGTCGTAGCCGACTTCGTTCAAGTTGTTCTCCTCATCCTCACGGTTGATAGGCTCGCCCTCGCAGTGTATGATGGTATCTTGAGCAACAATGGCAAACTCTTCGGGGTCGACGTCGACAACCTTGAATTCGACTTGTCTCATACCACCTCTGACAGTGAACAAGTCGCCCTTACGAACAGGTCTATAGGTCTCCACGAAGTAAGGCTTCAAATACACGTCGAACAAGGAACCGGTAATTCCCTCGACGGTGTCAGAGATAGGCAAGACGGAGATCCTGCTGGCGTATTTGATGTCGGGGCATGGGTGGATGGTGACAATGTCGCTCAAACGGACTCTCAAGTTGTTACGTACACATCTATTGATGCGAGCAACTCCGTCCTCCATGTCGTCGTCTGCCAAGACAATCAAGACGGTGTCCTTTCTCTTCTTGCCCTTCACCAACACGGTATCACCTCTGAACAACTCCAAAAGCTCCATGGTGGCGGAGGACATGGTGATCACGGAATTGTCGTCGTTAGTGGCGTCGTCCACGATCAAGGCGTTGTCCTTCTTTTTTCTTCTCAAAATGGCGGTGGCGGTCTTGTCTTCTTTGTTGTCAGCGCCCGAGGCGTCCAACAACAGTTTCTTGTTTTCCAGCATTTCTCTAAGTTGGCGTGTATTGATTTCCCGTAAGAGCAATCGCCTGGAAAAGAATGGGAGGTTCGTTCGCCACTAGTGGTCCGGACGATAGAGAGCGTGCGACAGCGCGGAGGGTGGTGTACGGGGGGCCGGCCCTGAAGAAGAGTGTGGAAGGCGCGAGAACAAGGGCGCCCAAGAGCTGGCGCGCGGGCAACGTGGCAGCGTCGGCTGCGAACTCCTTCCTTGGCGGCTGGCCCAAAAACAGGCGGCAGGCAGCGGCAAGAGGGGGAAGGCTGGCTTTTATATTCGCAGAAATGGGGCGGCGCAAATGACGGCCATCATGGCTGCAAAAACGCCACTCAATGCCCTTCTGAATCTGCCCTTGAGCCCTCCGGATCTCCGGCTTCTTTGGCTGTTGGCTGGTCTGGTGGAGAGTTTGGCCCACCCGAAATCGGAATCAGGTTCTGAAACGGTTTGCCACCCGCACGGAGTATAAAGCGCGCCCATTCTCCATTATTTTTCTGGCCGTTTCGCAATTATTATTTCTGGCCGTTCTCGCATTTGATTCTGGCCATTTGTCGCTTTGCAAGTTGCCGCTATTTCGGCGCCGAACGCACCGCTTTTCGCCCGAGCGGGGCCGTTCGCAGCCAAGCGCGACGGCGCTCAGGTGATGAGTGCGTCGCACTAAACGTCACCCGCATACCCCACGCGCGCTCTTGTTGGGCATCGGCCAGTTTCCGTCGACTGATCCTTTTGGCACTGAAAGCTCACCTTCAACAACCTGCTTCTCCACAATGGCCTCCAACGCTTCGTGTATCTTCTGCAAAATCATCAAGGGCGAGATCCCCTCTTTCAAGTTGCTCGAGACGAAGTACACGTACTCCTTCTTGGACATCCAGCCCACGGCCGAGGCCCACTGTCTTGTCATTCCCAAGCACCACGGCGCCAAGTTGCACAACATCCCAAACGAGTACTTGGCTGACGTGCTCCCAGTGGTCAAGAAGCTCACCCAGGTCTTGAGGCTTGACGAAAATAACACGCCCGAGGGCGAGGGCTACAACATCTTGCAAAACAACGGCCGGATTGCCCACCAGGTGGTGGACCACGTGCACTTCCACTTGATCCCCAAGAAGGATGAGGCGTCTGGCCTCGGCGTGGGCTGGCCTGCCCAAGAGACGGACTTTGCTAAGTTGGGCAAGTTGCACGAGTCCTTGAAGTCTGCGTTGAAGAAGTTGTAGCTGTGCGTGGCCGCTTCTTTTGCCGTACGCTTCAGCAACCGGCGATTTCGACCGGCGATTTCGACCGGCAGCCTCGACCGGCAGTTTCGACCGGCAATTCCAACACGGCAATTCTCGAATCAATTCTGTCAACCCGCCACACTCTGGCTCACCCGTAGCGTCTCTTGGCTTCGTTGCTTCCCCGTCCCAGCAGGCCCAGACACCACGCTGATAACTCGCATTGCCCATCAGCCGCTGGGAACCAGACATCAACACTCCGACCATGTCCCAGCCCGAGTCCGACTTCCGGGCCCAGTTTGGCAATTGGGCGTCGAGACTCAACAGCCAGGCCTCGTCGTCTTCGGTGCCCGCGCTCCTGGACTGGTCCGACTACGTGCGGTCAGGCGCAAACAACCTCTATGACGCTTTGCCTTCCTACAACACCAGCAGCACGGCGGCTCAGGAGCCGTCGTGGTTCCAGCTCAGCCGATTCGAGCGGATCGTCGGCTTTGGCGCGTGTTTGGGCGCGTCGTTGCTCTGCTTTGTGTTGGGCTTTTTCATGTTTCCCGTGCTCGCGTTGCGGCCCACCAAGTTTGCGTTTCTTTGGCTGATGGGGTCGCTATTATTTGTGGTTTCTTTTGGCATTCTCCAGGGCCCCAATGCGTACATCAAGCACATCACCAGTCCCGGGCGCATCATGTTTTCGTCGATCTTTTTTGGCTCTGTGTTGACCACCATGTACTGCGCGGCCATTCTCAAGTCCACCATCTTGACCATTATCTCCAGTGTCATCGAGATCTTTGCGATCTTGTATTATGCGTTCAGCTACTTCCCGTTCGGCGCGGCCACCGTCACCTGGTTCACCAGCTATGTGGTGGGCTACGTGGGTGGCATCTTTTCTGCGCTCCTATAGCCACGACAGCGTATAGCCACGACAGCCTATACTCATAGCCTCTTTAGCCCATTCTGGCCATCCAGCGCTAATTAATGTACACTTGCACCTCAAAGTCCTCCTCCAACTCTGTGTCGGCCACCACGGAGTCGAGGTCCAATTCCTCGTCATCGAACACGAGCTTACACCTGTTGGTGCGCTCCTCGGCAATGCCCTTGACTTGTAGATAGTAGTGCAATAGGCTTCGTATCTTGGTGTGCGGGCCGACCTCCGCCTCGACCCGCTTGTTGTCTTTGCCCTTCAAGCCGATGACGAAAAAGGCGTCCTTGTTAGCGGGCGGCTGCCCGGCGCCTTTGTCTTCGTCTAGCACCTCCAAAACGTCCAAAACATCGGGCGCCGCAGCATCCAGCTCATTGTCACACGGGCCCACGGCGAATTCCGCGTAGAGCTTGTCGAACGTGAGAAGATGCTCCGCCGGAATGTACAAGCACGAGATCACGGAAACAGGCTGGCGGGCGTCAAAGGGAATGCGCAACGTGCTGGGCTTGAAAAACGGCTTCAACTCGGACCGGCCCTCGATCCACACCAACACACCGTGGCGCCAGTAATCTGCGTCGCCAAGCACTCGAAGCGCGTCCCGCAGAAGCTGGTCCACAAGCTCGGAAAAACGGGTGTTGCCGCTGACCTGTTTCTCACATTCCATGGCCACCCCAAGCCTCGAAGAAACCTTGATGGTGTAGAGTCTGTCCAGCTCTGCGGCCGGCTCTGCGGCGGGCTTGGCCCGTTGCTTGAAAAACTGCTTGAGGTCCATATCGTCGTCGTCTTCGTCGTCCTCGTTGCTGTCCGACAACACTTCTATGGACGGCGGAGGCGGCGTTGGGTTGATGGCACCATTGGAGCGATTCAGCCGTAGCCGGGCCAGCGGCGGCTGCGGAGCATGCGGAACCGGCACCGGGCCAGGCTCGGCAAACGCCTCGGACGCCGACTGGTACGCCTGCGAGAGGTCATCGGAGCTGAGAGTGTCTGGGCCGGGCGAGGAGGCCGATGGGCCGGTGAGAGACGGCGGAATGGCCGAGCTGCGGCCGGAAAGGGCAGCGGGCACGGCAGTGGGGCCGGAAGAGCCAGCAGAAGCGGTGGCAGGAGGCTGGGCGGCCGGCGTTAGGTCCAGGGGGTTTTGGAACGGGCGATTGGGGAGAAGGGAGGCGCTGGCGGGATTTGTGTGGGATGGTAGCTGAGAAGCGGTGGGAGCGGGGGCGGCATGGGGGGCGGAGAGTTTCTTCGCCTTCTTGAGGACGAAGAAGTCGTCGTCGTCGAACAACGCCCGCCGGGCCTTTTTCTGTTTTGTCGGCAGCGGCGAAGACGATTGCATTGGGTGCGATGGAGATGCCGATAGGCGGAACAAAGGGCGATGGCGCGGGCGCGAAGGGCCGAGGAAAGAGAGGAGGAAGAGGAAGAGAGGAGAAAAAGAAAGGAAGAAAGGAAGAAAGGAAGAGAGGAGAGAATAAGAAAGGAAGAAAGGAAGAAAGGAAGAAAGGAAGAAAGGAAGAAAGGAAGAAATAAGAGAGAGAAAAGAAAGAAAAGAAAGGAAGAAAGGAAGAAAGAAAAAAAAGGGAAGAAAAAAGACAAAAGGAGAGTCAAGGCAGAGGTTGGCCGAAGAAACAACACGACGTTTTTAGGCCCGCTCGAAATCGGGCGCGGGCCAAGTTGGGGCCAGAAGCTCGGCCAGTTCAGGACCAAAATCCACGCTCACCCCACCGGTCCCACGCAGTCGCACCGCACCATCCGGCCCCGTGCGGCCCCCGGCAACGGGCCGTCTAAAGCCAAAAGTCACCGATTTTCGCACAGCCGTTGGACAAAGCGAAAATTAGAAAGCGAGCGCACGGTGATGAGCCATCTCGCTGCCGATGACATTGGCGGCCCTGGAAGACGCGCGGTGCGCATTCCGTGGGCGGGCGCCGGCCGCGATTGGCGCGGGCGGCAAGGCATGAGATGAGAAAAGAAGCACGAGCGAAAGGCAGAAAGCGAAAAAGAAGGACAAGTAAAGGCAAGAAAGCAATGCCACTGTTGAGCCCGGCTCTTAAAATCGAAAAAGACCAATCAGGCCAAGGCCAAAGATAAGACTAGGGCCAGAGACAAGACCAAAATTAAAGACAAGTTCAAGGCCAGAGACAAGACCAAGACCGGAGACAAGACCAAGGCCAGAGTCAAAACCAGACTTTCCTTCATATCCAAATCTCAAATAAAGCGCCGCACCCAGCCGCTCCTTGGCCTCTCGGCAGGAACCGCGCGGCCCTAACTTGCACGCTGCGCTCGCCTAATTTTCGACCCTACTCGGCCGCACTTGCGCGGCGCAGTTCTCCTCGATAAACACCCATGTCTTCTGCGTCCAACAAGTTGATTCTAAAGGCAAACTTGCCTCGGACACGCGACTTGAGCTTTGTCGGCCGCTTCCACCACAATTTCGGCTTCGAAGATGACTTGTTCGAATACCTCTTGGAGCAGAAGGACATCTGGGGCGAGCGGCTATTCTACATGAACGAGAAGCAGTTTTCCAAGTGGGTGGACCAGGGCAAACACAAGGTCAGGGAGATCCCGCTCCTCGGCGCCGAAACCGGTTTTGGCGCCCAGCTCGCCGAGCCCTACTCGGCCGCCGCCTACGCCGCAGACTTTGGCGCAATGGCCGCCTTAGACTTGAAGGTGTCCAAGGGGGGCCAGGTTGCCCAACGCCATTTGGCCCACGGCGAGTCCATGTCGCTCAAAGACGCCGTCGACCGCAACGGCATTGTCATGAACGTCGGCGGCTGCATCACCGCCATGAAGTGGCTCCCCTACTGCTCGCCCTCCTACTTGGCCGTGTTTGTTGTCAGCGACAAGGACGGCGTCGACGCCTTGATCAACAAGCCGTCGCTCAGCGTGTTCTCCGCCGCAAACTCAAAGCCCGACGTCAACTCCACCGCAAACTCAAAGCCTGACGTCAACTCCGCCATCCAGATCTGGCGCTACGACGTCGACAAATCCCGCCTCGATCTTTGCCATGTGCTCGACACATCCGACTTCGGCGCCTGCTCGCGTCTCGACTGGCTTCCGGCCCGCTTCTCCGGAAACACGCTCGGCGTCATCTCCAGCACCTTCACAGATGGCAAATTGCATTTCTTCAGCATACCCTCCGATGCGCTGCCCACTCCGCAATACGCCAAGGTCACCAAGCCCGCCTGGACGGTCGCCATGACTGACGAGCGCAAGAACAACACGAGCATGTTGCCCATCACGTCCTACGACTACTTGTCCCACGAAAAAGTGCTCGTGGGCACCGTTGACGGTGCGGTCGCCGAATTTGTTCTTCCCGTACACGAGACCTTTGCCAGCGAGCTAGAAGTCCCATCGTTTGTTTCCTACGTGACCGACTCCATGATCAATTCCATCTGCGTCGCCGAAGTCCGCGAGTCTCATGTCATTCTTATAAACACAGCCAGCACACAGTCGTTCGCCATCCAGTACGAGCAGATCCGCCAAGGCAGAGTCGAAACTGGCTTCACGATCTCCACCTTGCAGCCCTTGTATCACCGCGGGTACAGAATCTTCATCTATCCCGACAGCGCAGAGAGCATAGGGTATACCTTTGTGAGACATCCTCACCAAAAACACAGCCTTTTATTGAAGACTGAGTCGATCTCCTCCTTCCACATAAGCGAGTACCTCAATCATCCGTTTGCTGTGGTGGGAAACTCCTGCGGTGAGGTTTTCGTCCTCAACATTGGCCGAAAAATCTTCGGTGTTCCCAAGGCGCACAACAAACTAGTCGTTCCCATGAGAATATGGTCGCTACATCAGGCCGAAAACGACACAGCCTACACGCTATCAGGAGACTACATCCCGGTGTCGCCCGATAGAAATGACGTGATGTACACGTTCACACCGCCACAGGTTGTAATTTCTGCGTCTGCTTGGAATGAAAACTTCCAAGGCAGCTCCAGCTATGCATTCGGAACCTATACCGGATTGCTTGTGCTAGAAAGATTGGACCCCGTTCTAATATGATTGACTAATATACGGGCATGTTCTTGTCCACATCGACACTCCACTTGTTGAGACCACCTTTAACGTCCAATACATGTTTAAAATGTAGCTCCTGGCGCAACCGTTTTGTAGCGAGCTGCGAGTCATTGCCGTATCGGCAAACGACCACGAGATCGTCTCGTTCCTTGTCGAAATCGGGAGGAAGACACTCGTCCACCGAGTCCATCTTGGAGAGCCGTGCCAGCCAGTCAACATTGATGGAACCTGGGATGCTTGTAATTTGGAACTGTGCCTCGGGGCGGACATCCAACAAAACCGGCGGCCTTGGGAGCTTGAGGCGATAGGCCAAGTCTACCGGCTTGATTCTCCACTCTGCTGGGATCACGTTGTAGTTGATGGCGCCGCAAAAGGCCGAGTAATCCAAATCACCGGACTTCACCAACTCACGCGAGATGCGCCTTTCTGGTCCGCAAGCCACGCAGTTGGGCTGGCGGCCTCTCATCTTGAACAGGCGCATTGTCTGTTGCGGGTAAGCCGAGTACATTGCAAGAAACGGCGAAAAAGAGGCGTCGTAAAAACCCGTGAGCACTTTGATCGTCTCGGTGGCCAAAGCCACTCCGGTCAAGCCGATGGCCGGCCCCAAGACGCCGGAGTCGCCGCACGTGGAAACAGAGTCGGGGCTGGGCGGCTTTGGGTAGAAACAGCGGTAACACGGGCCCACGTTGTGGAAGTTGAGGATGGTGATCTGGCCGTCCGTTTTGACGCCGGAGCCGCTGACGATGGTCTTGCCCAAAAGCACACACACATCGTTGATGAGGTAGCGTGTGGCCGGTGTGTCTGTGCAATCGACCACCAAGTCGTATTGGGCAATGACATCGAAGGCATTGTCATTGGAGAGGCGCATTGGGTGGGTCACGTAGTGAACATTCGGGTTGAGTTTTGCGAGGTGGCGGCGGGCAGATTCACACTTGAGCCAGCCCACGGAGTCGGTGGAGTGGAGCACCTGGCGGTGAAGGTTGCTGGGATCAACTGTGTCATTGTCAAGAATGCCAATGGTGCCCAAGCCGGCTGCGGCCAAGTAGAGAAGCGCTGGCGAGCCCAAGCCGCCGGCGCCGACGACCAAGATTTTGGAGCGCTTTAAGGCGAGCTGGGCGGGGAGCGAGCCGAACGACGGCACGATCATCTGGCGGCCGTAACGGGCATATTCTTCGAGGGCAAGCGTGGGCTCCTTTGAGGTCGGCAGCGGCGGTGGCGGCAGCAAAGACAGCGGCGAAAACAGCGGCGGGGCTGCAGAGCGCAGCAGAGAAACCTGCCACGCCGCTTTTTCGGTCTCGAGCTGCTCAACGCGCTTGCGGAGCGTTTGGAGTTCTTCTTCCATCGGTGGAGATGAGGCTGGCGCCGGGGCGCGATGTGCAGAAGGGCCGCGGCCCCAAAAGTCTCCATATGGCCCTGGAAGGTCACAATGTAGTCACAAAATAGACACAGCATGGCCACGGAATGTTCCAGTGTGGTCTGCCGTGGTTCCGGTAGGGCTAAACATGGCACTGTTTGTACTTTTGACAGAGTGTCTTTGTACCTTGTAGATTTTCGCTGTGCTGTTTCGCTCTGGCGCTGGCGATCGTCCAGAAAAGCCGAGACAAAGCAAAAAGACAACGATTCGATCAAGGTGAAATAGGCCAAACAGAAAAGCGCCGGTGGCTACGCCAACACCACCGCCACCGCCGCCATGGCAGCCACCGTGACCATCCAGCTATACTTTTTATCGAGGGAGTAGCGCTCCACCGGATCAAACTCAAATGTCCACAGCTCGGGCAGCGACACCCGTGCATCCGCCGGGCGGCGGCACACGGCAGCCCACCAGAAAAGCGCCACGGCCGCAAGCACAAGCACTCTTTTTAGGAAGGTCATGGCGGCGGCAGAAAAGAAGAAAGCGGCTGGTGGGCGAAACACGCGGCGGGCCGAGCGCCGAATCTCTTTTGGGCGCCGGCGCGCGCTGCGCTCGGGGCCATTTTATTTTACCCCAGACGTGGGGCCGGCGGTCGGCGGGCGCGGGCCATCGCGCGGCGGCGCCACACGGCCTTTTGAATTTCCTACTCTGTTTTGGCGCCACTCGTTTTCAGCTTTTTGCCGTCGAGACTAACGGGAAATCGACTTGGAAACTCCAGATCTAGACCTCGTGCAAAGAGGGGCCAGCATCCAGATCTCTAGAAAACTGGGCACAGATATCCAGCTCGCCTTCAGCCAATCCAGATAAGATCGCTTGGTTCTCAGTCTATAGTACCATTCAGTTGTTTAGCTGGGCGAAATAAGATTCTTTGAATTTACAAGAGGCCTTGTCCAGGCCTTTGAGCTGCTGAGCCAATTCAGATTGGGTCTTTCTGATCTATATTCGAGATCATCTAGTTCCTCAGCTAATCCAGGTTAGATCTTCCGGTCTACCGAGTATTAAAAACACTTATTCATTCTCCATTCAGCTACTCATTTACTCAGCCAGCTACTCAGCTACTCAGCTAGCCACTCAGCCATTTAGCCATCTAGCCAGACAGCCATTCCGTTCTTGGGCCTTCCAGCATCCAGCTCCAGCCTCTTAAATTTACAGATCTTCGATTCACCCCGATCATTCAATTCAACCCTTTTTGCCTTATGGACTTGCCCCAGCCCAAGCGACCAAAGCGTGTGCCGCGCCTCATATTGCCTGATCTTCCCCTCGATGTGCTTGAGCAATTGATAGGGCTTCTTTGTGGCGCCGACTTGAAGGCGCTAGCGCTGACGAGCCACAGCTACCGGCGTGTATTTGGCCTGTTTGCGTTTCGGCGCATCGTGGTGTCGTGGCCACAGCTCTTGCTGCTTCTGAAAGTTATAGAAAAGGCCGAGGAGACTCTAGAAGGGGAGACTCTAGAAAAAGACACTCTACAAAAAGATACTAGAGGACAGGAGATCAAAGAGGAAGAGAGCGAAGTTATAAAGAAAGACAGTGCGATTACAGAGATTGCGGACGGAGTGGAGGAGCCAGATGGACCAGCCTTTGATATTACAAAAAAGGCGCTTGACAGCACAGCAGTCACAGCAGCCAAAGAGAAAGGAGTGAAGACTACGAATGGAGTCCAGGCCTCAAAAGACGAGGCCTCAAAAGACGAAGCCTCAAAAGACGAAGCCTCAAAAGACGAAGCCTCAAAAGACGAAGCCTCAAAAGACTCTGGAACCTCACTAGTTGGAGCCACGGAAATCACAAGCAAAATCGCAACGAAGAGCACTCTCATCCCAAGCCCCTTCGTCCGCCGCCACGCAGAAAACATACGAATACCCACCGCAGACGCCTACAGCGAATACTCGCTCGACACATTCGGCAAGCTTCTTCTGGCCTCCACATTCCCTCGGCTCCGCGCCGTCGCCGTCAACTCCGCCAATCTGTCATACTGGCTAAAATACAATCGAAGCCAGCACATCCGGCGACTCGTGCTCTACTCGGATGCGCCCATGCGCAGCGCCAAGGTGTTCCATCTTAGCCACGTTTCCGGGCTCAGCGCATTGCTGCTGCTTTCCATCCATAACTACCACTTCAACTGGGCGCCCGACGAGCACATCAACGTGCGGCTCGCCTCCTTGTGCTTGCACGATTGCACGTGGGAGTATCCGTTCGAGTTGTGCCGCTTCGACCCGGCCGACACGCTCCGCAGCCTTGTGTTGGTATACGCCGGCACCAGTTCCTTCGTGCTCCTGGAGCGGTTCGGCGATTTTTTGAACCGCCCGTTTGCCCGCCACCTGGCCTCGCTCCGCCACTTGGCCGTGAGTTTCTCCGCAGCCCACACGCGCCGCCTTTTGAGCCGCCGCATCTTGGCCAACTTCCTCGCTGCGTTTGGCCTGCTTCGCCTGCTCCACCTCCGCGGCTGGTCCGCCAACCTTGCGGCGTTGCAGCCCGTATTGGCCGCCCACCGCGCCGCCCACGGCCTCCACGTCCGCCTAGAGGCGCTCGTATCCGACGCGTCTTATTTGCCCGTTTTTTTGCACCTAGTGGCCTCGTCCACCTTAAGCGTGAGCGTGGAGTGCATGGCCATCGCGCCCGATGGGCTCGATACCAACACAATTCCAGCGCCATTCCCCATCGATTGACCGCTCCCCAGCTCCGACTTCCCTTCCATTCTCCCTTCCAGCCTCATCTCCGCACTCGGGCCCCGTTTCTAGAACTCCCCCTTCCACATCGTTCATATTCGTTCCGTTCATTTCCTCCCTCCTCCCTTCCCCAGCCTTTCGCCATGCTTCTACCGCTCGTGCTTTTCTGGGCCGCCGCCGTCCTTGCCAACACAGAAGCCCACGTGTTCCGTGTCCCCAACTACTACAACATCCCGCTGGGTGGCCCTGTGCCTCGCATGGCCCCAGAAATCGTGCCGCTCAACAGCTCCGCCTTACTTTTGCTGGACCACCCGGTATTGACTGCCCAAACATACTCAATTGCAGACCTGGTGGTGCACATTCCCTACGACTTCCGCCGAAGCCCGCCGCAGACGCTTTTCGTCAAGATCAACAATTATAACAACAACACGTTCGACGCCAACGACTGGATCCACGTCAAGCTCTGCTGGCCCGCCACCACGCCGGTCAACTTCAAAGTGACGCATCAATACGTCAGTACCGCGCGGCTCCACGATCCTGCGGCCGACGTGACCTCTCTCGATCTCTACGTGGTGGTGGACTTTCGTGCCGATTTCTTTGCCGTGCGGCCGTTCGACCCGCCGGCGTTTGATGTCGTGCTTGCCGTCAGCCGTCTCCCGAACCGCGTGCCGCTTCCTATTGAGTTGTACGACATTGCGGTGTACATGGTGGACATTTTGATTCTCCTAGCGTCCAGCGTGCCCGCCGCCAAGTACTTGTTTGGGCCCGGCGCGGAAAAGCACTGAATGCCAAAAGCTTGGAATTGAAATGGGCAGACTCAAATGAGCAGACTCAAATGGGCAAAGACTAAACTGGCCAAGAAGTAAATCGGCCAAGAAGTGGTTGGCCAAGAAGTGATTGGCCAAGAAGAACTGGCCAAGAGCTAAAATGCCAAAAAATGGCCCGGCTTAATTTTGAAATAGGGCCGGCGCGCCCAAGAACTGAAATAGGGCCACCGGCCCCATTTCAAATACCGCGCTCTAAAATTACAGGGCCGAAGGCCTGGCCCGCACAAAAGCGCTCACCAAACGGGCCTCCGCAACAAAAGCTCCTCAAAAGCGCCCGCCCGCCCAAGCGCACATTCAAGGCGTGCGCCTGCACACAGCGCCAAGCCCCCAGGTGTCATTCTTCGCCTTATTAACTCGTTGCCACGGTTTCTCCACAGCACCATGTCCAGTGACGAAGACCCATTGTGTCCTCCCAAGAACGAGAGGGGAATCGACTTGTCCAAGTTGTCCCCGCAGGAACTCAGAATATACAAGATGTACGGCAAGCTTCCCTCAAAGCTGGAGATTCTCTCATCCAAGCTACAGGACAAGAAGTACTTTGATAGTGGCGACTACGCCATGCAAAAGCAGATGGGTGGCTCGCTCAAGGTTCTAGGCGGCGTGCCCATGAGACACCCCAATGCCGAGAAGGTCAAGGAGATGTACAACCGCAATTCTATTTCCGCCGCCAACTCGGGCATCTTGTTCAACGGAAAGCTGGGGTTGTTGAGCGAGTCTACCATCGAAGAGGGCGAGAAGAACGACAGCTAGTTCTGCCATATATAAATACTGCAGAAATACATGAATCACGAGCGTATTGGGAGGAGGCAGGCACAGGTAGACCCAGAATACGAAACGAAAACAAGACAACGATTCCGAACAGCTCCCACAGAAGCAGCTCAAGAAAACAGAAGAGCGAAGAAGGGAAAGAGAGACACGAAGCGAGACAACGATCTCAAAAAAAAGCTCAAAGCCACAAAAACAGCTCAGTCAGCAATCAGCATCAACATTAGCACTCACCATGGACGAGGCATCCTTCAACTCACTCCTCCCACAGTTCTCCACCAGGATTATCGAAAACATACCCGCAGGACTGACGTGCCGAACATCGTTTCTCAAGGATTACCCGGGAGGCCGGCTTTTCTACGTCAATTTTAGCGTGGGCAGCGAGCGCATCGAGCTTGCCATATCTTTCGACCGATTCTTCCAGGTGCCCACGCTCCACTACCGGCGAAACGAAGCGGCGGCGGTTTCGAGCGCCAGGGACGCCGTGGAAATCCACCCGATGCTCCAGACGCCCTTTGTGGTGGTGCACCCGTGTGAAACGGCGTCTACCATGAAAGCCACCGGTTTAACTGGCCTTGACTACTTGCAAATGTGGTTTGCGATGTACGGCGGTGCCGTCTCGGAGATCCAGCTCCGGCGCTAGGCAGAGCTGGCTTCGGGCCACTACGGCGGTGCAATCTCAGTGTGTATTAATGTCGGCATCGAAGCCGTTATGCAGAGTCTTTGTTCATCTTCTCCGACGTAAACGTACGGCATGGGTAGTCGTCCGTGTACATGCCGTGCTGAGGCTCCTTCAAGATGGTCCACTTGAACTTATGCATCGAAGGAGCAACCACAGGCTCGCCGGAAGCGCCCAAAACGGCGCCGTTGAGAGCGGTTTTTTGGGCGCCGCTGAGCGTGCTGGCCAAGCTGACGGTCTGGCCGGCGCCAAACGCCTGCAACTCCTTGGTGCCCTTGTCACCGATGGAAATACGGGGCTTTTCGGCGCTGCCGAGCGTCAACAAGCCCGAAACCTTGGTTTGGTCAAAGCCATGCACTTGCGGGTGGTTTCTTCTGTAGTCACGCTTGTAGTAGGGGTTGCCCTTGATGTCACCGGCTGGGATGGTCACGGGCTCGACGTAGTCCTTGGCCTCCTGGATTCTGGCTCCTGGTGGAATGGCTCTGAAGTATTCCACCGATGGGTTACCACTGGATCTGTTGGGCACGAGAACCAACCACTGTCTGATTTTCTCCCAGATGCCGCTGGGCCTGGTTGTGTATTTTTGCCACACTGGGACCGGTCCGCCGCTCATGATGCTTCGATAAGTAGCAGGTTAGCTGTGTAGTTGGGTGAGGATGAGACCGACTTGACATCAAATTTGACCGCGCGTTCATTGGCTACACTAGATACAGGACACCAGCTGGGTCCGTCCCTTTACCTTCACCGAATCTCGGCCAAATCTCGGCAAATTCAGGCAAACTTGGGCGATTTCAGGCAGATCCAGGTAAATACACGGCGGCATCTGGTGGCTGATTTTGCCATTGCCGTTGCAGTGCCTCCTGGCGGTGATTGCGCTGGCCTCGTCGCACGCGCTGCTGTGGCTCTCGTCCTCTAGGTGCTGTGGCCGAAAAAAAACCGGCCCAACTTGCCGAAGATGATGACGCCGCAGAAAAAGAAGCTGGCAATGAAAAGGAACACTGTGACCATGCTCTCGTGGTCGGTGGGCAAGTTTGTGATGTTCTGGGCGTAGATGACCGCAGACCCGGCCACCGCAGCCGTGACCGAGGCCAAAAAGCCGCTGACCGTTCCGTCTAAAATCAACCACAAACCAGGGTTGAGGAGCGACCACCCCAACGCCATCTGGAACGACGACTTCCACTGGATGTTGCGGATGGCGTATGAGATACCAAGAAACGCAATCAGCGAGCGGATGATGTCACTGGCCAACGTGCCCCGGCGCTGAGGGTCGGGGTTGGACGACAACACCCGCACGTTGCACCACGACGGCATGCATCTGTCTAGCATCGGGAGGATGCTGGTCAAGGCGAGCCCCTGCATCAACAAGGTCAAAAGCGAGTCTGCGAGCCCCAAGTCGATCTTCGTGCCAAACACGTGGCTCGGGCGCAAGCTGGCCATGAAGTGGTTCAAGTATGCATTGATATCAGCTCCGCTGACGTCCACATGCGTGGTGTGGATGTTTTTGGTCACCTCGATGTACGCCCAGGCGGCGACTGCAATGATGACCATATTGAGGGAGCCTTTGAGCACTTGCACGGCAAGCGTGTCCTTTTTGGCGGCGCGCTGGGCCTGCTTCTCCTTGAGGTCTGCCTTTATTTTGCCTTCGGAATTGATGTGTAGTTTTGATCCGTCGATGTACTCCTCCACCTCCTCGTTTTCCAGGTTCAAGTTGGCGGACGAGGAGCCGTAGATGCCGTACAACGACGGCTTCGTCAAATTGAGAACAGAGTCCGTTTTCTGCATGTCTATATTGCGGTTGCTGCGGAGGTGTATGTGTTTGGGGGAAATCCAGGGCGCTGCGTTCAACATGATATGACACGACGGCGGGGTGTAGCGTCACGTGACCGTAGATTGTGCCAGCGGCTCATACAATCGGGCTCACTCCGTGGCGTCCGAAAAGAGCTCGGTGAACGAGAGGCAGCGGACCTTTTTCTTGGGCGCGGCCGGCTCGTGTTTGAGTATTTTTTTGCCTTTTTTTCTTGTGCTTTTGGCCGCTTTGGTGATCTTGCTCACCGAAACCACTTTCGCATCCAGAGCCTTTTTCAGCGACGCTGGAGGCAGTAACTCTTTTTTTTTGGAGCGCCTGCTCTTCTTCTCTGGATGCCGCTTGTCCAGGCGACTGCTAGAAGTCGTTTGCACGTGTGTCTGGCGGACGCTGGTGGATTGGTGGACCGCGCCTCTTTCGATGATCTGCTCAAAGTTCAAATTGGCCACAACTTTCCGCCGCAGCAGCAGCGTGCCGTCGCCGATGAATGTTCTTCCGGGAGAGCTCGAAATCGTATACTGGACGTGCATCGTGGTGGTTTCAGACCCGCTGACGGTGAATCCAGACTCTCCCAAAGACAGCTGCAACACACCGGCCGACAGAAGGCCCAAACGTGCCAGATTCTCGGGCGCAGACTCACAGGCATCGACAACAACAACCTCGATGTCGTCGTCGTCGCCCGTGCCGTCCTTTGTGAGGTCGATGACCTCTTTGTATGCGTCTATGATACTCTTTTGGCTCTTATGAGAATCTGGGACACGCTGTCTCTTTTCGGGAATTTTCAGGTCCGTCGTGCCGCTGATTTTTCTCACCTCGAGATCCGAGTCACTCACGGCCTCGGCCAGCGTGGCCAGCTCATGCGAGCACCATTTCGAATCTTGCTGGCGTCTTTCGGCGGCCTCGAGCATGGCCTTTTTGAGATCGGCGGGCCCCACCAGCCGACCGCCCACACGACGAGCCTCACCCTTGTAAGTGCCTTTGGAAAGAGCCTCGAGGCGTTTTCCCCGGACGCTTTGAGGCGTTGCCCATGGCGCAGTATAGCCTGAGCCAAGCGTGTGTTCTTCACAAACATATTCAGAAGCGCCGAGCGGCCCGCGCTCGTACTGGCTCTTGAGCTCATCAAGAAGCTTGTAAAACTGAGCGTCGTGCGGCCCGTGGACATTGTGAGTGAGCTCGTGGAGCACCGTGCCTATAAGATGATCCATCGTATAGAACAGGCGGTCATTGTGAGGCACGCGCAAGCGAATGAGGATTTTCTGGCCGCGGTTGACGTTGAGCCCGAGGAGACTTGGCGACTTCGGATACATTTCACAGAGCGTGCCGACTTCGAAGCCGTGTTTGTGCATCACGGGCGCCACGGCACGGGCACATTGGTGGAGCAAATCTAGGGCGTAATCGCGGTCGGCGTAGCGCTTCAACGAGGCGATGTTTTTTATTCTTGGCGTGGGCGAAGCACGCAGCGGCGCCGGCGCCGGGCCCCGTTTGCGGGTGGTGCTTTGAATAACCATTTGCGCTTATCAGTGGTGGACAAACGGCGCTAGATTGTGGAATCTGGTTTCGGAAGTCAAAGGGTGTTTGCTAGCAGAAAACAGCAGAAAGTCGTCTGCCGGTCCGAGAGGTTCGAGAAAAGGCACAGATGAGAGGGAGAGAAGGCAGTGGCGCAAAAAGTTTGGCACAGACGGCGGCGCTAAAAATTGGAGCTGGCGATGGCGATGGTGCTCAAAAGTCGCTGCCGGCTGTTCAAAGCTGCGAAAAATTGGGAGTAAAGGCAGCTTAAATAACCAAGACCTTCTTTCGGGCGCAAAGTAGACCGCACAAGCTAGATGTGGTGAAAAGAGGCGGCTGGACCGGAAAGTGGCGATGATGTTTATCGAAAATGCGCGATAAAGCGCGATGGAGATGAAGCTGGAGTGTGGAGAAGCGACATGACAGCCGCAGCTAAAGATGAAATTAAGGGTCTGGAAAGAACGAGATGGAGAAGAAAAAAAAAAACTAATTGAAGGAAAGGAAAGGAAAGGGGAAGGCACAGATCAGACCCCTTAAGTTATAGAGTTGGGCGGCACCTCCTACTGCATAAACCTTGAAAATGCTTGTATGTGTATGTAGCCAGCAGTGTGGCCATTAATGCTTCTGCTCAGCGCTATCTTGACTGAGAGAGTCCAAAAAACGGGGTGTGAAAGATCCGGGACCACAGGAGTCATAAGAGCCATATTTGTCACCAGAAAGCGCAGCGGAAGCCGCCCGGTTGAACGCCTGGACCGCCAGAACCACGGCCGAAAAAACCCCATCGTCACCAGACGCCTGGCGGGCCACAAAAGTGGCTATGGCGCTTCCCAACGAGCAGCCGGTGCCCGTGACGTCACCCATGACCGGCCCGCCGCCCGCCACCAGCACCACGCGCGTGGGGCCGTCGATAGGCGCCTGAACAATCCAGTTTGTTGCGCCCGAAACAACCACAACCGCTTGGAGCTCCAACGAGACCCGTGTGGCGATCTTGGTGATGACCGTATCGTCCATTTCCGCCACAGAGTCCACGCCCACCATCAGCGGCCCGGCGCCCACTGCGGCAAGCCCACCGCAAAGAGAACCAAGCGCCAAAATCTCGCCCACGTTTCCCTTGACCACCGAAAACTGACCAGCGTTCAAAAGACTGCGGCACGCCTCCAAACGGGCGGTGCTGGCGCCCGCCCCGACCGGATCCAAAAGAACGGGCTTCTTGGCCGCGTTGTAGGCCGCCAACGCATCGATGAACATCAGCATTTGCTCCGCCAGCGGCGTTCCAAGGTTGATCACGAGCGACCCAGCCACGGGTAACCCAGCAAGCTCCTCGAACTCCTCCCGAAGCTCGGACATGATTGGTGAGCCGCCGAGCGCAAGCGTCACGTTGGCGCAGAAGTTCTTGACCACGTTGTTGGTGATGTGGTGCACCAAAGGCTTGCCCCCCTTTGCACCCACGCCTGTGCCGGTCACCCACGCCACGTCCGAGGCCATGTTCTCAACAAGCCGTCTGGTGGCACCGCCGGCGTCGCTGGCCGCCATGATGCACGACACAACAGCCACGCCGTCCAATTGGGTGCCCGAGAGCCTGCACTGCCACATGATGCGGGCCACGTTTTTGTGGTTGATGCCGCCTATCGCCACCGCCCGGATGTGCTTGCTGGTCTTCAAGTTGTGTTTTTGCAACACCTCCATCATCCGCCTGATGCCAATCGGCCCACACACGTTTTTGGTATCCTTTTTGGTGGCGGTAGGATAGACGGTCCCAAGCCCCACGTAGTCGGCCACGCCCTCTTTGCAAACGTGAGCCGCCTCTTCGGGGGTGGAGCATGATACACCCAAGATTTTGTTGGGTCCAATCAATTGCCGGGCAATGGACGCTGGCATATCGTCTTGCCCCACATGAACACCATCGGCGTCAATTGCCAAGGCCACATCGAGCCGGTCGTTGATAATCAAGGGCACGCCGTAGGTGCTGGTGATGTCCTTGACCTTTTGGGCTCTTTTCACGAATTCCGACGTCAGCAACGATTTTTCTCGAAGCTGGACCACCGTTGCCCCGTTCTCCACGGCCTGACGGACCTGTGAGAGGAGCGTGGAGTCGCTCGGGATCATGGTCGAGTCCGTGACCAAATAGACCGAGTAGTTGACCATTTTGAGAAAAAAGAGAAGTAGCTCCGGAGCGACTAGTGGAGAATCGTGCCCTTATAATTATTCACGCAGGCAAGTCTCTCTAAGCGCATAGACGTACGTTCGCATAAACGCATGAGATCTCCGCCGTACTGCCTGGATGAGGAGAATGAAACACACCTAGATTTATCTATGAGCTGGATTAAAAGCTGGAGTTTAAGCTGAACCTAAAGCTGGAATTAAAGCTGGACTTAAAGCTGGATTCAAAAGTGCAGTTCAAGCTGGATTTAAGCTGAACTAAAGGCCGAACTTAAAGCCTGACCGGCACCTACAAATGTCTACAGCTGGTTCACGCCGCGTGTGGTATTGCGGATATGTACATACTAACCAAAAGTGGTTTAGTCCTTTGGACCGATCATCTTCTCTGGTCTGACCCATTGGTCAAATTCCTCGGAGGACAAAACGCCCAACTCCAAGGTGGACTCCTTCAAGGTCAAGCCCTTCTTGTGAGCGTTCTTGGCGACCTTGGAGGCAGCGTCGTAGCCGATCTTAGGGTTCAAGGCAGTGACCAACATCAAGGACTCGTGCAAGACCTTCTCGATCTTGTCGGTGTTGGCTTGGATACCGTCAACACAGTTGAGTCTGAAGGATCTGGCACCGTCAGCAATCAATCTGACAGAGCTCAACAAGTTGGCAATCATTACAGGCTTGAACACGTTCAACTCAAACTGACCAGAGGCACCGGCAAAGGTGATGGCGGTGTTGTTACCCATGACTTGACAAGCGACCATGGTCAAAGCCTCGTTTTGGGTAGGGTTGACCTTACCAGGCATGATGGACGAGCCAGGCTCGTTCTCAGGCAAGGACAACTCGCCGTAGCCACATCTTGGACCAGATCCCAAGTATCTAATGTCGTTGGCGATCTTGTACAAAGAAACTGCAACGGTGTTCAAGGCACCGGAGGCCTCGACGATGGCGTCGTGGGCGGCCAAAGCCTCGAACTTGTTGGGAGCGGTCTTGAATGGCAAGCCGGTCAACTTGGAGACCTCCTCGGCGATCTTGGAGTCCCAGCCCTTTTTGGTGTTCAAACCAGTACCGACGGCGGTACCACCTTGAGCGAGGTAGGACAAGTTGGGAAGGACGGCCTCGACTCTGGCGATACCGTTGGTGAGCTGCTGCACATAGCCGGAGAACTCCTGGCCCAAGGTCAAGGGAGTGGCATCCTGCAAGTGGGTTCTACCGATCTTGATGATGTCGGCAAACTCGTCGGACTTCTTCTGCAAGGAGTCACGCAAAGCAACAAGCTCGGGCACCAAGGACTTGGAGATCTCGGTCACGGCAGCAATGTGCATGACGGTGGGAAAGGTGTCGTTGGAGGATTGAGACATGTTGCAGTGGTCGTTGGGGTGCACAGGCTTCTTGGATCCCAACTCGCCGCCCAAAATCTCAATGGCCCTGTTGGAAATGACCTCGTTGGCGTTCATGTTGGACTGGGTTCCGGAGCCTGTCTGGAAAACAACCAATGGGAAGTGGTCGTCCAATTTACCCTCGGCCACCTCGGTAGCAGCCTGCTTGATGGCACCGGCAACAGTGGGGTCCAAAGCTCCGTAGCTTTCGTTGACAATGGCGGCGGACTTCTTGAGCACACCAAAGGCTCTGACCACTGGAATGGGCATTCTGGCGGCGGCTCCGCCAATGTCGAAATTTTTCTTCGATCTGGCGGTTTGGGCACCGTAGTATTTGGACGAGTCAACCTCGATCTCGCCAAAAGCGTCGGTTTCGATTCTGGTACTCATGGCGGCGCTGGATGTAGAGAAGGTTCTGGCCACGGATGACGCGACAGTTGTCTTGGGGAGTCTCAACATTTTTGCAAACTAGGGGATTCGCTCGAGGAAAAAAATCTGGGGTTCTTGCAAATTTAAGTTGTATGGCGGACCCGGGGCTGTTCGGGCGGTGATTGGTTGGCGGCCGGGCCGGCGGAACCGCGACCGGAATATAACGGCGGAACTGGACCGGAAAAGACGGCGATAAATGGGTATTTTTCAAAATCTGGGGGGGGGGGGGGGGAGGGAGGAGAGAGGGGGGGTGTGGTGAGGGGGGGGTGGGGGGAGGGGGGGGGGGGGGACGGGGGAAGAAGGGGGAGGTTTTCTGCTGTATGCGGGGGGGGGGGGGGGGGGGGGGCATAAATCTAAGCAGGCCGGAACAATTGATAATCACCTAAAAAGACTACAAATCATAGTTATAAATCATTATAATATTGATGATATATTGATGCTATAGCTCTATACTTATATATGCTGAAGGCCGAAAGTCTATGAGGGCCGGAACTATGTAAGGGGTGCAGAGTGGCGCCTGCACGAATAAGGGACGGGCGAGTATGAAAGTGGGGCGGACGAATATAAAAAGAGGCCCATCCGCCCCTCCGGCGGCCCTAAATTGCAGCAGTCTCAGCAGCATCTGCGGCGGCAGCAGCAGCAGCACCGGCAGCGTCCGCGCCCGCACTCTGCAGCGCCCACTCGTGCTCGGTGGGCCACGGCCACTTTGCGCGCGCGCGCGGCAGAACCGCATTGGCGTGCTTGATGTGGCGCGCCGCAAAGTCCGCCGGGAGATGGCGGAGAAGAAGCATCAATGTGTCTCGCGACGGAACATGGTGGATGCTATCCCACCAGCGGATCACGTCGGCCAACTCCGCGGAGTAGTCCGCGGACACGAGGCACCGGATGTACAGGCGCCAGAGCGCGTCCGGCGCGGTGACGGTCACGTCTGGATCCATGCTGGCGCCGCCGCGGACGTGTTGGCCAAACTCGTGCACGGCCACCTGCGGCGCGTACATGTTGCCCCAGAGAAGCGCGTGGCCGAAGCGGCGCTGGGCGCCGGCCCGGAGAAGTGCCGCGAGGCACGACGCGTCCGGCAAGCGCCCGGCGAGCTCCTCCGTGAAGAGGTGGTGGATGTTTTCGGGCTGGTGCGGCACCTCGCCGTTGAGCATGATGCCCACGGTGGCGGGCGAGCGGCGCGCGGTGGTGCGATAGAGGTGGCGGGCGCACTCGAGGTTGCTGGTGCTCTTGATCAAGCCGTCGAGATACGGCTTGTGGAGGCTCTTCTCGGAGCTGAAGCGGTAGAGCGTGGCCATGTACTTGTGCAAGACGGCGTTCTGGAAGCGGGGGAAGAGCTTGGCGCGCTGGAGCGTGGTGATGAAGTCCTCGATGCCGCTGGTGGTCTGGAACGGCGCCAAGAGCGTGACGATGGTGTCCTTGGAAATGACGGCCGCGTGCTTGCGGGCCACGATCTGCGCGAGGAGCGCCTTGCTGCGCAGCTCGGAGAGGAGCTCGAACGAGAGAAGCTTTTTGGCGAGCATGAACCACAACGAGCCCGAGTGCGGCTGGACGGCGAGCCCGCTGTTGAAGTGGTGCAAGAGGTCCTCGGGCGTGGCGGCAACGAACATGCGGGCCACATAGAAGGCGCCCGAGCGGTGCGGGAAGTGGGCCTCGCAGATGTCGAGGAGCTGTGCGGCCTTGGCCGGGTTCTCGAGGCCCACGGCCATGGCGATGCCCACATAGCCGTCCTGGGCCAACGCGGTGTGGCCGATGTGCTTGACGAGCGTTTCCTGGGCTTGGATCACGGGCGCCACGAGCCGCGGGTCCAGCCTGCTGGTTTTGACCGCGGAGAAGGCCACGAGGTGGATGAGCGAGTTGATGTACGCGGGCGAGGCGTATCTGAATGCATGGCCCGTGTGGGCGGCCGTGAGATGGTGCAATGTGGCCAGCAAGAGCCGCGGGAGCTTGTGTGGGCTGTGGCGGATGGTGTAGTAGACGAGGTTGTCTAGGGCCTTGACGAAGTGCGACGGGCGGTAGTCGTGGTAGGCTGCGGCCATGTCATTTTGAAAGAGGCGCCAGAGGTCGAGCTGGAGCGCAAGCTCCTCCTTGTCTGTGGGCGGGCGCAAGATGATGTCGGACGTGACAAAGGCGGGGATGCCCGAGAGGCGGGAAAGATGCAAACAGGCGCCTCTGACCGAGGGCGCCGAAAGTGAGCGGACCCACGGCACCACATCCGTGGCCAAAAGTGTATGCGGTGCCACGGCGGTCAAGGCGCCACAGGCGGTAGCCAAAACGGCCAGCTGCAGCGGCAGAAGCGCTGGGTTGAGTGGACGGAACAAGCTTTCGATTTCCGCCGCCGAGGCGAAAAGAGCTCCAGCGTCTTTGTTGGCTGCTTCAGCGTCTCTGGCTGCAGCTGCTCCAGCGTCTTTGGTGGCGGCTCTAGCACCAGTTTCAGCATCTTCAGCATCTCCAGCATCTTCAGCATCAGTTTCAGCATTTGGAAGGCGCTGCCGCAGCACGAAAGGCGCAAGCGCCTCGAGATGGCGCCGCAGCAGCACGAGCCACGCGGCGTCGCCCGGCAGCGCGTGCACGGCCGTGAGGATGTGGAACACAAGCATTTCCATGAGCTGGAGGCGCTTCTTCAGCGACGGAAGCGACTTTTCCACGAGCGCCGTGTGGTCAAGCTGGCCGTCTTGCTTGCGGTGGAGCCACACGAGGAAGTGGCGCACGTTGGCGCGGATTTTCATAGAGGCGCCCGCGGCGCCCGGCCGGCGGTAGTCGTGTTGCAAGCTGGCGTAATCGTTTCTGTGGGCGCGTTCACCGAGGCGGGCCAGCACCGTGGACGCGAGCCTGCGCGGTCGTAGGAGGCAGCGCATTTTTGAAAAGGAAGAATTAAGAGCCGGCTGGCTTTTGGAAGAAAATAGCAGGGGCTTTTGGAGGAAAAAAGCAGGAGCTTTGAGAAGTGGTGGAGAAGTGGTAGGTGAATGGTGATGTATGGAGTCGGAGAGCGCGGCGCGATGAGCGGCATCATGTCGCGCCACCACTCGCTTGCCTCACTAAAAGACGTAGGAAAGCAGATAAGCAGAAGAGAAGAAAGAGAAAAGCGGAGCTGAAAAGACGAAGAGATCAGAAAAAGAAGAAGAGGCTTGAAAGAAGAAGAGATAAGAAATCCGAAGTGTCAAAAGAAGAAAGAAACTTCGAAAAGACGCCGTCTCACCAATGTCGCTCAACAGAAACCACCGCGCCATGGTGGTGGAAAGCCTTCGGCGCCCATCGCCCGAAAGAGCAGGCCGGCGTAAGCGTCGTCGAGTGCCCGAAGTCGTGGAGGTGCTCAGCTCGACGTCGTCCGACGACTTGGAGGACGTGGAGCTCCAGCCAGCAGAAACAGGCAATTCTGCAACTACATCCCCAGTCCAACCCACAGCAACGGCCGATTCCGAACAAAGTGAAGCGGTGGAAGAACCGGAATACGACGAAAACGACCAATCGGACTCCGACGGCTTCAGCGACCTCGAGGACGTCGATTTGGACGCGGTGTTGGAGCAGCAGCAGCAGCCCACCAGCGGCACGGAAACACTCACGTTTGCCATTGGCGACGGCGACGACGAACAGCCGAAAAAGCGCCAGAAACGCTCCTTCACGCCCATCGGCCGTGCCGAGCGCCACACGCGCAAACAGCTCCACAAGGCCATCTTGCTAGCGATGCTCTGCCACGGCGCCATCCGCAACCGGTGGTGTAGCGACGGTCTGCTTCTAGCGGCACTCCGGCGCATCATCTCGCCCGAAATCGCCCAATTGTTCCATCAGGACGATACAGACGTGCTTGATTACGTCAAGCTGCGGCGCTTCATCGAGGGTCTCCGCAAGCTCATGGCGGTGTTTTCCAAGAAATTCCGCGTCTCTGCACCGGGCCTCCAGCGCCTCCCCTGGGGCAGCGCCGTGCCCGTGGACCCCCGCTCCACGGCCTTGTCTTTCGACGACTTTTTCCGCCTGGCCAAGAAGCTCCAGGGCCTGCGCAACGTGGGTGCACAGGCGTTTGTGGCGTGTCTTCGGGCCATTGGTGTGCCTGCCCGCTTGGTCTTCTGCATCCAGACGCCCGACTACCGCTCGCTCCGGCCGGCCGGCGGCGAAGAGCCAAAAACAGAAGAGCGCAGAACGGAAAAGACGCTCCAGGGCGAGTTCGAGCCGGTTTTTGTCCCCAACGCCCGCCAGGCGATCCTCAAAGGCGTCCGCTCGTCGGCGGCGGCCTCAGGCCGGGCCAAGACGGGCCACGCGGCGCCCGTAGCACCGCTGTCCAGCTTCCCCATCTTCTGGGCTGAGGTCTTCAACAAATACCTGCGCAAGTGGACGTCCGTGGACCCGATCGTGCTCAAAACCGTGGAGGTGGTGCCGATGCGCCGCAAGTGCAAATTCGAAGCGCCGGCCGCAGACACAACGCACCAAACGTGGTACGCCGTTGCTTACGACCGCTTTGGCGGCGCCACGGACGTGACCCGGCGCTACACGCAGTTCTACAACGCCAAAACCGCCAAAAAACGTATCGGCTTTGCCTCGGATGCCGACGACCATTGGTACGGGCGGGCGCTTCGGGCCGTTGGACGAAAAAAGCCCATCACGCAGCCCGAGGCCATCGAGCTCAAGGAGTTCCACGACCGCCACGTGTGCGAGGGCACGCCCAACAACATGGCCGATTTCAAGAACCACCCGGTGTATGTGTTGGAGTCACAGCTCCGGCAAGACGAGATCATTTACCCAAAGGACGACAGCAGCCGGTGCGGCTCGTTCCGGCCCAACAACAAAAAGGACTTGATTCCCATCTACAAGCGGTCACACTGCTACCGGCTCCGCACCGCCAAGGCATGGTACATGAAGGGCCGGGTTCTTAAGGTGGGCGCACAGCCGCTCAAGACCAAGAAGCTGGCCACGCCCGTTTTGGACGATGACGACGACGGGCTCGAGCGCATGTATGCCGAGTTCCAGACGCAGATGTTCGTGCCGGCGCCGATCGAAAACGGCCACATCAACAAGAACGCCTACGGCAACGTGGAGATTTTCACGCCGACAATGGTGCCGGAAAACGGGCACTTGGCGCCGGTGACGCGGAGCGTGTCGATGCGGATGCTCGAGCGGGCGGCCCGGTCCGTTTTGGGCATCGACTATGCCCGGGCCATTGTCGGGTTTGACTTTGGCAAGGCGCAAAAGTCACGAAGGGCTCCGAATGCCCGGGAGGGCGGCATTCTTGTGGCCGCCGAGCACCGAGAGGCGCTCGATGCGGTTGTGCAAGGACTTTTCGAGCTCGCGGAGGAGGAGCAGCGAGATTCCGTGGAACTCAATGCGTTGAGAAGCTGGAAGTTCTTCTTGCGCAAGCTCGAGATTGTGAAGCGCCTCGAGCGCCAGCACGGCAAGGTGGAGAGCGCGGAAGAGGAAGAAAAGGAAAGCGAGAATAGAGTTGGGAAGTCGGACAGCGACAAAGACGAAGAGAATGACGAAGACGAAGAGAATGACGAGGACGAAGAGAATGACGAGGACGAAGAGAATGACGAAAATGGCTACTTTAGTGTTGCCAGCGACGAAGAAGAAAGCGCCGGCAGCGACAACGACGCGTACCGGCCGCGGCCGTCACGGCGGCGGCGCGTGGCCTCGGTCCTGCCCGAAACAGAGGAAGGAGGCTTTTTTGCCGAAACCCCAGCCGAATCGGAGGCCGGTGGTTTCTTCATGCCCAGTCCAGAGCGAATTTCCACCGACGCGCGCACTTTCGAGCCCGAACAGGAAGGCGCACGCGCAGTCGATGCGAACGAGGCCGTGGCGCCGTTTGGCTCCGCCCAGGCCGTTTTGGACGGTGAAAGCGGCTCAGGCGACGAGCAGGGCCGCGGCCTCGTTGGCGCGGGCCCCGGCGATGCCAGCGACGAGGACGGCGGCGGCTTTTTCGTGGAAAGTGATGGCGAAACGGTTCCACAGCCGCACCCTGGCGCTGGCCCCAGCATAGGCGCAAATGGAGCCATTGCGGGCGGCGGCGCTGCTGGAAACTCAAACAGCGGCGGCAACGACGAAATCATCGATCTCGAATTTGAATATCTGGGCCTGGATTCCGGATAGGCTGCGAGCGAAGAAATGGCGGTGCGGCGCGGTTTAGCCGACGCATCGCAAGCCGCAACGGAAGAACGGCGATGGCAACGGAATAATGCGAACGGGAAGCAGCAAGACTGGGAAGAGGAAAGGAGACAAGGAACAGAAGATAGCGAAAGAAGGAAGTGGAAAGAGGATAGCGAAAGAAGGAAGTGGAAAGAAGACAGCGGAAGAGGACAGCGGAAAAAAACAGCCAAACCAGCAATTGCTCCCCTTCTTCGCCGCCTCCGCGGCCGCGGCCAAATGGGGGTTGTTCCTGGCGTCTCTTTTAACGCGATGAGGAAGGCCGTCGCACTTTGCGGAGTGTGCATGGAAGGCGGTTGGAGGTGACGGAAAATGGAGGATTCCGTGACACGTAATTCCGTGACCGTGATGGCATAAAAGAGACAAGGCCGGCCCTTCGATCCCAAAATTGGAAATCCATTCAAAGTCTTGCTCCAGCAGGAAGTCAATCGAGGACGTGTGCCCCAGAACCGATACCCCGCGCAGGCAAACAACGCTGATAAAAACTATAAGTTCAGCAGAGCCTTTAAGGAAACGCTCCAACTTCGAGTCCACCTGCAACTTCATCTAGAGCTGCTACTTCAACAAGAGCTGCCAATTTATCTAAAGCTACTACTTCAACTAGAGTGCTGCTTCAACAAAAGCTGCTACTTCAACAAGAGTTGCTACTTCAACAAGAGCTGCCACTACCACTAAAGGTACTACTCCAACAAAAGCTGCCACTACAACTAAAACTACCACTTCATCGCCGACACCCTCAACAGAACAGCAATGGTCAACGAGGTGGCTGAAAACGTTCTCGCAACCATCGGCACGATCCTCTGGTGCGTCCAGCTCGTGCCACAGTGCATTGCAAACTACAGAAAAAAAGACTGTCTCGGCTTGCCGACGTCCATGATGTTCCTCTGGGCGGCTAGCGGCGTGCCGTTCTCCATCTACTTCTTCGGCACGGACTCGTCCATCCCGCTCCGCATCCAGCCACAGCTCTTCACGCTCTTTTGCACGATCTCATGGGCCCAGACGCTCTACTACCCGCCCGTGCAGATGCCGCACAGGAAGATCGTGTTGATTGTGGGCTCATTTGTGGCCGTGGCCGCGGGCATCGAGATCGGCCTCATTTTGTGGCTCCGCCCACTTCATCGCCGTGGCATCGAATGGCCCATGCTCGTCATTGGCATTGTTGCATCCGTCGTGCTTGCACTCGGCTTGGTGCCGCCGTACTTCCAGTTGGCCAAGAGACGCGGCCGCGTGGTGGGCATCAGCTTCATTTTCTTGGGCATGGACTCCGCCGGCGCGTTCTTTTCCATGATGAGCATCGTGGTGGGCTCCATGGACTTGATGAGTCTCATTCTCTACGCCATTGTGCTCGCCATGGAAATTGGAATCTTTGCCAGCGCGTTGGTCTGGTACCTCACTGGCGGGCGCAAGGTTTTGCGCGAGGAAAAGGCGGAGAGGCTAAGGTTGAAGGAGGAGGCCGACCATGAGTCGCTGCAGAGCACCGAGGCTGACGAGCGCAGCATCGAGACCGAGAAGCCGCTCGACGCATAGTCTGTTTTCCGTTCTCCACCAATTTCCATTTCCATTTCCATTCGTCCCATTCACCATCCATTTCTTCTACCCTTCATTCTCGGTTCCACGTTTATAGATTCTATATTCTAATATCATCATGTATTATTTGCACGCGGTCCGCGCCGCATCACGCGCACCATCTTAACCTCTCCACCTACACCTTCACCACCGATCCTCCACTCATTTCACTCATCCACCACTATCTTTTTTAGCCGCTCCAGCCTTTTCAACCTTTTCCACCGTTTTCCTCCCACTACAAGCGCCTCTAATGGTACGTCGCCGCCCGCCCAAACACTCTTGCCCATACTAACCGCAGTCTGCGTTTTCTCCGCTCAATTTAGCGGAGGAGGAGTCCAAAAGGGACCTCGAGGAGGAGCACACGCGTGAAATCGAAGTGGCCAACGCCTACAAAACATACGAGGCCGCCATCGCGCTTCACCGCCAGCGCAAAACCGTCGATGCCTATCTCAAATATCGCGAGTTAAGCAACTCGCCCGTCATCTCCAACCATTACTACGATGAGGTCCAGGTGGTCAGGGGCGCCCAAAATGCCACCGCCACCGCCACAGACGCATTGGCGTTTCTCCCGCCCAATGTCAAAAACATCCGGTACCTTTTTTTCCGCAACAGGGGCTTCTTGCACTTGCTGATCTTGCGGGACGGCCCGCCCGTGCTTGCGGCCGTGCTAGCCGCGGACCAGAAGGCTTCCGACGACCTTGGCGACATGGCCGCGGCAGACTTTGCAAAGGAGTTGTTCTACTCCATGCTAGACGGCTTCAGCACGTGCCTTATGTACCAGGAGGCCGACAGCTCTCTTCTCGAAACACTCCACAACATCTACCGCTACCTTGGCGTGCAACGGCTCGCCCGCTTCACGCTTGAGTACGCGCTTCTGGCGCCGGACGAGTCCGAGGACGCCATCAACTTGCTCCCGCTCAATTCGTGGGCCTTTGACGCAAACAAGGCTCCGCCACCCGATCTCGCCTTCCTCGAGCCCTTGCGCTCCGACTTTCTCGACCAGGCCCGCCGTCAGTACGCCGTGGCCACCCTCGACGTCCACATCGCCGCCCTGCCGCGCTGGCTGGACGTGCTCTCATCGTTCTCGGCGGCCTTGAAGGCCCACGTGGATAAAGAACGCGTGCTGGACCTTTTGAAGCTGGGTTGCAGGCATTTTGACGCGTACGCTGCGTCAGAACTGGCGTTCCAGGCCGTGACTTACACCTTTGTCGACCCCACGGACGAGCCACAGCCACTGGTCGATCGAATTGCCTCCCCCCTGGTTGAAATCGTGCCCGCGCCCAAGGCAGAAACGCCGGTGCCAGAGGTGGCCGAGCCGCTTCCCAAGCCGCCTCCACCGGCCCCAGAGAAGGTGCAGATGCGGCTTTCAAAGCGTCTTAACCGCGACGATGTGGATCCCGTGGAGCCCGACGACATTATCTTGACCAGGTACTACTTTGCCGAGACAGAGGCGTATTTCAATCAGTTGAACCAGTTCTTCTCCGAGCTATATCCTGTCAACTCCCCAGTGCTCACGGACCTTATCCCGTTTGTTCTAGAGGAACAGACGTCGTTGTCTTCTGACGCTTACAAGCAAGACTTCATCAAGCTTCTCAACGAGTGGCGCCCAGGATACACCGATTTGCTTCTAGCGTCCGGAAAGTCCGCGCTGGTCAGCAAGTCCAGCAGTGACCAGAAGAAATTGATGGATGTGTTGACAACTTTTGGCAATCAGTTGTCCGATCCGAAGTTGATGGTCGACATTCCCGAGCTCAGCGAAGACGCAGACCTGATCAAACGCATTCTCACGCATCATCAAGACAGAGCCATCAGCATTAGTGCCGCAAGGATTGAAATCTTGCTGCACTTACTCAAAACAATAACAACCACTCGCTGGCAGCCTGACCTCTTTAAGGAAACAAAAGAATGGGTTCTACTGTTGGAGTCTCAAATCTTGAAGAAACTCAGGAAGTCCAGCGAATTGAACACTTCGTTAGCATTGGGCGTCTTCGAAGTGCTTGTCAATTCTTTTATCGATATGAAAGAAAAGATTGACTCCTCACTAGAGAATGGAGCATTTCAAAATTTACCAAAACCCGCAAAGGCCAAATTGAACGCCAGATTGATCGAGCTTTCCAGACTTAATGCTAGATCCGCCAAGTGGCTGGACTTTCTCGAACAAAGCTTGGCGGGATCATCGTATCAAAGTGATGAGGGTATTGAGACTCGCTTACATACTTTCATCAGATTCGGTTGGGTCAAAAACTACTATATCGCAGCTAAGAGCTGTCTGTGGAAGGAGAAAACTTATGTGGTGACCCATTTGAAGGAACTTTCCGTCATTCTTGCTTCAGCAACATCATTCGACAATGTCGTCTACCCAAATCTCTCCAATATAGGAGAGCTTTCTCTTGAGAGTTTGCAGAGAAGAATGTCGACAGCGTTGATCTTATCCATTTTCACAAGAATTCTAGACAATACAGTCTCAGTATCGAGCAGCCCCAATGACACAATTCATTTATTAGAAGACATTCTTGTGGGGGATGAAAGGAGTATAGTCCAACATCAAAGCACTCAGCAGTCACATCGTGGGGCAGATATGACACTCGACTCTTTCTCCCTTCAAAGCGTGAGAGACTTTTTCAACGAATGTCCAGTGGATTTAAAACTCCGCCTTTGGAACATTCTTTTTGCATTTTATGAGAAAGACTCTTTTGCGAAATACCAACGTGGGTTTGAGAAATTCACCATCTTCATGACTGACTTCCTTGCTAGCAAAGCTTATGTTGATTATGCTGGCGACAAAAACTCGTTGATCACCAACCTCATTTCTTCTTTTCACGGCTACTTGTCAACCTTTTTGCATCATTTGTCCAAATCAAAGTGGGAGTTAGCTTCACCCGCGAGCGATCCTTCGATTGTCGCAAGTTTCATGCGAATTTTCGAGTTGTGCTATTGCTTCAGTTTACACGAGGAATCTGCCTTAATTACTGGCTGCAGGGTCACCCTTAATCTGAGGTCCAGTCAAGTGTTCGACTACTTCAAGGACTTATTTATTCAGTGCAACACAATTCTCATGATTTACTACGTCAATCAATGTATGGCAGTATGTGATGAAAATTCGGAAAGCATTTTGTCTCGATTGTTGTCATTAGTTCATCACCAGTTGGGATTGCGTCGCTTATGTGATTCCTCAAAAGGTTTGTTCCTTAGATTCTCCGAAGACGTTTTGGTCTCTCTTAACACTCCTCCTGAGAAAGAATTGACGCAGATTATGTCATGTCGATTCCATTACAAGATCAAGTTAGATGGAAAATTCCCAGTGGATCATTACACAATTGAGAGTGCGGATTTGGATAAGAAAAGTGCAGAAGAGCTTGCGGCATTCATTTTACCTCTATGTTTCAAAACCAGTCCATTGACACAAGCTCCCAGAAACGATCTCAGACAAGTCATAGATGACCTTTTTGAAATCATCGGCGATCCAAATTATGAGGACGACCCTATGCTAAACGATAATAGTATGGCGCTTGAAAATTTTTTGGAGCAGACTATCCTAGGGCCTCGCTTCATTAAAGAATGCTTTTTCGGCCTCCAATCGTACGAATGCCTCAAAACACCAGAGCCAAATGTTTTAGCACAACAAGGCCTTTATTTCTTGGTAGCCGTGCTTATGTTCAATTCTTATAAAACCAGAAAGAAGTCCGCGCAGAGTCGAACGGTTGAGCTTGAAAGGATCATCAGCCTTTTATTCTACGACTTGATAAATGGAAGTTCACGAGCTGAGAGTTGGATCTTGTTGGGCCAAGCTTACGGCTTTATAGTTGAAGACGATTTAATATGGACCTCTGACAAAGTTAACATGTTGGAAAGAAAAGTTGCAACTGCAAACATCCAAAGAAAATCACTTATATGTTACATGATGGCCACCAGCATCATCACCAAAAAAGGTCTTTTTGAAAATGATGGATATAAACCTGTGTTGAATGTTCTCATGTCATCATTTGTCAGAGAAATGTACAGTGCCTGCAGAACGCCTATGGATATGATTACCTTCAAGGTATATCGTAATTCGAAATTCGTTCGAAGAAACAATCAGACAATGTTTTCCGCAATTTCGGAGAAGCCCAATGTTTCGTTGAAATTCTGTCTTTTACTCATGTATCGCTGTTTGAAGCTTGCGACAAAGTTCAGCCCACAAGACTGGTCGCTGTGGTACTTACTCGGTAAAGTGGAAGATAAACTCAAGATCGGTCCTACTCAAGTTCTCGATGATATGGTGCATGCCTGCAAATTGGCTAAGGATCAAAGTTCTGCCGGTGATCCAATTTTGGAACCTGCTTACAAGCTTTATAGCTTGCTATACAAGTACGTGAAAAAGAATAAACTCAAGCTCGAAAGAGCGTCTGAGTACTTGAGGATTGAAACCTGGTTCTTCCTTAGAGATTTGCCCACATGCACGGAGAAAAACGACTTTTACCGCCATGTGCTACAAGCGTTGGAACGCCTAACGTCACTCGACAAAAAAGGTTGGTATCACAAACATTTGTATCGCCTGGCGGTCATAGTTTACGACGAATTTGGTGATGTTGCTAAAGCAAAGTCGTTGGTGAGCAAATTCTTCTCTTTGAAGTCCACCACCAAAAGCTTCTTGCAATTATGGAAGCCTGAGAACGAAAGGCCAGGAAAGCATTTCGTGTACATGTATCAGTACACGATGTTCTACATCAAATTATTAAGAGATGAAATGGATGTCTCCTCGTTATGCATTTTGTTTCCCAAGCTTCGCAAAGCTAACTCGATTATGGTGTCTCTTTCTTCCGCATGGGACGAGATTTGCCAGGCTCTCTGTCAAATAACTCGGAAGTTGTTATTCGTGGAAAAAAATAGCATCGAGAAATTCATCAACCTCCATTCACATCCCGAATTCACGGCGAAGGCCAAGAGCCTTGTGGAGAACATAAATGCCGAAAAGTTGAAACCTTACGAAGAGAAGAGCATTGTGTTTCTCAACATCTTCGCGGAGATGAGAAAACTCAACAACGGTTTTGGCCCAACGTCCTTGATTGATGACACCTTCGGAGCAGTTTTTGTGAAGTTTTATCAATGTGAGCGAGCGGATCAGTTGCCCAGCAAGACTCCAGACACTCCCAGTGGAAAGATCAAAAAGCTCGCCAGAAGGGATTTGTATCCTTTTGCTCTTGAAGTCACAGCTAAATGCAAAAAGGTGGCAGAATCTATACTGAAGGATAGCCTGGATATCTTCAGACGATTCATACAAGAGTACGAGACCGAGAAAAAAGAATCAGAGCGAATGGAAAAAATTAAGGAAGTGGCTCGTATCTATGGTCAACAGAGATCGTTGACTGAGCGGGTGATAGCACGGAGTCAAAAAGCCCAGAGCTTGGCCATGGCTGAGCGGTTTCTGATCAGGCCACATTTTGTTCCCAAGCAGCTGCCTGTGCCAAATCCGTCCCTTGAAGAAATATACAGAGGAATTCCGGCCCTACAGAATTTCAGCTTGGACAAGATTTTCCGTGTTCGAACCGCCATCAAAAGAAAGTACAAGTCGCTTTTGCCCGATCCAGAAGAGGTTATTTTGATCTCAGATACGGAATCCGAAACATCGGCGATGCACTCACCGCACAAAAGCGCCGTGAGCGTTGGCTCCATTCCGCCTGCTTTGTTAGATGACCGAGCCGTTCATAATCAATTCGGTGATGATGCCCAGCAGCTTCCGGCGAATGCTGCGGGAACTGACGCACGTCCAGTACCAGCATTTTCCAGCGCAGATCGGGAATTTTTCGTGACTGAAGTCAAAAGGGCTCAAGGGAATAGCGAGAATCAAATGGGAGCTCAAGCAAATTCTTCTGGACAAACGCTCTCATCCGATATTTTTCCTGCTATAGTTTCTGCTAGCTCAATCGGTGAGAGCGAGTCAAAAAGACCAGCAGGCGAAGAAATAGGACCGACTGACGTGAAAAAGCTCAAGTCAGACTAAATAGAAATAAGATGAAGATCCCGGGGAAATGACTATAAAATAACAATGAAATTAGAGCCCAATAATACTCGTAAAGGTTAAAAAATAAAATTTGCTCCACGGCAGGTTCGAACTGTCGACCTTCAGATTGCACAACCTTAGTTATGAGACTGACGCTCTGCCAACTGAGCTAGTGAAGCAAATCTGATGTGTTTTGAAATGTTGATATGTAAACCAAGACTACCTAAAGAAAAGCTTTTTTGCTAAACATCGTTTGAGAGACTCAATCGTTCAACGTGTGAGTCTAAATTTCATTGACCGTATATAGCAGGGCAGATTTCAGCATCAAATCGGCATCAGTACGCAGTCTTCCAAGGCAGACGTCGAGTCTATGATGCAAAGTTGGCGCAGTATTAGTTCTTCCTCGGGAACTTCCAGAGGTGCCGACAGAGCCAAGCCTTTATCGGTGACAGCCAACAAATCTTTCACTCGCGAAATCTCGGCAAACGTGTAGGAAGTTGAAAAGTATTTGGACATGAAGGCGTCTGGATCAAGGCCAGAATCAAACATGCTATGGATGTATTTCAACGACACTAGTTGAAGCAAGCAGACGATTTTGTCAATGGCACGCACGAAGAGCATTTTTCCAGGAAAATGGTGCTTGTCGATTCTGTTGATGACTGGAAGCACGTCGTTGGGGCTGGACCAAGACAGTCCGTGGGTGGAATGGAGCACGCCGAGATCGAAAGTTCTGACCAAGCGCTGGACACAATTCTCCGAGGCGTCTTCAGCCAAAATAGTGAAAAACTCGCCTGCAAGGCGAACCTTCTCCTTATAAGTGCCCTCTAGTAGAATGGAGCTTAAAGTACTGTGGGCCCTGTCCACCACCTGTCGGGCAGCAGCCTCCCCCGCACGGGTCATGGAAACGACGCTGCCAGCACGCGACAGCGAAGCAGACCGGTCAAGCTCGGCAGAAACCCTTTTGTTGAGCGACGCGACAAAGAAAGCGCGTTCGGCCTCAAACACCCTGCCTCGGCCAGCGAGTGCAGACAACGAGCGGAGCCGGAGAAGCGAGTTGAGCAAATAAAAGAGCGAGATTTCTTCTCTGTCAGAAAGCGAAACGTGCCGATGTGAAAGGGGCCCCGACTCGGCCGCGGCTGTGACGTGGCTCATGTAGGTAGACAAATGGAGAGATGGAAGCGCGAGAAGCGTTTTAAGAAGCACATCTGCAGCCCCTGTGAGCCCGTCGTCAATGGTGTCACGCTCGATGACCACTGTGACGATGCAAAACGCGTAGTAGCGGCAGTAGTCGACGACGGACTCAAAAGGAACGCCTTCATGGCCCGCCACCTCCATCAAAAGGTCGTCGTCTGCAAGCCCGGTGCTCACCAAAGGCATGACTTTGTGCGCGAGCCCCTGGCAGTACGCCAACTCGGCGAGCGACGCCACCAAAGGGAAGAAATGCACACACAAGGCCTCTCGGAGCAAAGGCTCGGTCACGGCTCGGGCCGACCGCAAGTACGCGGCAACAAAGTCCACAAGCAGGCTCAAAAGAGCCTCGCCGCGGCCACCAAGAAGCCCTTCTTTGCACATGGCTAATACTAGCGCCGCGAGCTTGGCAAACACGACCCGTGCCGCGGAGGATGTCTTATCGGCCACGAAAAAAGACGTTCCGACGGCGCCAATGAAGGTCTCGGTCAACCGCACGACCTGGTTGAGTGTAGATGCAAACGACGCCGACGTCTGGAGAAACAGCAAGTCCGCAGGGCTCCCCGACGGCGGTTTGCAGCATAAAAAGCGCCTGCTCACCAACAAAAGCCGGCGGAGCGTGAGGAGCCAAAGCCAGCGGTGGTCCGCGAGCGGGTGAGTGGACAAAATGAAAAAGTACTCGTTCATGGCGTCAGGAAGCAGGAGCGACGCGTGCGCAAGCGCGTTGGCGCCGTCCATATGATCGTAGATGGCTAGGCGCTCGTCGAGATGGGCATTGATGGCCCGCACGAGCGCGCCGGGGCTGGCGGTGTCTGCAAACAGCACGGGCGAGTCCGGGCGCAGGTCTTGGTCGGCCATTGGGAACACAACTGTATGACGGAGCTGAGCTGGGTAGTGCTGGATGACAGAACTAAGCGACAGAGCACGCTGGTGAGTGTTGAAGGTGGAGGTGAGCGCGCGCGTGCAGGAGCACCAGGCACAGCGATAAAGCACCAGCTCCACAAGTTAGGCGCCATCTCCAGCGCCATCTCTGTCTCGGCCATGTCAGGCTCCTCCAAGTCGCTTATACGGGCCATGACCGCCGTGTTCCAGACGTGGTCGCCGGCCACGTCCGCGCACTGGGCCGCAGACCCGCCCCTCCAAATCAAAGAACTCTACTCGGTCATCTACGCCTACATCGAGCGCCACAATACCGCCGCCACCTTGGGCTCGTCTGTGGACGAAGACTTGCGTGCTACGTACGGTGAGTACATCAAGGACTCGGCGGACTTGTCGCGCGAGCTCTTCTTCCTTGAGTTGCTCTGCCGCCTTCTGCCCATGCTCAACATTGCCAGTATGAAGCTGTGGCTCGGGACCTACCTCCGGCCGGCGCTCGACAGTGCCGGTTTCGACCACGACTTTGTGTCAAAGGCCCGCGACTTTCTCCGCTCCGCCACGTTGGAGCTTCTTCCGACGGCGGACCCGATCTTGCGCCAGAGCAGGCTTTCCATTGCAAAAATGGTGATGGGCCGCGTGCTCCTGGTGTACTTGGGCCACGAAAAGAACGCTTCCGAGCTTCTAGGCCTCGAGGTGCTGCAGGCCGACACGGACTCCGAGTTGTACGCCGAACGCCGCCGTTTCATCGAGTACAACTGCGTGGTGCTTCTTCAGGAATGGGGCCTCAAGCATCCGGACCAGTTTTTCGGCCTCATCAACGGCCCGTTTTGTGTTGCCGCCACCCGCTGCAAGCTGTTGGTTGTGGCTGCCCGCGTGGTGTCCCAGCGCAGGTCCACGGTTCGGTGTATCGTCGACTCTCCGTTCTTCCTCAATCTCCTACGATCGCTTCTTTTGGACTTCAGCGAGTCGATCTTGGCCGGCTCATTGTGCGTGCTCTTGATGTCCTTGGGGAAGATCTGCCACAGGATCACCGCATACCTCCCCGAGCTTTTTGCTATCCACGCCCGCTTGGTTTCGTGGGCTGAATGCCCCAAAATCGGCGATGCGGCCACACTGGTGGCGGCCGGCGCCAACTGGGAGCTCGCTGAGCCCGACAAAGTCACGGCCATCATGCAGACAAAGCTCTACTTCGATGGCGAGTTCGATCTCCTGTACTTCGTCACGCTTCTTTATGGCTTGTTCCCTCGCAATCTCCTATCGTTCTCCATGGCCCCTGTGGAGTATCTATCAACGCACAAGCCCCAGAAAGTGGCTCTGGAAGCAAATTTTTGTATTCAGACGTTGGCCGAGACTTCATCGGCGGTCTCCCTTGTGCTGTCCAGATCGGAAGCGTGCCTTCAACGCTTGATGCTCCATCCTAACATCCTCCACAATATCTCAGCAGCAGACGAACTAAGTAATCCCATGGCTTGGCTCTTAGAGAAATACAAAGGCGAGGATATCGGAGAGGAGGATGTTTTTCTATCTTGCTTTGCATTCAACCCCGAGATTATGGTTTCCCTACCAGATCACGTTAATGCTCTGGAGCACTTTGCTGCGGAGAATGTTCCCGCGCAAACAGTCCCTTTCAAAAAGGAAATAAGGAAAGGACTGGGGTTTTCGAATGGAATCTTGTTCAGAAATCCGTTCGGCGCAACATCTGATGGCTCTAGCTCACAAGCCAACGAGGCACCCACCAATTCCCACATTCCACAATACTGGCAGAGCATTGACCGAAGAGTTTCCATAGTGCCTACCAATCTTGTTTTGGAAAATACCACGGGCACATTCGATAAAGACTTAGGCGAATTGAAGTTCAAGACCATCGAGCATGATGGCAGCAGCATAACCTCCGACGCAACTCTCAAGTCAGAGGCAGGAAACGATTGGCGAAAGAGAGACCAGCTAAGTGACCTATACACGGTCCACGAAAAACTATACACGTCTTCGGCGCCGAGCACAGCCCGAAAGACAGTCATCAACACTGAAGCGACGCAAAGCAGAACAGAACGAGCAGGAAGCACCGTTTCGGATATTCTTTCCAAACAACTCAGACACGAGAAAGTTCCGGATGCGGTTAAAGACTCATCGACGGCTATACAAGGCACAGCGCTAGATTTCTACCAGCGTGAGCTTCTCCTCATGAAAAATGAGATGGAGTTCACTAGTTTGATGAAGAACTTGAACAAGATGAACTACGTGAAGCTCAAACTCAAATACAACAAGTTGCTCAAGCAGAACGATACTTTGAAGGCTACCACAGGTGATTCGGTAAGAACAGAACGGGCGGCCAGCACGGGAACATATCAGGATACGCTTAGAGCGGTACAGGAGCAAAATGACAAATTCAAGTTCTTGACACTATCGGAAACCGAAGCCATGCTTAACAAAATCCTGGAGCTTGAGTCCAAAATCCTGGAGTGTCGGGTTACACTTCGTGAACAAGATTTGGAGCTCACGACCAAGGATGCTCTGTATCAGCATTTGAAGAAAGACCTTGAGACGAGGACGAACCAGAAAATGGAGCTTGAAACTCGGGTGAAAGAGCTCGAGCAAATGCTCATCGAAAGGGGCAATAAAGACGACATAAAGCCGGAATTCGTTGAAGCTTCGCCCTATCTAAGCGAGCAGGAGCAGGAGCTCGCCAGCGCCATATCACAGCTCCAACTCACGCAGAGCCAGAATCAGAAGCTCGAGTCTGAGTTGAGCACCATCAAATCCGAGCTCGAAAACACAAGAAAGGGCGTGGATCACCTTCTTGAGTCCCAAAGATTGGAGTTGGCCCAAACAATGCGCGAGCAGAGCGCCCAAAACGAACGCAAAATTCTGGAGCTCAATAGTGTGATCATGAAATACGAGATCTCACTCGACCAGGTCAACGCTCGCGTGGTGCAATTGCTGAAGGCAAAGCCCATCTCCATTCCTACTTCTGGTGTTCAGTCAAGTATGGGATTCGGATCGCTCGCCTCGGGTCAAGCCACACCCAACATCCGTCCCGGATTGGAGCAGCTGTCGCCCATGGCAATGCAGCAAAATGATTTCTACAGAGGCATCGATCCATCCAAGCACCGCGCTTCTTCTACCTCGCTGGAAAGCACCAATCTGTTGCCTGGGCATTACTCAAAAGCGCAAATGGCCAATTCACTAGCTGCGCCTCGCCACAACGTCGCCACCGTCGTGCCTATCATCAAAGGCAGGGGCGGCTACCAAAAACGGATCAAAAAAGTTATGTAACCAAGCCACCAGCTGTCTGGAATGCTAGAGGCTGAGACGTGTCGGGCGGGTATGGCTACGTCACGTGCACACAAAAGACACGCAACACGTAACTGAGTCCAACCAAGCCTCTCGTTCAAAAGCTTTTGATTCACTTTGTTCTGGTGCACCTAACTCCAGGCTCTAGTACTCTGCTGCTTCGACATGTCGCAAACGCTCAAAAAGAGAGGACAGAAGGTGTCGCTGTCTTCTGGCAAAGAGGCATCCGTGGATGTCAGCGACGTGAAATTTCAGGCTCCACAAAAGGAGCCCGACAGCCACTACTACATTGCCATGACCATCCTCACGTGTATTGGAGCTTACTTGAGGTTCCGTATCTTGGGATTTCCTGACAAGGTTGTTTTTGACGAGGTCCACTTTGGAAAATTCGCTTCGTACTACTTGGAGGGCACATACTTTTTTGACTTGCACCCTCCATTCGCCAAATTGCTCATTGCCTTTGCCGGATGGCTTGTTGGATACGATGGAAAGTTCAAGTTTGACAGCATTGGAGACAACTACCTGTCCAACCACGTGCCTTACATTGCTTACCGTGCACTTCTGGCCATTCAAGGAACCGCCGTGATCCCCGTGATGTTCATGACCATGAAGACGCTCAACTTTTCCGTTCTCGCTTGTGTCTTGTCTACCTCTTTGGTTGTTTTTGACAACGCACAGATTGTGGACTCCAGATTGATTTTGTTGGATGCAACCTTGATTTTGAGTGTTGCCTTGACCATTTTTTCCTACTGCAAGTTCAGTGTGTACCGTCTTCAGCCTTTTGGCAAGAAGTGGTGGACCTGGTTGGTGCTCACTGGTGTTTCATTGTCGTGTGTCATTTCCACCAAGTACGTCGGTGTGTTCACCTACCTCACCATTGGAATTGCTGTGTGTCATGAGTTGTGGATTTTGCTCGACATCAAAAAGGGACTCTCATTGAACGAATTTGGAAGCCACTTTTTCGCTCGTTTCGTGGCTTTGATTTTCATTCCGTTCTGTATTTACTTATACTGGTTTGCCTTACACTTCAGCATTTTGACCAAGTCTGGCCCTGGTGACGCCTTCATGTCTTCTGACTTCCAGGAGACTTTGCAAGAGTCTGCGTTGATGAAGTCCGCCAAGCCTGTTAAGTACCACGATATTCTCACCATCAAGCACAAGGGAACTGAAGCTTTCTTGCACTCTCATGAGCACAAGTACCCATTGCGTTACGAGAATGGCAGAATCTCCTCCAACTTACAGCAAGTCACCTGTGTATCTGACCAAGATGGAAAGGAGATCACCGATGTTTTGTCGCAGTGGGAAATCTTGCCAGAGAAGGAAGTGGCAAAGGGTACACAAGTTCACACCAACGATATCATTCGTTTGAGACACGTCGGAACTGGCGGCTACTTGCTTACCCATGACGTCGCCTCTCCTTTGAAGGCCACGAACGAGGAATTTGTCGTTGTGCATGGCGAAAGTGCGGAGACCAGATTTTCAGAGACTCTTTTCCGTTTGCGCTTGGCAGAACCAGGTAAGAACGAAAAGAACAAGCGCGTGGTTGTCAAGTCCAAGGCCACGCCAATGAGAATTGTCCACGTTGACACCGTTGTCGCCATGTGGACACATGAAGACGAGTTGTTGCCCGACTGGGCTCTTGAGCACCAAGAGGTGAGCGGAAACAAGAAAGTCCAGGACCTGGACAACGTTTGGACCTTTGACACGATTGTGAACCTCGCTGAGGACGACGCTCGGAACCAGGTGATCCCCAAGACCGTCAAGAAGATGGCGTTTTATAAGAAATGGCTCCACCTCCAGTCGTTGATGTTTATGCACAACAACCAATTGAGCTCGGAGCATCCGTTTGCATCGCAGCCAGACTCGTGGCCACTCGCCATGTCGGGAGTGTCATTCTGGAACGACAACGACGAGAGAAAGCAGATTTTCTTTATCGGAAACGTCATTGGCTTCTGGATCCAAGCGGGATTTCTTGCGGTGTACGTGGGCTTTGTTCTCGCTGACTTGGTGACGTCCCGTAGAGACTACCATCTTTTGAGCCAGCCGGCCAAGTCCCGCTTATACAACACTTTGGGCTTCTTGTTCATTGGTTGGGCCGCTCACTACTTCCCGTTCTTCTTGATGAATAGACAGAAGTTCTTGCACCACTACTTGCCTGCTCACTTGATTGCAGCTTTGTTCACCGGTGGATTCATCGAGTTCCTCTGCATGAACAGAACCAACTCCGTGCGAAAGGGCGTGCCTCCCATGGGCATCAACCAAAAGAAAATGGCCTTGTTGTGTTTGGTGATCATATCCGGCGTCATGTGGTTCCTCTGGTTCACCAAGGTTGTGGTGTACGGAAACTACACCATGCCTCCACAGGAGTTGAAGAAGAGACAGTGGTTGGACATTGCGTTGCACTACGTCAAGTAGGCCGTCGACGCCAGCCCGTGTTTGACTCCTTTTAAAGCGACGTCAGTCCGTATATATACAATTGAGGGCCTCATCAGTCGGAACGTAGACATTTGTTGGACAGGGATGCAGAAGAAGACTGTTTCCCGACTCCTTTTTTCTTGATCCTTCTCTTCACTATTCTTTACTTCACTTTATTTTTCTTTACTTTTCTTGAATTGTTACCCGTCTATTTTTCTCTTTTCGCCTCTCTATGTTCAGCAGTTCGTATTAATTTCCGCCAGCCGCTATCGGGTGCGCGATTAGCTCCTCCATCACCATTTTTCCCCAACAATGACCATCAAACGCTTTCTTGAAGGCCTCAATGGCGTCCTGCGGTCGTTGACAAAACTCCATCTTGTCACCGGCAACCAGTCCGCCGACATGGACTCTGTCGTCAGCGCAATTGCATACGCATATTTGCACCACCACAAGTTTCCCAACAGCACGCCCTACGTTCCGCTTGTCAACATTTGCAGGGAAGATCTCCGGCTCCGCAAGGACATCGTGATGCTCCTCGAGCAGCACGACGTGCCCAGCTCCATCTTGTGCTTTCTCGACGACGTGAAGCGGCTCACGGACGAAAATCCGGCCCTTCTGATCGATCTTGTGTTGGTGGACCATTGCAACCTCCAGGGCGACGTGCTCACCCGTCTCCACCGGGAAAACCGCGTGACGGTATCGGCGATCATCGACCACCACGCAGATGAGGACGCGTTCGTTGATGCTTGCCCACGCATCATTCGCTCTTCGGGCTCATGCTCGTCTTTAGTGTTCAACTACTGGAAGGCCGAGATCGGCACGCTTTCCGAGCCCGAGCTCGCCCACATCTTGCTTGGCCCGCTCTTGATCGACACCTCCAGCATGACGCAGAAAGTCGAGCAGCCAGACGTAGACGCTTTTGCCGAATATCAGCGCATGTGTTCAGCCGAGGTGGGCACGGCTTCCGCTGGAAAAGACAGCCTTGGTGAATACTACGAGGCTTTGAAAAAGGCCAAAAAGGACTTGAGCCTGTTTCTGTTTGCAGACGTGTTGCGCAAGGACTACAAGCAATTTTGCTTCACCACCCGGCAAAAAACGGACATCACTGTTGGCTTCAGCTCGGTTGGAAAGTCGCTCAGCTGGTTGCTCAGAACTTACTCGAACGACGAGGTCGTCGCTTCGGTAAAGTCCATGTGGAAAGATTTGGGCTTGGATCTTCTTGTGGTCACGTCGTCGTACACACAGAAAGAGACTGGCCGCTATACTAGAGAATTTTGTTTTGCCACGAGCAACCCGGGCCTCGAAGACATCAATCGTCATGCCGACGACTTGAAGCTCGCTCCCGGATTTTACAATCGTAAAAAGGCACAAGCCACTTTGGACAGCATCAACAGAGCCTTCACGTTCGAGGTGTTTGACCAGGGAAACGTGGCGGCCAGCAGGAAGCAGGTCGTTCCCATTGTCAAGAGCATTATCGAGTCGTCTATTCTGATCTAAGAAGAGAGATATGCAACAGACATCGTTGTGTCGTTTTGATCTAAGACAGAGAGAGATATGCAACGGAGTACTTTCTATCCTGGCCCTCCTCAGAGACATCGAGCTCGCGGCAGTCTTGCGGAAGCAGGTCTTGCTGATGCTCGAGAAAGCGGCATAGAGACTCCCAGACTTCTTTGGGCACGTCGAGCACGTCGTCCTCCAGTGGCTGTGTCAGTCTGTCATAAAGCAACTTTAGACAATTTTTTAGCTTCGACGTACTGTAGCACACATCTAGGCCCACATTGGTGACCCACGCATTCAATGCCACAGGCACGTCTGCACCAGCACATGTCACGGAGAATCTTCGGATGCCGGCGCTGTTAACACGATCCAACATCGCTGAGTATACAAAGGAGTAGGGCTCGTAAGTTTCTGTGGCGTTCCCGTACTGGAGCTTCACATTCCACTTTTGAATTTTCAAGATGTTGTTTTCTAGCTGCCCAAGAGAGCCTCCACAGCCTTGACAAGAATCAGTTTGCGACGGAAGCAAAATATAAGACGATCCAATGGTAACGTATCCCGGAGACGGAACGAGCTTCCGGTTGTAGTCCTTGTCGTGATCATTATGTTTTTCATCATGAGGCTTGTGGCAATGCCAGAAGTCCATCATCTCGTGCCAAAACTCCAGAGGCATGTCTATGAACTTGTGTGACTTGGAAGCTATGACAGAAGTGCTGCAATGGGGGCAGCAGAAGTGAAACACGTTGACATTTTCTGCATTCTTTGGAGTTTTTCGAGCGAGGTCTGACACAGACCAGACCCCGCTTGACGCGGATAGAGCCATGAACGGCGACAGTGAAACGGGCAAGGCAGCTTGATCTAGCGAAAGCACAACAACAATCAGCGCACCCAGCCTGGCGATCTTCTTGATTTGGGGCGGACGAGTTTCGTTTTCGTCAAGAGGAAGCGGCACTTCGAAGGCGCGTGGCGTGGCGCTTGAAGCATCACTGCTGGTGCTGAGAGCCGCAGTGAGAGTAAACACATTTTCTTTCACAGAGATATTTTTGATGGTCTGCACATCTGGCGCCTCAAGATGGATAGTAACCTGGTTTAAGCGAGGTAGGCTCTCACACAAGTACATAGTGGAGTTGAGATACCACGAGATGCGCGACATGGAGGTGGGCCATGACATGCACACCCACGGTGGCCGTGGTGAAGTAGCACCCTGCGCGAGATCGCTAAAACCGACCAGTACGAACGGGGTAGGGCGGCTCGACTGAGCTGAAACTCGATGCTCTCCCTCGGTGATCTCTTTTGCTTTGCATCAACACACTGCCGCTAACCGCGCGGTGCTTGTCAACCACACTATCGATGCCGTGGCCGGCATCAGCGTCGAAACTCAAAGGAGAGCTAACGTTGGGTGATACGGGAGGCATGCGCGAATGCTGGCCCGATGCTCTTTCTTTGTGCACATGTAAGGCATTCAACGCGTTGGAGGACAGCGATTTGGCCGGGGCCCGCGAGGCCACATCGTAGGGAATGGGGGACGTGGATATCAAATCAAGGTCATCGGTGACAGCGGTATAAGACCCGGAGGTGGTCGACAACGAGTTCAGGTTGTTGTTGAATCTTCTATGGAGCTCGCTGTCGATGCGGTTGCCCAGAATAGGCAGGTTATCATGGAGACTGGAGCCGGACGACTTGTGAGTTAAACCTCGAGACAGCCTCTCTTTGGGGTCTTTGGGCAGCAAGGCCGCAGCCACGCCACCAACAGAGTCTTTTGATTTGACATACCGGGCGTGCAAGCCCTGCGGCAGGTCCATGTAACAGAAGTAGTCCACGCTGAACTGAAGAAACGACACGCGGCGCTTCTGCGAGTAATGGTGCGTCAAGGCCTGGTTGAAGCTCAAGAACGAGTCCAAGGAAAAGCAGTTGTGGGGCATCATAGCCAAGAGTTGCTGAAGAATGACGTTTCTCAGCACAAACGTTTTGACGGACGGATCGAGGAACTCTCGATCAATGCGGTCCACGGCAGAGTATCCATCGTGGACACCGACACAGGCGGGGCAAAAGTGGTACAACAAAACTAGACAGCCGTGGTGGTAGAACATCCACAATTTCAAGATCTCGCCGGCCATCAGCGCAATGTCAAGAAGCGGGAGATTCGCACCTGCAACAGCCGCTTGGGCGTTTGTAACAAAAGTATAGCACACCCAGTAGATGAGGAGAAACTGGATACCCCGAGACGGTTTTTGGAGCGCCTTGGCGGTGATGAGAAGAGGGTACCAGAAGCTGAGCACGCTGAAGAGGATGTTCAAGGCGAGCATGGGTATGTGGGATGCTGTTAGAAATGCAGGGGCTGGATTGAAGAAAGAGGGGCAAATGATCTCAGGAAAATGGATTTCCTGGCAGCTCTTGATGTGGCTGTCGATGAAGGGCCTTTGTCGGTTAAGTTGCTTGCCGGTGGAGATGGAGTGGCGTTGTTTGCAGGCTCTTTTGTCAGTGGCGACTATCAGCTGTTGGAGAAAAACAAAACAACAACTCCGTTCCGTTGTTTATTTAAAACCTGCGCGATGGGGAGCAGTAGGCGGCTTCGTAGTAAAAGGAGGAGCAGTAGGCGGCGAAACTCCACAACAATGCCGGCGCGGGGGCTTATGTGGTCAAATGCAAGGATGTATAGATGTACTGGCGCGGCTCTGGCTGCTGAAACACCGGTGTTGTAAGCTTGATACACGCTTGAAACGCTTGTCTGACTAGAGAAAACGAAAGGTGGATCTGTGTGGAGATGAACAGAGTTGGAAGCCACCGTATGTCTTAGCTGCAGCGCGGTGCGGCTCAGAGCCCGGGCAGAGCAGGATTGCGCAAGCTTGCAGGAACATAGCGAAGCGAAACGGGCAAAAGCAGATTGGGCAGATGCTTTGCTACTTATAGGCGGCCGGCGGACACGCAGGCGGCGATGCCTGAAACAGCTCTGAAACACAATCCGAGCCGCCATTTAGGCGTTTCTGGAACACGCGTCAAACACCGCTGCAACGCGGCTTCTGCTCCGGCACTACGCTACCAACCTCCCGCTCATTGGCAAACTCTTTCACGATACGAAAGCACGCAACCTCAATTGGTTTTAGTACGAGGTGCTGAAACACGAGGTTCGAGACACGTGATGCGCCGGATCTTGTATTGACAATTGAGCCGGCTCTGGAGGTGCCGATGGCGCGCTCGCTGCTTCTGAACTTAAAGCGTTGGTGGAGCCGAAGATGTTTCGACCTAATGAAAATTCTTTGCCTTTTCAAATGCATAGGATACGTTTCGTATGCATTTCACGTATGTTCCAAAGCTGTATCATCACGGTTTTGCAACGGTATGAACGCAGTTTTGCCGGAGGATCTGCGCTCGGCCCTCGCCGCGTCTGCCACGGCCCGCGCGAGTGCCATCGCGCTACGCGTTATACAGCTCTAACTCAGAACGCTCTAACGAGTCTTTTGGAACCACAACATCTCAAATACGGCTCTTGAAGCTCTTTTGAAACATCTTTGGAATTCTGCTGAAACGCACCTCGACCTCGGAAATCAATGAGCGACGGCCCGGAAACAGAGAACGACATCTTGGGCTTGGATAAGCCCATCAAGCTTGGCCGTGTGTCAAAGACAACCAAACTCACAGACGATATGATCTTCAGCAGAGACCGCGGGCTTTCCCAAATCAGAGCAAATTACACGCGTTTGGTGAAGTCCATTCGGAAAAACGATAAGAGGACCGCAGAGCAGATCAAGAAGAAGGCCATGTCCAAAACAAACGCCCACAACGCCAAGGTGGCGGCAGAGGTGGAAAATCTACAGAAAGTGCTACTGTTCTACCAGCTCTGGTGCCACGGACTCTTTCCAAGAGCAAACTTCCAAGACTGTTTGCGGATGCTTCGGGCCCATAAGTCTTTTGCATTGAAGGAATATAGACGAGAGCTTATCAATAGCGAGTTGCAGCGCTTGCGAATTGAGAAAGGCATTATAGTGGCGGATTCACATGACGCGGATTCGATTCCGTTGGACGGGAGCGACGCTGACGAGGATGGCTTGTACAGCGCTCCTCCTGAAGCGGCTGCTGAGCGGGAATCTCACGCAGACCGTGCTGAAGGACAAGCGGCTGTTGACAGCGACGAAGACGACTGGGGTTTTCTTTCGAGGCGGCTCCCCCGAAATGGCCTTTTCGTGGGCGACGACGAAGATGATGAAGCCATGGAAGAAACTGTGGCAGAGCCCGAAGCGATGGAGCAAAGTGCGGCAGAAACCACAGTTCTGGCCCCAGAAAACCATTTGGCTGACAACGATGTGATTGAGAAGAAGTTGGCTGGAAAAGTTTTGGATGACGATTTTGACGATTTTGGCGACCTCGACGATGAGCATCTTTTGCGTCTTGACCAGTCCCAACAGCCTCTTGAGCCCGAGGAAGAAATTTACGGCAACGAGAGCGAGCACGACGAGGAGCTTGAGGTGATGCGGGCCATGGGGATGTAAGCTACTGCTTGAAGAACATCTTGCGCATCACCTGGATGTGGTCGTACATCTTGGAGATTTCCTTGTCGTCCATGGTTTTGAGAACGCTGTTGAGACTGAAAGCCCCGAGAATATATCCTCCAGATCTCATGAACACGTCGATCTGGTCGGGATTTTCCTTGATTTTTGTCTTTCTAATGATGTTTGGCTTCGAACGGTGGAACGGAATGAGGATCCCGCTGCTCAAAACGTACTCGTCGCCGAGGCTCTTGAACTGGCACCCGGCCTCGCTTTTGAACGCCCTCTCCCATATTTTCAAGTCTGTTTTGTTGATGTTATAATTGCCTCCTGCGTGGGCTAGCACGCGGATCTGGGCCTTCTCCGACGTCATTTGCTGCTTGGTCTCCATCAACTGCTTCATGCTCTCCTCGAGGAACACCTTCGACTCTTTCTCTGGAAAGTGGACACTCGGAAGCGTGTGCTGCTGGATGAAACGGATCTCTGTGACGCAAACAAAGTCAATCTTGTGGTACAAGGCAATGGAGCCGCAAATCAACCGGAAGCCGTCGTTGAGATCGGACGCCGCCCGCAAGCTGGCCCGAATCTCGGTCTTGTGAGTCTTGGGAATAAGGCTCGCCGCCGTCGAGCACGTGGTGTCTTGCTTGGCCACCTTGAAGATATGGTTGGGCCAATAGGCGCTGCCGGAGCCGTCTCGCTCGAAAATCGTCATGTAGCCACCGCTGCTGGTGGCGCGGCCCAAGCGGGATGTCAACTGTGCTAGCTCGGCGTCCACGGGGGTGCACAGCTCCTTTGTTCTGGTGATGCTGGACATGTATTCGGCGTAAGGGCTGTCGAGGAAGCTGACGAAGGCGGCGGCCAACTTTTTGAGCGTGTGGAGCTTCTGCACGGAAAAGTCCGGCTTCGGGAGCGGGCTGAACACGGCCAAGACGCCAAAGACGTGGCCCGCGTCCACGGCCAAGTTGGCACTGCAATAAAAGCGGATGTGCGGCGGCCCGGCCACCAAAGGGTTGCTGGCGGTGCGCCAGTCGGCGGCGGTGTCCCTCAAAAGCAAGCCATCCCGAGACAAAATGGAGTGGGCGTCAAGCAGCGCAAACCGGGGCACCTCGCGGAGATTGAGCCGTGTTTCGTACTTGATCTGGACGGTGTTCTTGTGCACAAGCGACACGCTGACGCCGAGGTTGCCGAGCGACTTGCGGATCTGGCACACGAGGTTGTTGAACACCTTTCTGTGTTGCCAGTGCTCCAAGCTGGCGTATTTGTCTGTAATTTGACGGCGCAACGGCTCGCGCCGGGCATGGGGAGCGGGCAAGTAGTCCCGGGTGTCCCAGCCTTGCGGCTGCGGCACGGCAGAGAGGGTTTTCGATCCCTACGAGTTAGTCTGGTGATTATGAAGGATTTTCTCTTGTTTTCTAGAAACTCACCTCTGAATACTGGTCGAGAAACTGGGCCACGGACACGGCGCTCTCGCGGTACACCACGTCCGAATACGGCGGCAAGACGTGGAAGTCTTGCGGCGGCGGCACTTGCACGGGCGGCGGCAATTGCACGGGCGGCGGTGGTTCTGCCATTTGCTGTGTTGCGATCTAGCTGGCTCTTTGCAGGCTTGTGGCCGACGGCGCCCGCGGCTGCGGTGCCGTTTGTGTCAATTTGTGTCAGAAATCAAACAGGCCTACTGCCGAAACCGGCGGTGTAGTTCAAACACGCGGCGCATAGCCCGTGGCGTGTAGTCCAAAAAGCAGCGTGTGATTCATAAGGACGGGGGTTGAACGGACACCGTGGTAGAGGCCTATTTCAGCTCGGGCTTCTTGTCGTCGGCCTCCTCGTCGATCTTGGCCAAGTCGGCAGACGCGGAGCCCGCGTCGGCCTGCGCCGCCTCTCTCTCTTGCCTCTGCTTTTCCTCCTCCAACGAGAGCCGCAATGCCAATGCCAAGTCCGGGTCCATGTTGGCGTCCACGCCGCCCATGCCAAAGAAATCGGCCAGGTCGCCGACATCAAAGCCCTCTTCGACCAAAATGGGCGACGTGGCAATGACCTCGTACAACAAGCGGGGTCCCGCCGGCACCGTGACGAGGTGCGAGTTGTCGTGGTTGTTGACGGCCGCATGGAAGCGCTCCAACTTGGCTGTGTTGAGCGCCTCCTCGCCGAAGTTGACAATGTCCACGGCCACGTTGTTTTTCTTCATCTTCTTGGCCAACTTCTCCAACTCCTTTTCTGTCTCCTGCAACGGACTGCCCACAAACGCAATGATGCGCTGGTTCTGGACCTTGTTCTGGCGGTGCTTCAACGCCAACGCCGCCACCTGGATGCCGCTGGAAAAGTAGCTCTGTCCGTGGATCTTGGTGCCGTGGGCGCCCAGGAGGATCTTGCCGAAGTCTGTGGTCAATGTCGACAACACTTGTGGGCCGCTGCCGCCGTAAGATAATAAGCCCACTGTGTTCTCGGGGTTGGAGTTGACTTTGTTTTGGAAAATGAACTCGGTGGCGGTGATCTGCGCATTGTAGCGCGTCGTCGCATAGTCGCCGTTCCGCATGTACTCGGAGTTGTCGATGGCGATCATCGTCGCCTCGAGAACCATCTTGTTGCTGATCGGTGGATCTCACGCTGGTGATGTGGAGCACCTTGGGAGGCAACGGCGTGCGCGGCCCAAGACGCCTGTAGTGGATTCGCACACCAAATCAATGCATTCGCACATCAAAGCACATCTAATCCCAAATCGCCCTCCACCAAATCTCTTCACCAAATCTCTACACCAAATCTCCACACCAAATCTCCTCACCAAATATTTTCACCAAATTTCCACACCACACCATGGAGCTCACGAAAGCACAGAAATCAGAGCTTCTCGCACAGCTCCGTGCGCTCAAATTGCAGCACGTTGCCGAATTGCACGCGGCCGCCGGCCACATTGCCAAGCGGGCTGAGCGTACTGTTTCCCGCCGCTTGAAAAACGTCAGCATGCCCGCCCGCCATGTTCCCATCGACGGCGTGTTGCGGCTCGAGCGCGAGGAGCTGCCGACGCTCGCGTCCGTCAGCGGTCTTCTGGTGGGGCAGTTGAAGAGGCTTTCCAACTAGCGGACAAGACAGGCCGCTGATTTCCGTTTACTGGTTTCCGGCTTTCAGAAACTGGCTTTTTAGAAGCAGGTCTTCACATCTGCGTGAATGGGTTTTTAGATCCGAACCCATGGGTTTTACTGTTAAAGCGGTTGACTTAGTCCGACGACTTAGGCGAATGATGAGCTGGCTTATCATAGATGCCTTTGATAATACTTAAAGTGTTGAAAGACGAGTCCCGATGCACATCAAACGTTACTTCATTACTCACAATTCTGATTTTATCAGTATCGTGGAAACGCCAATTTCTTGCTATTCATCTTCATCGCAACTACCATCATAAACCATCATGACTCCCATCCCAAGCACCAAATCAAATACCCTAATATCTCAAAGGTACAAAATACCCCAATACATCATAGAATCAACCCTCTCACCTTCTTAAACGCACATCATACAACAGGATACTGCCACACTGTGCCCCATGTTTAACTCCGCTAATGGTCATCTACCCAACAAGCAGCAACACCACATAATAAACCTTCCATGAGCTGACTTACTAACACCTACTGCTCGGGCCTATTCAACCAATGTTTCTATACTCATTACGTATTTTTAAATATTAAGCCTCTTCAGGAATGCCCTCGTGGAAGTACTTTCCTTCGGTGGTCTCGTTGATCACGCCGATACGGATGCAGAAGTCTCCGAATGGCTCGCCCTCCTGTCTCTCCAAACTCCATCTCTTGAACAACGGCTTGAGGATGTTCATGATCTCGTCCTCCTTGATAGAGTATCTATAGATCTTGTTCAATCTCTGGCCGTGGTGTCCTCCTCCCAACATCAAGTTGTACGCGCCCATGGCTTTGCCGACCAAAGCAACTTCGGCAACCCAAGGTCTGGCACATCCGTTAGGGCAGCCAGTCATTCTCATCACGACAGAGTCGTGTCTCAAACCATACTCCTCCAAGGCGGTCTCCAACTTGCCGATAAGCTCAGGCAAGTAACGCTCAGACTCGGCCATGGCCAATCCACAGGTGGGAAGAGCCACACAAGACGACGAGGACAATCTCAAAGCACTAAAGTTGGTGTTGTCCAATTTGTATTGTGCAAGCAACTCCTTGACGGCATCCAAGTCCTTGTCTTCGATGTTGGAAACAACCATGTGCTGGTTACCGGTGAGTCTGAACTCTCCTGACAAGTTGTTCTCGCTAAGGAACTCGGCGAGCTTCTTCAATCCCGTCTTTTGTGGCAACTCGGCAGTGTCCTCGATACGACCGTTTTCAATGAAGGCGGTGAAGTGGTTCAAGCCAAACTCATCCTTCACCCATCCGAAGTAGTCGATGTTGCTCTTGATCTCGAAAGGCTTTGCCTCCTCGAACTTTTCGCCCCAGTACTCCTCGACAGTTTCCTTGAACTTGTCGACACCCATGTCGTCGATGGTGTACTTCAATCTAGCATGCTTTCTGTTTGTTCTGTCACCATTGTCTCTTTGGACCAACATGATGTTCTCACAAGCAATGTGAACCTTCTCCTTTGAAACGTATCCGAGCAACGAACCGGTTCTTGGGTAGGTCTTGACGTTGTTGTGAGTCGATCCCATACCACCTCCGGCGAGGAGGTTGTATCCGATCACGACGTTGTCCTTGACAATGGCAATCAAACCAATATCATGAGCGTAGACATCAACGTCGTTGTATGGTGGAACGGTGATGACAATCTTGAACTTTCTTGGCAAGTAGGTTGGGCCGTATTGAGGCTCATGATCAACCAAGGCATTGCCAGCCACCATCGTCTTCTTCTTCCTAGGTCCATCGTTACGGTTCTCCCAAGCATCTCTGTCGCCTGGATTGTCGCCATCATCGGCACCCTCCAACCAAATCTCGTGGTATGCGGTTGTTTGAGGCAACAAGTACTCAGAAATCAAAGTACCGGTCTCAGAAATTTGCTTGTGAACAGTGGCATTCTCTGGAAGCGCAGAAACCATAACATTTCTGTTGACGTCACCACAAGCGGCGAGAGTGTCCAAAAGGACTGCATTCATGCCTCTGATAGCAGGCTTCATGTTGTGCTTAACAATACCGTGTAATTGGAAGGTTGCTCTGGTAGTGATCTTCAAAGTACCATTTCCTCTGACGTCCGCGAGCTCGTCCAATCTCAAGTATTGAGAAGGAGAGGCGGCACCACCTGGCAATCTGAGACGCACCATGAAGGAGTAGGCTGGCTCCAAGCCTTGCAGTTTACGCTCATCTCTGATATCACGGTCATCTTGCATGTAAATACCGTGGAACTTGGTCAATTGTTGGTCAACAGCGGAGATGGCACCAGTGGACTGGTCTTGCAAGCCCTCGGCGATGGTACCTCTCAAGAAGTCGGATTGAATCTTCATGTCTTCATTGGTCAAAGGCTTAGGCTCCTCAACGCCTTCAACATTGTCAACACCCAAAGCCTTCCAGATCTTAGGAAGCCATTCTTCGTATCCGGTGTTGAATCCGTCAGGGTCTTGGTCATCACCCAAACCCAAGTCGGCCATTTCAACACCACCATAGAGCTTGAACTTGGAGTACAAATCCATTGCAGGCTTGTTGTAGTAGTGCTTGTCCTCCTTTCTTGGCCAGTACTTGGAGTCACCCAATCCAAAAACAGAGAATTTCACGGAAGACAAGTCCAAATCTTGAGATTGCTTCAACTCGTCCCAGAAAGCCTTACCGTTGTTTGGGATCTCACCTTGACCAGCGGTGGAGGTAACCAAGATAATGTTAGTTTCAGTTGGCAAGTCCTCAACAGAGATATCATCCATGGACAAAGCAACAGACTTCAAGCCTCTACCCAAAGCCTGTCTATTGATCTTCTTAGCAACAGCTTCGGCGTTTCCTCCGTCGGAAGCGAAACCAATTGTCAAAGGTGGACCAGACAATCCTTGCAACAATTGCTTGAAAGACTCGTCCTCGATCTTCTTCTGTTTCTTTTTGAATTCAGAGTTAGCAGTCGTGGTCAAGTTTCTGGAGAGCAATGGATCCTTTTTGGCCAACAAAGTCAACTTGTTTTCACGGTCCAAAAAATCTCTTAATTGGTTTCTCAAGGATGAGGAGTCGAGCTGGAACTTAAGACTATCTTGAGTGGCACTTGGGTCGTATCTGTACAATGGCCAGTAACCAGTGTCCACTGCTGACTTTGTCTCTTTCAAAATGCTCAAGACGTCAGAGTTCTCGGTCTCGTAAGGCAAGTAAGCCAAGACAATGGATGGACCATTGAACTTTTGAGCCTCGATGAAAGCTTGCAAGACTTGCGTGTAGGAGGAGTAGATAGCAATGGATGCGACGAAGCAGTTGCCGTAGTTCATGGCGTACAAGCCAACGTCCTTCTTTCTGATGGCACCGAGCTTCTTTGCAGAGAATGGCTCAGAGTCGATGATCAACATATTGACGTTCTCGCCAGAGGCAATAACATTGTGGACACCAGAAGATCCCAAGTCGTAGGACCAAGCATCGGAGCCGACCAACCATTGGGGCTCAATGTCAAACAAGTGCTTGTTAGCCAAAAGCTTTTGAGATGCAGATGAACCATCGGATTCCAAAAGTTCGAGGAGGTCGCTCAATTGGGCAAAAGACTTGCCATCTCTGTAGTGAACGAGCCATTGAGATAAGAGCTCGATCAATTTCTCATTGTTCAAAGAGGCGAACTGCTTAGTTTGAATGGCAGAAGAAACCTCAGAAGACAAAGCTTCTTGGGATTTCTTGAAGCTCAAGAATGCACCGAAACCAAACTCAGGGTTAGACTCGGAACCTGTGCTGGACTCAGAAAAGTCGTTCAAAATGACAGACTTGTCGTTGACTTGCGACAAAATCTTCAAGTATGCTTGCTCGAGCTCGAAGACTTTCTTCTGGCCTTCCTGCTTGTCGGAGAGTGCTTGCTGACGAGCTTTGGTGGTCAACTCGGTGAGCTTTCCGAACGAGACGTTCTGGATAGGCTGTGCAGATCTCGTGTTAGCGAGCAAGTTTGCAACCACGGACTCGACGGTCTCTGAGGTGACGTAACCCAATTTGGAACCGATGATGGTAGTGAAGGCCTTCAAGGTTTGAAGAGCAGGGTAGTTCTTGAAAAACTCCAAAAGCAAAGGAGAGAACGAAGAGACCTTGGAGGACTGCTCGACCAAGGTCAAGGTCTCGACGCTAAATGGTATTTGCTGGAGCAAGCTCTGCAAATTTAGCGGGTGGAACACGTTAACGGAGTAAAGAACTGCGCCCTCCTTGGTGAAAGCCTTGACTAGGTCTGGAGTGGCTTGGCCCAAGAGGACGACGGCGTCCTTAGCACCCAGAGGCTTGTTCAACTGGGAGAAAGCCTTGATGTTGTATGCGGCGAGGGCGTCATCGAGGCCGGCAATGGAGGAGCTGAGCGATGCCTGGGATGTGTTGACAGCGTCCTTGGCAGCAGGAGCGTAGAAGTGGAACACAGTGGTGTTTTCAGCCGCAGCGACGGAGTAGGCAGCCTTAGCGTAGGCAAGAGCGTCGCTAGCAGTCTGCGACACCAACACGGGGAAAGGCGAGTCTATCAAGGCAGTGACGATCTCGTAGTCGAAAGACAGAACCTCGACATGCACAACGACAGCATTGGACTTGAACGTGGACAGAAACAAGAAAGGCAAGTTTCTGAACAAAGTGGCGGAGTCGGTAGCGACGGAGACCGTGGCGGAAGCGTCTTCCTCTCTGTCGTCAATGTACGCAGCCACCAAAGAGAGGGGCTCGTTGGCGTCGATCAACGGAACATATTTGGGCACGTGGGGTGCGAAAGGAGACTTCAGGGCCTTCGACGGTTGGGTGGCGAAGAACACGGAGTCCGTCTTCACAGCCACGGCAGCGATCGCTTCCGTTTGAGACACAGACATGGTGGATCTGGCAAAGAGTGGCGGCCCGGTGGTCGGGGAGGACTTTAGCGCAGACGGGAAGGAGCTGTGCGGTTTCTCGAACCAGAAACGGAGTTCAGCAAGCGGAACAAAGAAGGGAAGCTTGACTCAAACAGATGCCCGTGTGAAAAAAGGCGAAAGTGCTGGCGGTTGTGCTGATGATATCCCCATACTTCTGATAAACCTGCATGAGGCAGTTGCAAACCTTTTGGCCATTGACTAATCTCACGTGATGTGGAATAATGGGCTTGCGCCGCGCGCTGATTGGCTGCGGCGGCGTGGGCCGCCCAACGGGTGCCGCCGTCTGGGCTTTCAACGGGCCGGCGGTGCTTGGGGAGGCGTGAAATAAATACGGTCTTGGTATTTTAGAAGCTCCACTTTTGCCGGGGGTTTTCGCCGGCCGAGCCCGAGGATGACAGCGTCGAAGGGCGAGGGGCAGTGGAAACGACATGTCACGTGCGGCGGCGTACTCCAGCTCGCACGCGAACGAGCGGATGACTTAGCGCCATAAGGAAGGCGGCGGATTCGAGCGGCGACACGTGAGGCCGCCGTGAAACGACACGTGAGACGACACGTGAGACCGTTAGCATTGAATTATAGCAGACGGGCCGCGGGCCAATTACGGCCTGCATGATGTGCGGCGCTCGTATCGTCTGCGATGGCTCGGCGCGACCGAAGGCCAAAGGGCCCAAACCCGTCAGAAGGGCATAGAAGGCAGTGCCTTGCTGGTCTGGGGCCGTGGCTGGATGCTACCGAGGTGCTGTCGAGGGCGTTGTCAAGTGCTGACGATGTGCTGTCGATGTGCTGACGCAGGCGTTGTCGAGGCGTTGTCGAGGTGTTGCCGAGGGTGCTGTCGAGGGCGTTGCCGAGGGTGCTGCCGAGGAGCTGCTGGTCACATTACCGAGGGCGCTACCTGGTTTAGCAAGACAGCAGTTTTGTCACGTCAAGCAGGAAAGGGTCCCCACACCGCCCGGGGAGGTGCGTGGCCCGCGTAATTGCACAGGCCCATTACAGTCCGAGTCAGTCGGGGCAGCGTGGTGCACGGCTGACAGAGCTTATCAGGCACTGCATGTGCGGCGGTGGAAGACGGCGCGCGCCTGATCAGCAGTGTCAAATGACAGTGACAGCGGGAGCGGCGCAAAGAGGTAGCGATGCCCAAGCCCGCAGAAGAGCAGAAGAGCGAAAAGCACTCCTTTTATACTTATCGTAGGGGGCGCTGTATCGTGCGTGTTTCAGAAGCGTCTCAGCGGTGCGACAGCGGTGTTTTAGGTTCCGGGCAGCGTCCCCTGAGCGGCTCGTGCGCGGCCGAATTGGCACGCTCCACGTGGGTCCGCGCGGCCGAATAATCAATTACGCATTCGCTTCTCCCGCGCTACTAATCAACGGGGCAAGCCAAGTCACACGAAGAAAAGCAGTTTTGGGAAGGCAGCTTGCATCGTGCAGTGGCCACGCGTCGAAAGATGTTTAATTTGCGTCTGTGTTTGCGTTTGCGTTTAGTGTCGTTACGGGCCCCGGCTGCTGGCGCTTGCCCTCGGATGCCGCACTGTTCGTGCCCTCGGATTTTAATTGCTCGTGCCCTCGGGGTTTCCATTGCTCGTGCCCTCGGGTCCCCTATCATTGATGCCCTCGGGTCAGACGTTTCATCGCTGTTTCAGCCGCCGAACCGCCAAGCCCGCCCCGCCAGCTCGTATTCTCGTCCCCTTTCTCCATCCTTCGCTTTCTCCTGGCCCGGCCGCACGCGCCCACCGGCGGCGAGCATCACTTGCATACTATCTGCGCCCTCTGCCCACTGGTCCGTGCAGGCACATGCACCTTTCCAGCGGGAATGTCACCAACACTTATAATGTGTCTTTTGCCTCCCCGTCCGCCCCTCCAAAACAGCATCGACAGCTTCTGTGCCACAAGCGTCTCCCGGTCCTCCCGCCAACGCGCTCCCCGCATCCGCCAAGCCCAGCACCAAGGCCAGCTGCCAAATGAAGTTTGGAAAAAACTTGGCTCACCTCTCCATCCCGGAATGGAAGGTGTACAACCTCGACTATAACGACTTGAAGGCCAAGATCCGGGAAACCACCCAGGCCGCCGCGCCGGATCTCGACGGCCTCCGCACCAAGTTCATCCACAACTTTGACTTTCTCGACTTGTTTGTGCTCACCAAGGCCGGCGAGCTTTCACGCAAGCTCAAAACCGACGCCAGCTTGCTTCACCGCATTCTCCACTCAGAGGACCCGGTCATCGTCAAGTTGGACCGCTTGGACACGCTCCACTACAACGCCATCAAGGGCGTGTCTGTGGAGTTGCGCAAGCTCAACAAGTTTCTCCTCGTGCAGAAGATCGCCGTCAAGAAGATCTTCAAGAAGTTTGTCAAGCACTTCCCCGACCACGACGTCAGCACCCGCTTTGTGCGGTCGCTTTCGCGGGGCTTTGCGCTGAAGAAGAACTCGTTCATGCACTTTGACGCTTCCGACCTCACCGCAGCCTTGCTGGAGTTCTTGTTTGAGATCGAGCAGGAGCTGAAGTTGCTCCAGGAGAGCCTTCAGAAGAAGTCCTTTCCCTCCGTGCCGGCGCATCTCAGGAAAAACCACTCCACGTCGTCCATTCGCACCGCCCATAACTCTGTGTTCTCCGAAATCTCCCCGTCTGAGGACGCTAATCTCGACGTCAACTTCGACGTCAACATCGATGCATTGGGTAAGTTCGACATCATCATTACCCTCAAGAAAAATTTCCATTTGCACTCCATCATCCCCAAGGATGTGGTCTCCCGTAACGATATCGACCTTGAAATTGCTGTGTACTTGAACATCCCTCGGTTCAGCGAGTCCCGCCGCCTCTCCGTGGTGTTCCTCACAACCTCTCGCGATGACAAGAACCCGTCCAGAATCATCTCCTACGAAGACTCTCCCGTTTCGATCGCCATATGGTACACCGGCGGTTTGCGCAAGTACTCCTACTGTTGTCTTCCCAACAACATCGTCACCAGCATTCTCTATTACTGTCACCCGGAAAGCCATCCCGACAAATTCCGTGAGCAGCTATTGGCCTACTTGCAAGACCCAAGCCTCTCCGCCATGACCAGGCTCTCCATCTCCACCCTTATTCAGGACAAGCCAACGGCATCTTTGAAAGTAGTACTCGACAGGTCGAGATACTTCTTGAGCAAAGACTCCACGCAAAACGAAGAGGCTGCGAGCATTAAGGATGCCGAAGATGTTTCTATTTCCCCTCTCTCACATGAGGCGCCCAAGAAGTCCTCGACAGTTGATAACAAAGTCTATGATGATAACTACTACATGACTCTCGATGAGAACATCTTTACAACTAGTCAGGTTTCGTGCGAGATTTCATTCGCTACAGACTCCATGGAGCCATTTCCCTACAGCTCATTCTCGGTGCACTCCAATGACTGCGCTCTCCACAACTTCGACGATACATTAACGACCAACATTGCAGACAACGTCTTGCAAAATAAATTCCGCGCAATGGCTTTCAAAAAGTTGCCGCTCAAGCTCCACAATTTTCTCATGATCCCGGCCGTTCACTTATTCAAGGATTTCTCCATCTATGACTACATGAAATCTTGCTACCACAACGTCATTCCCTCCAACGCAAACAATCACTACTCTCATCTTCTCAACATCAATTTGTTCAAAAACTACGAAAACATCGATCTTGTAAACACCCAGGATGACATCGATGGCAGCATCATGCAAAATAAAGCACGCGTCATCTTGAAGCGCCAGATGTCCTACAAATCCATCCATGACTCTAACAAAAGTGACGGTCAACAAGAGGACACACCAGTTCCACCTCACATGGCCTCTCATCATGGCAATGAGCCAATGAAGTATTCTGATGCCAAGAAGTTCTTAGATCTCGAAAGTGCTAACAACGAGGAGCACGAGGACGCGTACATGGTCTACCTTGCTTACAACAACGATCTTGAGGACAACATACTCAACGACTTGGTTTCCTCCCTCATTCGCCTACAGTGGCGGATGAAGAACGCTCTGTACCGTTTCATTTCCAGGCACAAAGAAGCGCCGCTCATGCATGCGTTGCTCAGAGATCCCGAGGACTCTGAACAGGTCTATGACTCCATCAACGAAGAGGCGACGTATTTCAATTCTGCGAACGACTTACAGGTCCAGCTCATGTCCGACTACGACCTCATTCTTTCACTCCTTTACCTTTGCTTGTGTATCAGCTCGCTCTTTATCTCCGGTATCAACATTGGCATTCTTTACTCCGTGATTGGACTCGAAAACGAGGAAACGCACTTTAGCATCTACGACAATCCGTCCGTGGTGGTACTTCTCGTTTTTGGGTTTCTCTTCTCAAGCATCTTCAGCATGATCAGCATCAACTTGAGCTTCCAGCGATTCAAGGGTCCGCCGGCCGTGCACTCCGCTGTGATATGGACATGTTTTTTGGTTGTAGTGACAACCATCATCTGGACCGTGCTCACGTTTGCCGCCTAACGAAGCAGCTCAGCTGCCGTTGTCGTTGGCGGCGTCGTCGCCGTACATTGCTAGCAAAAGCGCTGCTAATACATGCTCCACATCTTCCTCTCGCCCCATGCTCGCCAGGAGCTTGATCGTATCTGTAGAAAGCGCCAACGGGCCACATTCAACAGCCTGCAAATCCACGTTGTGGAATTGGAGCGTGGTGGTCAGCCGAAGCCATGAAAAAAGGGCATCTAGTGGCCGGCTCTTGGAGGCGCTTAGAATGGCCACAACGTCCTTCCGGGGAATCTCGACGGCGATGCTCGTGAGCGAATCATTCGTGAGCTTTCGCTGCGGAGCAAAACGCAAATTCACGTCTCCAAAGAACGCCGGGGTATCTTTCGCCACGTCAGAAAGCCCGTTGAGCAACCGCATTTTGATCCGCGTGTCAAATTCCACCGCCTGAAAAGTGAGCGGCTCGTCCATGTCAAGCGACTCAAGAGTCTGCACGAGAAACAAGGGCATCAGCGATTTCACGAGCGCAGTGTGTGTTTCGCCATCTTCGATAAACACCGCCGTGTGCACCAGTGCAGGCGGCAGGCGTAGCGAGAGGCGGCTAAGGCGGAACCGGCCCAAGCTCCAACTGCGGCTCGAAACGTCCACGCCCACGTCCTCGGCACTTGTGTATTTGGAGATCAAGTCTGCGGTGGTGGAGGTGTATTTAATGTAGATGTAGTTGGAAATGACTGCTTTCACGTGATCTGTATGGACCGGCGTGAAGACCGGGAGCAGGTGACAACGGAACGCGCGGAACGAGTGGCCGACGAGGGAGTCCATGGGCAAAGCAGTGGGCCTGGCGTTTCTTGGTGGAGATGTGGCATCGAGGCTTCATGTAAACATCACGTGCGCGGCGCGGAGACTGGCGCCGGAAACGGAGGAATTTAGTGGTGAATGTCAAGGTGAAAATTAATATTATCAATTGAGCACTTTGGGGCGGTAAGATTACGTTTTTTAGTGACGTCAAACGGAATTGCGTAGAAAGCATGTCTTCCAGTGTGAGTCGATTGCATTACAGTTGAGCTACAGGTGGAATTGAAATACTGAGGTTCATTGAGTTTTGGATAGCACTTTATCCCTTATAAGTTGCGCAAGGCTGCTTACAACTTCCCGGAAATTCAGTTGCTCTTGGCAACGTGCTCCAACAAGTCGACAACTCTGGTGGAGTAACCGAACTCGTTGTCGTACCAGGAGATCAACTTAACGAAGGTTGGGGACAACAAGATACCGGCCTTTTGGTCGAAGATAGAGGAGTAAGAAGAACCCAAGAAGTCGGTGGAGACAACAGCGTCCTCGGTGTAAGCCAAAACACCCTTCAACTCACCCTCGGAAGCCTTCTTGAGGGCTGCGGAGATTTCCTCGTAAGAAGCTGGTTTCTTCAATCTGACGGTCAAGTCGACAACGGAAACGTCGACGGTTGGGACTCTCAAAGACATACCGGTCAACTTACCGTTCAACTCTGGGATAACCTTACCGACGGCCTTGGCAGCACCAGTGGAAGATGGGATGATGTTACCAGAAGCGGTTCTACCACCTCTCCAGTCCTTGTGGGATGGACCGTCAACGGTCTTTTGGGTGGCGGTGATAGAGTGGACAGTGGTCATCAAACCCTCCTCAATGCCGAAGGTGTCGTTGACAACCTTGGCCAATGGAGCCAAACAGTTGGTGGTACAAGAGGCGTTGGAGATGATGTTTTGGCCCTCGTACTTGTCGTGGTTGACACCGACAACGAACATTGGGGCATCGGAAGAAGGAGCAGTGATGATAACCTTCTTGGCACCACCGTCAATGTGCTTTTGGGCACCCTCCAAGGTGGTGAAGACACCGGTGGACTCAATGACAAAGTCGACACCAGCCTTACCCCATGGGATTTGAGTTGGGTCTCTCTCGCCAAAGACCTTGATGGTGTGGCCATCAATGACCAAGGAGTTGTCCTTGTGAGAAACATCACCCTTGAACTTACCGTGGGTGGAGTCGTACTTGAACATGTAAGCAGCGTAGTCTGGGGCGATAAATGGGTCGTTGACAGCAACGACGTTGATGTCAGATCTGGAGAGAGCAACTCTCAAGACGAGACGACCGATTCTTCCGAAACCGTTGATACCGATGTTGATAGCCATGTTGTTAAAATGTGTTGGTGTAATTGAGTTTGAGTTCAATTGTAAAGAAAAAATCTTGCCTCACGGGGAGCCAATTGGCATTTATATACCATGTGTTGCCGGGGCAATCCGCTCCATAAGCAGGCGTGGTGTATACAGACGGCCGAATGTTCTTGAATCCCCCGGGCCCAGGTTGTCCGCGAAAAAAGTCCGAGTCCGAGGACAGGAGCTGGGCGCTGCCCTGGGTCGCGGGCGCGGGTGGGCAACCGACCGGGGGTAACGGGGGAACCGGGGGCACCGGGGGCACCGGGGGCCATTGTTACACGGGCGTTTCAGCTACGTTTCAGCAAATCCATTGCTGGGCTTCTGGGCGGCGCCACGGCGGCAGTGGCCCCGCCGTGGTTTCTGCGCAATCTGCTCCGTTGCTGGAACTTTCGAGTGGCTTCATGTTGCGGCGTGAGCAGATGAATGCATAGGTGGTTGCACGTGACCAGCAAGTCTAATTCTCCCCGGTGGTTCCGGCGGGGCGGTTGCTTATGTGCGGCGGTTGAGGGTTGTTTCAGGTTTGTCTCGCGTCCGTTTCAGTCCGGCCGCTTTCCCATGCCAGCTGCGTCCGGAGGGTGGCGGCGCTCGTTTCGCTTTGGCGGCCGTGCCACGGTTGGCGGAAAAGTCCCGCTGGTCCGCACACCAGTAGCGCGAGCGCCGCCGCGGCCCGAGACGGATGAAACGGATGCGCCACCCTGGGGTCATTTTGTAGCGGAGCGGTGTTAACCATGTTTCAAGTCCAGTGCGGCTCGGTTCTTGTCGGCTTTTCATGCGACGCCCCGGTGCCTGGCTGCTGTGGCTGCCCGGACTCCCGGGGCCACTGCACGCTTCCGAGGTGCACCGAGGATGGCCGAGGTCGCGCCACCGCCTTTGCCATGCATATCTGCTGAGCGAGAGCTCCGATCATGAGATAATGGGCGGCGCCCGGCCGGGTACTTTTTTTTCGGGTTGGTTTCGTTTGTGTCGGGCTGGTTTGAGGCTGCTCCGAAAGTAGTAATTATGACTTCAACTGCGAGAAGACGAAAAAGAAACTATTGCTTAGGGGCCCCTCCACATTAGCGATTTCCGGGGGCTAGCCCCGACCGGTGCAAAAGCGCGGGCGTAGAACCAGGCAGACGGAGAGAGTACTGAGTGCTACAACAGGCCAAAAAAAGAACAAAACGGTAAAAAAAAAAAAAGCCGAGAATACCGTAAAAAATTGCCGCTGCCAAAATCTCAACACCGCTCAGCCCTGAAAGGGCCCTTCCCCTCGCCCACCAACACCACCAAGCCGTCCACAGCCACAGCGGCAGCGCTGGTGTACGGGCGCACACCCCGCGAGTCACAACACCCGTGCACCCGCTATCGGAAGCGATATCCATAATGGCTACGACTCCGCCACCAGTAACCAAAACCATAAATCCAAACGCCCTCACATCAACAATGGCATCGTTAGACGAATTGACACAACCACAAACACAGGGCGCGCTTGCCCGCGAAAACGAGACACAGGAAGAAGGTTCGTTGAGATATGCTGCTTATGCTAACCGCTTCCGGACCATTCTCCTTGCTTCCCACCGATACGTGGCCTACACCTCGGATATTGGCGAGAGCTTCCGGCCCGTGGCACACCCACACATAGTGAAGTTTGGCTACGGCGTTTCGTGGGCATATCTCATTGGAGACGTGTCGTATGCATCGTGGAAAGTGAAGATGAAGACAGAGGGCCGGTACATTCCGGGGTTGAAGCCGTGGGACGTGATTCCGCCACCAAACAAACAGGCCGCGGCCTTGTACAAGGAGGAGACCGCCGGCAACACGGCCGAAAGCGACTGGCGGGTGATGCTTGTGAAGCGGGGCATTTTCCAGAGCTTGGCGTCGATGGCGCTTCCGGCATTCACGATCCATTCGGCCGTGCGGTACTCGTCGGTGTTGTTCAAGAACAGCAAGGCTGCGCCGCTCCGCACGTACGGGCCCGTGGCCATCGGCTTGGCAATTGTGCCTGCGTTGCCTTATGTGTTTGATGAGCCTGTGGAGCACGCCGTGGACTGGGCGTTTGAGAAGGGCGAGCACTACTACCGCTCGGGCAAGCTTGAGTAGCCAGAGGGAGGAAAGCTTGGTGGCCAGAGAAAGGCAGAAAAAGGCAGAAAACGAGAGGACCAAAAAGTTTTTGTCAAAGCCCAAGCGAAGCCCTTCGCCTAAAGACTAGAGGGCCGGGCGGACGCAGGAACCATCTAGCCGAGCGGCAGAGACGGCTAAACAGGCCAGCCACCCGCGCCATACAGAAACGACAAAGAGGAAGCGTTCATCGTATATTGCATCGTACATAGTGCCTTTGGCGGCATCGGCGCCTAGGGCCGGGACGAGTTGACCTTGCCACAGTGGGAGCACGTGCGGGCGGCCATGTCGCCGTCAAACAGCACGATGGCCTCCTTGACTTGCGTGCCCAAGTCGGAGCAATAGAACTCCTTCTCGTGCAACACACGCCGGCACCCCCGGCAGTACCACCGGAGCTTATCGTTGACGCCCTCGGGTCTGTCTTGCTCCACCACCAATCCGATGGTATCGGCAAACCGGATCGGGTTGTGTGGCACGTTGCCGGGCAAAAGAAACGAATCGCCCTCGGAAATGATAATGTCGCGAAACTCGCCGTCGTCCACCACCCGGAGACACATGTGGCCCTTGAGCTGGTGGAAGTATTCGGGCGTTTGGTTGATGTGGAAGTCTGTGCGCTCATTGGGGCCTCCAACTATCATCACCGTGGCACCGCCGCGGTGTAGGCAAAAATTGTTGACGGGCGGCTGGAGAAGATGCGAATTTTCTTCAATCCATTTCTGGATGTTGATGGGAGGAGCAAGCATGCTGAAGAGTTGGCCAGATAGCTGATTGAAAAATGCGCAGGCCTGGCTGACTATGTGAGTCAGATGAGCTGATGGCGTGTTTTGTGCGCGGCAAAAATGAAAAAATAAGCTTCCCCACCAGGAGTCGAACCTGGAATCTTCTGGTTCCAACAGAAGTGGTTACTTTCGTAGCCAGACGCCTTGACCATTGGGCCATGAGGAACGAAGCTTAAGAGAATAAATTTTTTGTGAAACACATAGAAAGGAATGAAAGCAGGAACCCAGGTCTTTTGGGCCGGAACTCAATTCTCTCTGTGCAAACGACCCTTCCTGTTGTTTCCACGGCCGTGCACTGTGCGTGGATGCAGGTTTCTTGCCGGGTAAAGCACATCTGGCTCCACGCGCCCCGCACCATCAACACCTAGCCACCACGAAAGACCCACAAGCTGCAGCAAAAGCAGAGGCGAACAGCAGAAACGGAAAAGAAACACAGCTGAAACACATACGAAGCACAGCTGAAACACATAAGAAGTACAGCTGAAACAAAAAGAAACATAAGAGAGACAGAAGAGAAACTTAACAGCAAGAGCAGAAACACCACTGCACCATCTACCTTCCACTCCACACCAATGAAAGTCAGTGTGGTGATCCGATTCACGGACCAGGCCGCCGGCGTCACGCAACATCACGATTTGCAGATCCCACTCAGCATCAACTTTGCCCGCGATGACGTCAACAAGCTTGTCAGCACAGCGTGGTTCAAAACGATGGTCCGTTCCAAAGTGCTCGGCACCAGCCAGCGCCGGCTCCGGCTCATCTACAACGGCCGCGTGCTCAACGACCAGACTAACTTCCGCACAGAGGTGTTCGAGCCCAAGTTGAAACAGCTCCGTGCCGCTGGCGATGCCAACCCAAACTCGCTTGAGCTCTACGTACACTGTCTAATTGGCGACCCGCTTACGACGGAGCAATTGCAGCAGGAGCGGGAGATGGACCGCCGCGGCCAGCAGACACAAACAGACGCGCCCGTGGTCGGCTTTGACCGTCTTTTGCTGCAGGGTGTCAGTGTTCAGGAAGTCAACGATCTTCGCCGGCAGTTTTACCTGGTGTATCTTCCGAGCCAGGGCTCGGACGTTGCGGGCGGTGGCGCTGGTGCCGTGGCCGACATCGAGGAGCAGGAAAACCGCCAGGAGTACATGCGGCAGCTTGAGGAGCAGTGGCTCGAGTCCACAAATGGCGGCGACGGCGGCAGCGGCGGCAATGGCCGGAACAGCGCTGCCGAGCAACAGCCACAGCCGTCCGGCGGCCGTGTGGCCGATCGGGCTGCCAGCGACTTTGAGGGCTTGAGCCACAACGAGAACCTTTTGGTGGGCCTTTTGGTGGGCACGTTTCTCGGCGTGGTGGCTCTCGTGTTCCTCATGATGGACGACACCATGTTCAACGACACGCAGAAGATGGCCATGGTTCTCGGCATTGCCATCAACGTGTTCCTCGCCTTCATGCGCGTGGGGCTGGTCTACAGTTGAATCCCAGGCTGGAATTATGCTAAAGCTATGCTAAAGCAGTCCAGGGCAGAGTCTAGCAGATGCCACCACAGAGACAGCAGAGGGCTCAGCTGAGTGTGAGTCTTGAACTGAGCCTTGAACTGAGTCTTGATACCAGTCATCAACTTAATCAATCAGGTCATCAACTGAGTTTTGAGCCAAGTTATCAGCCGAAATCAGTGAGCCTTTAACTGAGTCTTGAACTACTTGTCTCTAACTGAGTCATCTGATTTGAAACTCATTCAGAAAGCGGCTACACCTGACGGCACCGGCTGCGACTGCCGGCGCTCTCATCAGTATTGGAATTTGTTGGGTATATTTGACCTGCCAGCCCTCAGGACCCGCATGCCACGTCCGGGCGAGCCCGCACGCGCGATCATGATCTTGAAAGGGCGCTAAGATGGTCGTTCTCCATCACTGGATGTTATTCTTGCCAGAACTTGACACTCGCCGACTCGTGGGGATACGTGAACAGACAAGCAACACGGTATAAGTTCTGGCGCCGCACGAAGAGCAGAGATGGTGCGAACTCCGCCCGTCTTATATACTCCTGCGCGCCGCCGTTACCCGCAACTACATCTTCAGGGCACTCGTTGCCGCAGCTGACGGCGGAACTGCAAGGGCAGAAATTAAAAGCCGGAGCGGAAAATGCGGGTTATTACGGATTGCCACGGATTGCCAAAGCAAACCGCTGAAAAAGGCGCCGCGGAGCCGCAACAATTTACGAAAATGGACAATCGTGGCTATCGATGCCGTTTGGCCCCAGGGCGCGGTGCCGAAGCGCGGCTCCCGTGATGGCAGGCCGAATTTTCAACGGACTTTGATGCCCGGACCACGCCGACACGCAAACATATATATTGACCGGAGACCCCTGTTCACGGCTGCAGGCGTTTTTCTCCGTTGGCCATTCAAGCATGCTTTTTTGCCTCCGCACCTCCCGGGCGTTTCCTAGCTGAATCGGACCAACCACAAGTGCTTGATAAAAGGCTCCCTCTGCGCCGGTAGCGGGCCGCGGTGGAATCGCTGTTGAGTCATACCGGCCGGCCGTCTGTGAGATCCGGCCGGGCGGCGGCCAGATGAAGAGCGGAATTTGCAACTTTCGGGGCACCGGCGGTCGCCAGGCCTAACGCCGAACTGTGCACGCCCGGCCCGTTTCCCGGGCCACTTCTTATCCCGCCCCGCTTGCTGCCGCTTCAAAATGACCTTATCACCGTGTCGCATTTATTGATGACTCTGCACAGCGTCGCGCGAAAGAGTGGAGAAATCGGCTACTGCACAAAGCACCGGCTCCCAGACTTCCTGAGTTCCAATTCCCATCATTGTTGAGCCGTGCAGACTTTTCCTCCCCGCTTTTCGTGCTACATCACCAACTTGGTTCCTACCCCGTCGATCCCGCCTCAACAACTTTGAGTCCTTGCACAGCATCAATTGCCAATGTCCGAACCAACACCTTTGCCTTTCATCTACCAGTTTTTCTCGGGCGCCATTGCGGGCGTCTCTGAAATTTTGACCATGTACCCGTTGGATGTGGTCAAAACGAGACAGCAATTGGCCACCACCTCGGAGTACAACGGCACCATCAGATGCTTGAAGAAAATCGTCGCAGACGAGGGTGTCTCTCGTTTGTACAAGGGTATCACCGCTCCCATTTTGATGGAGGCTCCCAAGAGAGCCATCAAGTTCGCCGCCAACGATGAGTGGGGAAAGTTCTACAGAAGCACGTTCAACATGCCGATGACCCAGTCCTTGGCTGTTTTGACCGGTGCCACCGCCGGTGCCACCGAGTCTTTTGTCGTTGTTCCCTTTGAGTTGGTGAAGATCAAATTGCAAGACCCTGCCACCACATTCAACAGCATGAGTCAGGTTGTCAAGCACATCATCAAGACTGACGGCTTGCTCGGTATGTACAAGGGCTTGGAGTCCACCATGTGGAGACACGTCTCATGGAACGCAGGTTACTTTGGTTTGATCCACCAGGTCAGAAGTTGGATGCCAAAGCCTAAGAGCTCCACCGAAAAGACCCTCATAGATTTGACTTGCGGAACCATTGGTGGTACTTTCGGTACGGTTTTGAACACTCCTTTCGACGTCGTCAAATCCAGAATCCAAGCTGGCTCTTCTAAATACATCTGGACCATCCCATCCCTTGGCACTGTCGTGAAGGAAGAAGGGTTTGGTGCTTTGTACAAAGGTTTCATTCCAAAGGTCTTGAGATTGGGCCCTGGTGGAGGTATCCTTTTAGTGGTGTTCACCGCTTGTATGGATTTCTTTAGAAGCATCCAATAGTTCTGACCGATTTAGTTCAGTTATTGACGAATGTATTACTATAGACAAACACACTTCTGATTTGAAGCATTATAGCTGTAGGTCAAGATTTTCTTTTTTCAAGAACCCAATTGGTTTCTAGCATTGTCTTGAACATTACTATGGCATCGTTCTCTTTTTCGAATCCCTTGATGTCGTCTCCGTCAAAATACTTGAACGTGTCTGCGTAATTGAAGTCCGCAATGTCGAACTTAGTCAAAATGAGCTCGTCGGTATTCAAAATGGAAAGATTGTTCAAGAGCTTCACCACATCATCGGCGTGATACTCCCCACTTGTATCCGAGTAGAATTCTTTTCCAAGCACATCAAGAGCTTTTTCCAACCTAGCGAAGTTAGCTCGTTTGATGATGTACCGGTTGAAGAGAGAATTGATCGTTTCAAACAGCTGAAGGATGATGTACAAGAGGTCGAAATTGATGGACTTTGCCAAGTGTGACCCGAATGAGAAACTCGAGACGTTTCTTTCCAACACCTTGTCGAAATGGGGACTCAAGAACAACTCAATTATGGAAAATGCCTCCTCAATGATGTACTTTAAATCTTCTTCATTATGATTTTTCGCAATGAATTTGATGAATTGCACTAGGGCGTGGTAAAAGTCTTTCCAACAGTAGGTTTCAAGTCCCTCCGATTGATGGGACTCGAAGTTAAGCATGATTTGGTAAATCGCTGTCAAACACATTTTGGAGTTATCAAGATCTAACTTCTTCGTGAAATTGTACCTCAATGTTACCTGCAACACATCTAAAAGGTAAAGAAGACCCAGTTTGCTCCCCGCGTTCTTGTCAAGGCTAATTGGCGGCTGGATATGGTGGCAAATTTTCCACAAGTTCTCGTTGACGTCCATTTCTCGAAGAAAGTCTGTATAGACTGATTTGTTTGATGTTAAGGCTAGGAAAGCTAACAAGGACATGCGAGTTCCAAATTTGTTTTGACTGGACTTATACTGATAGGTGTGGATGTAAGAGGAGATGCAAAACCAGACTTTCAACACATTTTTTTCATTTTTGTCGGCCAAAAGCTGTTTTGTGTAACTCTGGTTCCCCAAAAGAACGAAGAGCAACGATGATACTGAAAAATAAGAAGGACACACTGTCGCAAATGCCGATCCGGGTCTATCTCCGGAAGTCCTCATCTTCTTCGTGTTCTCATAATACTCCACTTCAAACAAAAAGGGATCCGCAGGGTCGTAAGTGCTTTGTAGAGGTTGAGTCACGGTTTTGACTGTGTCTGTTGAAAGGTACAGACCGGGGGAATTGTCTGTTCGCAAAATCCAGCCAAAAAAGGACGAGTGAGTGAGAGAGTGGACTAGAATGTCCGGCGACATTGTGTAGTAGTAGTTGAACTGTGCTGAGAGTATGGGAAGCAAACTGAAGTGGGCCGTGATATCGGTCTCTTCTGGGTTGAGAGTTTGAAGGAACTTGGCGTAGATATTCGACGACTGGTGCTCAATTGCGGTGATATCCTCCGACAACGAGACCTTGTCAATCATGATCAAATCAATGGGGCACGTGCTAAGGATGGAATACATGGTGAGAATTCTCATCACGGTCTCGTAAGAGAGTCTAAGAGAGGGCACGCCTCTGTCGGTAACGGTGTCATCGCCATCGGCGGACCGTAGCCCTCCCGTCGTGTTGCCGAGAAGTTTGTAGAAGGTGCCCGAGAAATCGACCTTGAAAAACAAGAATAGGAGTCTCTTGACAATGAGGAGACGATTGCTGGGCTCACCGCCCTGTCTGAGGTGAGAGAACGACGAGAAGATCGTGCATAGCATCTGATGAAGGAGTAGAATGAATTCCTTGAGGAGACGGGCACCATCGACGCCCTCGTCGCCCAATTCCTTCTCCATGAAGCACTTCACGTACTGCAAAAGACTCAAAACGTACAGCTGGTCCGGAATAAGACATGTCGAGCCCTCGGGCCCGAATAGTAGCGAGAGAGCATCCCGGCCGTGTTTTGCTGACCCCTTCGTGACGCCTGCGAGCCAGCTCCGGAGCACCACCGCTATATCGGCTGGATCTAGGTCTGGAACGTGGCCTGTTTTCGAGCCATCTTGAAGGGAGGGCACCAGCGATTTGTCGGTGATGGACAAATCAAGATCCTCGAGACGGGTTTTATTTCCAAGGGTCAGCGGGTCGGGCGTGATCTCTGAATCAGAAGGCGCCAATGACGTTGAGTGCTTTGGCTGGACGCCCAAGCTGGTGATGTCCTCGCCATCGACCTCAATTGCAGACAGAGACAAGGCGATCAGTCCCTTTCGGTCGGCACAAGTGGTGGCTGAGGCAACGTGGCCCAAAAAAGAGCTCAAATCGTCTTCCACATTGGCATCGGCCGCAACACTGCCCATGCGGCTTTGGGACGGCGTGGAACTGAAAACTTCCTGATCCAACCCGGGAGTTAAACGATCCACGCCTCGACGGAACACACGAGCCACTCCGGGAAGCGAGCGAGTGTTTCCGGTCCACACGGGTTCTAGTGCTTCTTGGAGGGCGCTGTTGAAGGCGCCGCCGTCGAGCGGCCCGCTGAAAAGCAGATTGAGCTTTTCCTCACTATCCTCCGAAGAGGCTGAAAAGATGTCGTTGTATTGCATGGGCTAGAGATCCGATCTGTGGGGACGTCAGCGTGCTATATATGTTCGTGGCTGGTGCGAGCTTCGTGCGGCAGAGCCTCTGGCCACTCGGGCCGGGTTCGCGCTTGGCACGGCGCAGGCTGAAATTCACCGTGCGGCTGAGCCTCCACCATTTCGCAGGAGCGGGATCGAGTAAACGGGTTCACCTTCCTGCGACGAGGTCTCGTAAGACAGCGCCATGGTGGCCGAGAAGCTTTCGGAAGCGATTGGAAGCAATGCGGTCGCTTGGCCTAGGGTTTTGGTGCCGCGAGCGAGACTGCAACCGCTATGCCTGCTAGTACCTGTTTAACTGCGGCGTCTGTCTGGGGTGCACGGCGCAACTGAGTTTCCACGCTCTGTCCTCCTCCTTTTTGTTCAATTGAGATATTTTCCAGAGTTCATGCAATATCAACTCCTGGAGCGCCGGCACTGGTGCGATCGAGTAATCTTCCGAGCCGCTGGGCTGCGCATCAACCTTCTGACGCAGCCCAAGCGAAACTAGAGTGCCGCTGCGGTTGAGCGAGGTCTGCTTGCTGCTGTAGTAGGAAATTTGCAAGCTCTCGATGTCGGCAATGACACGCGTAATTTTGAGATACTTGTCGATATTGATCAACTTCTGATTGAGGAATGTATTAGCCTTCCTGAAGTTAGAATTTCCATCGGACACGAATGTCAAGTCCTGCAAAAACAAAGAAAAGTACGGGACAACAGGGATGTTGTACTCATTTGAATAAAGAAAGCTCTTGAGCTTTGACCGGTAAATATTGTAGTTCTTCTCAGGATGGATGATGCAGCACAAATAGTCGTACAACTCAGTATATTTTTCTGATAAATCACTCCAAATTTTTGATAGCCTGGTAATCAAGTGGGATTGCAAGGATGTAATGATGGCCGCCAACAGGTTGAAATTTCTCAAATATAAACAAGAAATGGCAATCTTCAACCAAGTTTTGACAATGTTCAATCTAGCCTTGTGATTCACATTTGGCTGGAGAACAGATTCGATCACATATTCAGACAAGCAATTCGTGAAGAGCAAAGAGTGTCTCACGTTCGGTGCCAAATTTGTGTGGGCTTTCTTCGAGGTATAATTATCATTGATAAGCTCGTTTGGCTTGATGGCACAGAATATTTCAGACTCGATGAGAGTAAATTGTTTTGCAATCTCTAGGCCGTTGAAGTCTAAGAGGTTGGGGCGATAGTTCGATAAGACCCAAGTTTGGTTGCTCAACAGATACCACTTGGGTAACATCTGAGAGACTCTCAAGATGATTAGTTCCTTTGAGTTGAGGTGCTCTTGAGAGCACCAATGTTCTCCGATAATCTGCCTATACGTCATGACAATCTTCTCAATCGTTTGTAGTTGTGCTTTTGTCAAGAGAGAGCTGGTAGAAGTTGACTGCCCACTAATTCCCAAAGGAATGGGCAAGGTCATTGATTTGATTGATGTGGAAACGGAACTGTTGGTATTGATTTTGGAGAGCTCGTAACCGTCCACCATAGAATAACGAGACGAAATCGAGCTGTCTGATCCCACATCCGCAAAAGAGTTTTTCCTTACTATTTTTGCGAGTGAAATACTTCTTGGATGGATTTGCTGTCTGAGGTTTTGATTATCAACCAAATATGCGGCAATTTCAATCAACTTCAAAGCTTCTGGCGGGAGGCTTTCGCCAACTCCTTCGTTGAAAAAATTTATCAAAGTGTTCAAAACAGGTTGATCCAATTCGATATCCCAGTAGGACTCAAGCCAGATGCGAAACATGTGGCAAACCAACTTTCGACGCGATTTCAACTTGACGTCAAACGATGCGTCATTCTTGTCGTCCGGTCCGCTGAAAGAATCCCCTTGGAATCGGAGTATCAATAACTCGGCCAAATCAACCCCGCTGGCAAAACTTCTGAAACACAAGAAGAAAGCAGATACAAAGAAATGTTCAGCCGGAGATGACTCGTTAGTCAAGGTGTATACAAGTCCCTTGAAAGAGGCTCCAAGCAAGTTTCCGTTGGTATCGACTAGTAACTCATCCCTGATGGTGAATGCGTCGGATTCAGGTTGTGCACTGTCTGAAATTTCGAATTTCTTGAACTCCAGAATACCTGAGGTGAAGGGAACAGAGGCCTCTGTATCAACCAAAAGAACCTTGTGAAGCGTGTCAACTCCGTTAGCCGTGATTCCAAATTCACCAGGCTTGCCCGAGCGGAAAGTGGAGTATCTGTTACTAGACTTGACATTCTTTTGCTTCATTTGGCGCAAGTCCCTTAACTTCAAAGAAAGAGATTTGACCATTCCCACCGAACAATTTTGAATGAAGCTGTCCGTTCTGATTTTCATTTTCGAAAAATCAGGATATGATCTTTCAGTGCTAAGTCTGAAATCTCCGGTGTCAATGAAGATCTTTCTTATACAAGAAACCGTAACACTGACCGTCTTGATCATCTTAGCCGAGATGATGGCGAGTCTTTTACCTTCATCGGTATAGCTGTATGTATCCGGCTGCATTGCAGAAAGGTCCACACTCCTGTATTTATCAGTTTCTCCGAGTGTCTGGATTACAAGAGCTTTCACGCTTGTGACAATTTGACTCACGAGGGACAAAAGAGAGTCTAGCGAGCGGTCTAATTCCACTGGCTTGTGAGAAGAATAATCAGAACCCGTTTTTGAAATGAAGAGGAGTTCTCTCAAAAGAAGAATCACATGGTGAACTATAGTCTCAAGCATGTCGCAGCCTGTTGGATTATGCTCTATGAGATCGAGACGACCCACGATAAGTGATAAGTAGGAATATAGGACAGAATTTATTTCTGTCACTCTATGTCTCGCATATGGGGGGCTTGGCAACAACGGATATTTTTGCATGTCGTTCTTTAATGATGCTTCGGCGTCTCTTCTAATGATTTCGTTACTCTCCTTCTCCCAAACCTCAAAAAATTTGGATGCTCTGCGAATGACTTGAAGGATGAGCAAAGTTAAAATCTCAATTTTGTCATGGTTGGTGGTGTTCTTGTATTCACCAGCCTTCACCATCAAGTTGTACCAGTCTGAAAGAAGCGTTTTTCTGCATCTTCTTACAACTGACCTTCTTATAACAATCTCGTTCGACCTGGACAAGCAATCGGTTTCCTGAAGTAAACGTCGAACGCCGTCTCTTATGTCATTTATGATCTTGATGGAGAAAGTTCTCGTTCCATTTCTGGTTGTGTGCGAAATTGGGTTCAGAAGGAATTTGCCGCAAGAGTCTAAAAGTGGTGCCATGTAGCGTGCAAACTGCACAGCCTGTTCTCCTTCCTCGGTGTCAATATCAGCCTCACTGTTTGTGGCCACCAGAAAGAAATTCATGGGAATCCATCCTCTTTCGAGCGTTTCTAAAAGAGTGACCTCTCCCCAACCCGAATCATCAACAGTGTGGACGAAAGCAAGATCGTGCTTCTCAAAAGATAGACACACCGAGCTATCGGACTCGAGCTGCGACTCTGTAGAGTCGAATGAATGAAGGGCGCGGATAAACAAGACCGACATGTCCAATTGAGAAATCTCCGTTTCGGACATCAAAGAGTATCTTGCGTTGAATGTGGTGGTTTCGTCCTTAGATAAGCCTGTTGTATTTGCTAGCTGATCAGAGCCAACGGTGGTGTCATTGTAGGCAATATTAAGACCGCCGCTCGATAAGTCGTGATGCGAGTGTTCTGGAGTCAGGTCGTGTGGTTGTATTCTGGACTTTGGGTCAAGGTCATTGGCGAGACTGGACAGCGACAGGGTGACTCGAAGCGGAGCTGTCGTCTCAGTATCGTCCTTTGGGGAAGAATTAATCTTCTTATAATAGATACTTTTCCTTGTTGTGGAGGAGCGATGATTCGTGGCATTAGCCTTTTGAACATTCAGCGAAAAGTTCATTTGGAAGTCGTGGGACTCTTGAGACACCTTCAGGCTATTCTGCATAAGTGTCACCGAAAGCCTCAGGAAACGGGACGCGAGCTCCGAGTACTCTGTGCTGACTGGCGACGCCGGGCCATCCTGGCGGTACCCCGTGGAAATGTGAGCCCAGGAAGAGTTGTGATCAGCAGACGCGAGCGGGTTTTCGATAGAGGTTGTTCGCTGGGGAAACTCGTCGACTTCGTCGGGCCAGGCGCCCACCAAGGGCGTTTTGTCGTTGTCTATATTGTCGTTGTACACGTTCGCTTCTGAAAACCGAGGCGTGTCGTCTGGACCGAAGGTTTCGTTCTGGTGGAGCTCTTCAGTTCGGAGAAGCGAGTCGTTGATGGAGGTGAAACTAGGGACGCTTGCGTTTGCCGTCATATAGGTGCGGAACGTCTGATTAGACAACTCGGTGTTCATGTTGCCGTCAGAGGAGTGTATCGGCTCTGTTTCAGAATGGTAGTCTGAGTCGAACGAGTCTGCACGGATGTGGATGCCCAAGCCCAGCCGGGCTGCGGGGGCGGTAGAGTCGTGGCCGGGAGCACGGGCCCGGCCCGCTTTATTGCCAAACGTCGACTCCACGGGCGAGTACACGCTGGAGGACACGCTCGCGTGGGGATGGGCCATCTGTCGGTTAAGGAAGTAGGATTAGGGGAAAGCGGGTGGAAACGCGAGGGGAATGGCGGGACAACGGAACGACGTGGAGGACGAGCAGCGTGGCAGCAAAATAGGACAAAATTGGGCCGGATTGGAAGACGGGCGTCGGGGCGCAACGGAAAGGCTTTTCTGAAGATGCGTTACGACGAGTCTGCGGACAGCAGGAGAGGCGTGCTGGTGTAGGCGACAGCCAGGCGGAGAGAAAAACGGCAGGACGTGTGTCGCATCTCGCAGTTGGGCCGGCGCAGAAGCGCTCCACGCGCGCCGCATTGGGCAGTCGCGGCGCGTGGCCGGCGAGCGGCTGATGCGGCGGCTGGCAGCGGGTGGCAGCGGGTGGCGCTAGCAGCCAAAAAAAAAGTGGACGGTAGCGGGCCTTTTATAGACGCAGCAGCTGCTTGCGGCAGCTGTTGTTTCAGAGTTGGTCACGGATCGTCCGCCGCTGCTGCCCGTTCTTTGCAGCTGTGCACGACCGGCCACATTTCCTTCTGCTACAACGGCTTAGTTGCCAGCGGCCGTTGGGCGCACTGTACACCAAACCGTTTCAACTGACTCACGAGTGTACACCCGCACACCGCGTCACGTGCGCGCATCAGGCCATCAGCGCCGCCTTGCCACGCTTCATCAGCCATGCCATTATTCACCTGCCAGACGTGCTCCCTTTCGGCGGAGGACCTCGGAAAGCATCTTTCTGCGTCCAGGCACAAGTCAATTCGCTATGACCCGCTACAGGAGACCGTGGAGTGCGAAGAGTGTGACGACTCCACCATCCACATTCTCCAGATCCAAAGAGACGGTCTCTCTGATCTTACGTTGTTGTGCAACACCTGTGCGCTGAAACGAGGCTCTACTCCCACGGCTTCCTACACGCTATCGAACGGGAGCTTGCTTCCGAAGTTGCCGCAGTACTATCGATTCCGTGATTTGCAGTGTGAGCGGTGTGAGAAGGTCCAGCGATTGTCTGTGGGCAACGTTGCAGGCAAACAGCACATCTTGTGCAAAGAGTGCCTCAAAACCGAGGGCGTGGCTGCACAGAAGTTTGTGTCGGAGGACTCGGATGATTTCCTTTTTGCTCTCTTGGGGCTCAAGGAGTACATTCCCAAGGCCAGCGGCAATTTGAAGAAAAAGGGCCGCAAGACGGGCAAAATGGGTGGTCGCAAGGGCGGCTCCAAGCTGGCGCGCCCAGAAAAGCCGCTTAAAGCAGATCCAGACGCCGAGAGACGGAAGGCCCACTATGAAAACGAGAAGGCGGCACGGAACGCTCTAAAATCGGCCAAAACCATCAAAGCAGTCAGCTCATCCACCGTCAGCCCGGCTATGTCGCGCTCCACCACACCCAAGCCGCCACAGAAGGCCAAAGCAATGCCAGATCTGGCCAAGGCCAAGCAAAAGACCGACCAGGTCAAGGCTAAGACTGACCAGCCTAAGACCAAATCTAAGACTGACCAGCCCAAGGGCAAGAACGACAAACCTGCTAAGAGCACGCCTGCTAAGCCAAACGGAAATGGGTCCAAAAGTGAGACAACTTCGAAGAAGACCAGCAAAAAAGACACGAAACGTGACCCCAAAAGCGGCGATTCTCCCTCTGACATTAAGCTGAGCCCTCCTGCCAAGTCCAAAGCACAGGGCCAAGGAACGGCTACCGAAAAAGCGGATGCGGCCAAAAGAGCCTCGAAGCCTGCCAATTCCAAGCCTTTTCTGCAAAGCACGCCCTCCGTTACTAAGGAATCGGGAGATAAGTCAGGCAAGCTGAAAACCGAGCAGTCATCGAAGAAGGCTAGCAATAATAAAGCGACGAAGATCACGGGTCTGAAAAAGCCATCTGCGTCGTCTGAAAGGGCCACAACAAATGACCAAAACGGCAGCGAAAAGAAAAAAGCCGAGCTTTCCAAATTCACGCCGCCTCCTGGAATCTCCAAATACGAACCATCTCATACCCCAAGACTTACCTATGACTCGATGACCCAGTACTTCAACGAAATGTGCTACAATTTATTCCTCGAAGAGAAAATTGGTGTTCTGACAAGTCAAAATGCTATTTTGACTCATGAAGACTTCGAATTGGAGTGGTTTGCGGATCAAGACAAAAAGCACAAGCAATTCAAAGTCAGTGTGCTCATGACTCAAGAGTTTTTAGACAGATTTCAGTCGAAGAAAATGCAAAACTTGAAGAAAAATCCTTTCATGGTGAACCAGTCTTTGATTTTAATGTTAGGCGACGATATTCCATGGTACGGAAACATTGCATTCGTCGACAGTAAGAGCTCTCTGTCCAAAAAAGGAAAGGGAAAACCAAAGAGAGGCAAGTTCGCTGCCAAAGACAATCTGCCAAAAATTCTCGAGATGGTCGTTGAACTATATAAGTGGAACACCATGCCTTTGCCTTTGACTGTGGATGTGGCTTTACTTAAGCTTCTCCCAGTGTCGGTGCCTGTGAGCAGAGTTTTCACGGCAATGTCACGCATTCTGAACCCCAAATTCATTGACATGCTTCTAGGAAAGAAACCAATCAGGCAAATTAACTTCAAGAACTATCTCAAATTCACAAAAGACACATTCAATGACTCTCAGAAGATTGCAGTTCAGTCTGTGATGAACAACTCCATCACAGTCTTGCAGGGTCCACCGGGAAGTGGTAAAACCTCGACCATTTACGAGATCATTTTGCAACTTCTTGACAATCTCAACACCTACCCTATTCTTGTCGTGGCCGCATCGAACATTGCCATCGACAACATTGCAGAGAAGTTGATGGAGAAACACGGAAACTCCATATTGAGAATTGTTTCTGCCGAAAAAGAGGCCGAATATAATAAGGATCATCCTTTGGCTCCCATTTGCTTGCATCACAAGGTCTTCAATGGTCTTCCGGCTAACTTCCAAGATGTGATCAAGGAAATGCGTCGCCCTAATTCGAAGGTGAGTGTCAACCAGTATAAAAAGTTGCTCACTGCTCAAATCGCTTATTCAGACAAAATAATTGCACTGAGCAGAGTGATTTTCACCACCACAGTGGTGGCTGGAGGAAACCAGCTCAAACCTATTCCTAGAATGCCTGTCGTCATTATGGACGAAGCCACGCAGTCGTCGGAACCAACGTCATTGATTCCACTCTCCATGGAGGGCGTCGAGAAGTTCATTTTTGTGGGTGACCAGAGGCAACTCAGTTGTTTCTCGCAAGTGCCAAACTTGTCTTTGTCTCTTTTCGAAAGAATCTTGGCAAACGGGACTTATACCACCCCTCACATGCTTGACACTCAATACCGTATGCATCCTTTGATAAGTGAATTTCCCAGGATAAGATTCTACGGAGGCTTACTCAAGGATGGTATCGATGACTCTCACCGGCAAATGGAGGGCATCCCCGCCAATCCTGTGGTCTTTTGGGACACTTGTGGCAAACACAGAGAGGGAACAGTCTTTTCCAGATTCAGAGAGGATGCTGGTCTTACTTACGCTAACAATGGCGAGGTGGATCTTGTTGCGAGAGTTCTTGTTCATTTGATCCACGAGAAGGGTATCGCCAAACAAAACATCGGGATTATCACCCCATACAGAGGTCAACGTGACAAAATCTCTGCTGATTTGGTCAAGAACGATTTGGTCAACCCTGAGAAGGATGACGTCCACGTTGAGGTTGACAGAGATGACTTTTTCAATGAGTCCCGTCCGGTCACTATTCATACCGTGTCCGATATCATGATTGCTTCCGTGGACGCCTTCCAAGGTAGAGAAAAAGATTTTTTGATTATGTCGTGTGTGAGGTCCAACGAGAAAAACAAGATCGGTTTCTTGAGTGATGCCAGAAGAATGAATGTGGCTTTGACCAGAGCTAGGTATGGCTTGATTCTTATCGGAGATGTTACTTGCTTGAAGAATGCAGACGATTTATGGAGGGAGTACATCGAAACTCTAGAAGCAAAGAATTCCATCTTAAATGCTGCAGACTTTCGCTACGATTGATGGAATTTCGGCTACAATATTATTTATTTTTAGATTCCAATGGATGATATACTTCCGTAAATTTATGTTTCTTTCTTCCGTTGGGCCAATTTTTTCAGTCGACGCCTCTCGCCAACAAAGGCTTTGGCTTGCTTGAGTGTCGTGAAGAGAACGATGGAACAAATAGGTCCAAGAAGCGGCAGAAACACCGCAAGTTTGTGTTCACTAGGGAAATAAGCTTGCTGCACCATTTCTTTCTCGAAGAAGGCTTCGTCAGATTTCAGCACGCCCGATCCTGAATGAGCAACAGAAGACTTGAAGTCCAGTTGCGTCAAACTAGACACAGCGCTATCGTAATGCATCAAAGCAGCCATAAAGCTTTCTTTTGTTGATTCTGGAATGGAAATTCCCTCCATCGAGTTAGCGATTTTCACCAAGGCAGAGAGATTTTCCAAGGTCACTTTCAAATTCTTGAGCGTAGCAATTCTGTGGAATGAGTCAATTCGAAGCGTAAGCGAAGAGGAAACTTTGGGAACACCGAAGAGCTCGAATAATTGTGAAGCGAAAGTGTTGAATATAGGCGCCAATTCTGCTTCCGAAATGAATACTTTCAGCTCGGGAGCTAGAGGCGATTTCGGGTTGTAGATGTGAACACCGCCCCATTGTGGTATCAAAAACGAGTTTGTTTTTGAGCCATTGATGAGTAAAGAAACACCTTCATAATTGCTAGCGGGAAAGAAGTTAATGAAGTTCACAGAGGGCGAGATGTCCTCCGTATTGAGGTTCCATTGACCGTAGTTGATGAACGTTGACAAATCGTTTGGACTGAGCACATTCGCATTGAGACTTTCATCAAACTGGGGCTCTTGCAGCAATTTAGAGTAGTAATGAGTTTGCGTGCTGATCTTCAAGTGGCAGTAACTCAGGACGGCGTCAAAAACAGGCTTGAGTGCGTCGATTGCAGGAAGAATGTCCCAGTCCACGGGTTTGCCATTTTCCACGAATAGCGAGAAAACCACATTGTAAACGGGAGAGTATGGGAAGATTTTCGCAGAGGAGAACGAGCCAGCAACAATGCCGTCAACAGTTCTGATCTCTTCGCCGAACACGTCATCGACTAGAGCCAGAGCGATGCACGACAGGAGGTCGCTATCTGCACAAGAAACGGTGATTTTTTTGGATTCAGGCGAAACGGTCACGCCGCTTGTTTTGGCGCCCGTGACAGAGACCACGTAGTCCACGGCCGGGTCTGTTTTTGGCGTGTAGGGAGCCACTGTGAGCGACCAAACGCGGTGCTGTTGCTTCTCTGAAAGCTTCTGGTCAACGACACGTTGAACGCCTGCTGCCAAGCCATCTTCTAGACCGCTTTCCAAATAAATGGGGATCGAAAGCCGGATGTCGTTGAAAGATGCGGCACGCGTTTGCACTTCATTGGTTGGCAAGTTGGCCCTGTGGATTTGCGTGGAGTAGAAAAATAAGGGAAGTCCGAAGGTGAGAAAAAACGCAGCCACCGCATAGACAATTCTTTCACGCGTCAGCCGGGACAGGCGCAATTCTTTGGTGGACATTTGATGTTGATCCGCCTGCTGCTGTGGGGCCGTGGAGCGCTGGAGTTGTAGGCGTTTTGGCCGAGACATGCGCGGTGCGGCACGATGGGGCTTCTCTGGCGGCTGGACCAGGAAGCGGCAGCAAAAATGCAAAAATGCAAAAATGCAGCGGGCGCAGGGAAGAGGGGGGATGGAGCTATTCTTATAGGCGAGCAACGGGTTTCATATTTTTGCGGCCTCGTAGCGTGTTGGCAATCATTTGCCTTTCCGGCCATTATTTGTATGACAGGTGCTACCCGCGATAAAAACCATCAATTCAACCTGAACATAACGTGCTTGACCAACTCAATTTTGCCATCACACTAAGGCCGCCATCGTCTGTTAAAAATTGTCGGCGCACTTAAGTCTTATAGCCCAGCAGACTACATAATAAACTTTACACCACGCCCCCAATTCCCACCACTTAAAATCAAACTCCAATGTTTAAAAAACAACCGCAGTTGAAGTCTGCTTCCAACATTAAAAGCTCAGAACGAAGACGCCTTTTGGGCGAGGTCTGTGAACAGTTTAGCATTTCCAAGGAAGCCCTCACAAAGGAGCAGGAGCTTGCTTTGCTCCCGCCAACAACGAAACAAGCATCCTACACCAGCATTCAATCTCATAAAGGAACCGTGTACTTCGATGAAAACGAAAAGCCGATCTGGTTTCGCTTCAGAGACTCCAAGCTCTATCCGACCGTCTACACGCTCTGGAGCGCCGGCTATCTCTTGCCCATTATCCTCACAAATGCGTTTGTCATCGAGCGCATTGTGGGCAATGCCAACTTGTTGCTTCCAGGGTGTATCACGCCAATTGACCCGCGGGCTCAAAGGGGTGCTCTTGTCGCCATTGCGAACTATAAGACACCAACCGTTGTGGAGGCTATCGGGACATGCCTGTTGAACTTGTCTCAGTTCGACACCGTTCAGGGCCGCCAAGGAACGGCTGTCACTATCATTCACCGCATAGAGGATGAGCTTTTCAATCTCTACGACGGCGCTGATTTGAGGCCAGAAAGCGTGGACATCAACAAGCCAGAGCTGGCTAACGAAGACAATGAGCCCACCGAGAGTCACACGGAAGAAATAGTGGAAGGCGCAGATGATCACGATAAGCTCGAGACGGTTTCGAAACCCAACGACGAGCCCACACAAGCCAGTATCATAGACGACGTCGCAGAGACTGTGGACGAGTTGGCGGTGGAAGATCTTGACCATTTTTTTATCAGATCCTTTTTGCAATCCGTTAAAATGAGCAAGTTCGAGTTGCCGATGTCGGCATCGACTTTCATGTCCGACTACATTTACAAGAATCTTCCTCACATGGATACCAAATACGCCAATGTCAAAAAAACTTCTTGGAAAAAGAGTGCAAAGTTTCTTAAAGCACTTGAGAAGTTGAAATACGTCTCCTTGAAGGGCAAAGGCGACGATCTCTCCATCATCACCATTGACGTCCCACAAGAAACGATCACGGCTTTCGAAACCCACAAAACCATTGAATCCGGAAAAGGCTCCACGGGATCCGCCAAGAAGGACAGTGGCAACAAAATGCAGGTTTTGTTGTTGTACTCTCCGACCAAAAAGACATACCCCTTGTTTAAAGCCCTCGGTGAAGACACATCAGCCGTTTACACGGTTCCTGAGCTCAAAGCTTTGGTCAATACTTACATCCGCAAGGCCGAGCTCACTGACAAGAGCAGCCCCAAGTTTGTCAAGATTGACCCCACATTATCGACATTTTCGAACCAAAAGGATGAGAGAATCTCGAAAGACAAGATTTTTAGCAACTTGATTTTGAATTTCTCTCCTCACTACGCAATTATACCTGCTGGTGAAACCATGAACTCTTTTCACAAGATAAAGAGGGGATCTCCCAAAAAGATCAAGATCCTCACACAAACTGTCCTTGGAAGGAAAAAGACAACCACAGTGCTGGACTTCGAGACGTTCAATATCAAGCCACAAGTGCTTGCAGCTGACTTGAAAAATAAGTGCTCTGGCTCAACATCTATTGGCCCCAGCAAGCACAACCCTGCTATTCAAGAGGTGATGGTCCAGGGCCCTCATGGCCCTTCGATTATTGAGTACTTGAAAGAGCAAGGGGTGCCCATTGCATTCATCGAGTTCGAGGATAAGAGCAAAAAGCGCAGGTGATATGAAGGCAGCTGTTATGGAAATGATGTTTTTTGATTATGAATGCGCTCGTATAAATATGACCTAAAGTGACTTTCAATCAACCGCGTGACGGGAAGAAATAAATAACGGTATTTAAATGATCATTTCGATAACTTTATGATCGTTGCCTGCTGTGATGAACGCAGACTTCGTTGTGGAATTGACCTGCAACTTTTGGGCTGGAATTCTGCCAGGATACATGTGCGCATTTTGACACTGACTGATGTCTATGAAATTGAGCGGAGATTGCCCGCTGAGTAAGGCATCCACTCCAGCTCTCGTAACACGAACACACCCCTTGACAATGAGCTTTTCAAGATTGTTCAAGTATAGAGACATGGCCACCATTGAAGAGTCACTCACTGCAGAACCACAAAATGAGAGATCCAAATCACGTAGTTTTTGACACCCGAGACAAAGAACCTCAACCGAAATGTCCAGCAATGCACAGCAAAATACTAAACTTAGATTCTCCAAGTTTGGTGCCGCATTCGCGAGTGATATGATGGCTTTGTCTGTCAAGAATGTACAATCCTTCAAAGACAAAGTCTTGAGATTTTGAAATGATCTGTAAGTCCAGTGTTGAAAACCCACATCAGTTATCGTTGTGCAACGGGTCAAATCTAGGGTCTCGAGTCGATCGTTTGCGTTGATAGAGATGTGATACATCACTTCGTCTGTTAAGTGCTTGCAATAGCCAAGATTGAGATTCTTGAGATCCTTTGAAATGTACTCTTGATTGTGCGTGGTCTCATTAAAATTGTACGAGCCCGCGGACGATCCATTGGACCAACCAATGAATCTCTCAACAACACTGTCAGTTACTTTTCTGCAATTAGAGAGATCGACACATTCAAGATGCTTGCCTACTGAAGGGGAGGCCAAGTCCATTATGGCCATTGCACTCACCTCCCACAAAGACCGCATCTTGAATGTCTTGATATGGCCAGCAACACCAATCTCATTAACCAAATAGCTAAATCCCTCGTCAGTAACGTGGAAACAGTTGGAAATGTCGATGAAGGTGGGTCTGGTACCAACAAAGTCAGTGATGTTGACGAGAGCGCGATCGGTGATCAATGTGTTCCATGGCGTGAGATTGAGCTTGTGGAAAAGGTTGGGGGCAATGTACAATAATTGTCTCCAGCGTCTGCTCACCAATCGAAGCCGCATAAGCTCTGGAAGAGTGAGAAACTCGAACACTCGGAGCAAAATTTTGTCTGGGATGGAACTGGAGACGACCAACGCAGAAGAGCGGCGCCTTCCAGCCAAATTCGAAAGCTTGATTCTCTTGTTATGAGGCATATACTGGAATGAGCTCTTGCGAAAGTTGCAGGGCCGAAGAGGCGGGTTCACAGGCGGCACGTTGATTTCCAACGGGCCATTGGGCAATTGATGGTTCGAGCCAGCATGGTCCAACTTGCATTTGCGAGAGTCAGGAGTGTCATCAGCGGCTCTGCTGTTGCGCAGGGATCGGGTGATTAAAGAAGAGTCGTCGTCAATAGAGGTGACTGGAGATACTGAACGGGAGTGGATGAGCCGTGTGGAAGGAATGTGGTTTTCTGGACCGCCGAAGCTCCAGCTAGAATTGAAAAAAGATTTGGCGGGAAGCGGAAGCTCGATAGGGGGTATATTAGGAAGTAATGCCCGAGACAGGTCGGGTTTGGAGTCGACCAATGCAGGTGACAATGCAGGCGGAGTAATGTTGGATTCGGGAACTGCAGCAAATCTGGTGAACAACCCGGCGGGCTGCTGACAGTCTTTCAGGTTGGAGGTGATTCTGTTGTTGGCGGTCGTTCTCATTTCCTCGATAATGTTGGGATACTGGTGGCACACAGCCTCCAACAGCTTTGTGCGGATGACTATCAGTTGCACGGAAGTAACCGAGCGAATGCTTGCGCTGCGAGACTGGCCGGGATTGCCCTGGATGAAGTTGAGAAACGACATCTCGCCGAAGAACGAGCCGCTTTTGAGCCGTGCCAACACCTTTTCTGTGTTTTGCTCGTAGTCGATGACCTCGACCTCGCCGTGGGTGACAAAGTAGATGTCCGAACCGGTATCGCCTTTGCGGAAAATGTACTCAAAAGGGTTGAAGATCAAAGGGTCGACGTCCAACGCTAGGCTGTGGATGACGTGCGGCGGAAGCGTGCTGAAAATGTCCCACGACTTGATGGTGTCCTGGATGGACAACGAATGGTCCACGTTATCGGCGGGCAAAATGGGCACGCCGTTGACCGGGGACTGACGGGTGGACTGGACCAACTGGGAAAGCTTAAGCGACGTGGCGGACGGCGACGGGATGGGTGGAGCGATGGAAATGAAAGGCTCGTCACCGTGCGGCGACGGCGACTTTGAGAGCTTGACAATGGGAATGTCGGCTCTGTTGCGCTTTTCTTGCATAGCCAAGCGTTCCTGGGCCTCGTCCCGGATGCGGCGCTCAATGGCTGGGTACGATTTGAGCACCACGTTCAACGCATCGGCGGTGAGCACCCCCACCAACACACGCAGACTGGCCACGACGGTTGCAGTGCGCGGGCGGTTGAAGAGAATGCCGATTTCGCCGAAGAAAGCGCCTAGCTGGAGCTCCGCATACACGGACTCGCCATCGGTGGACGTGACGCTGACGGAGCCCTTCAAGATCCAGAACATCGACAAGGCCGGGTCGCCTTCCTTGATGATATACTCTTGCTGGTGGTATTGCACGAGCTTCAACTTGGCGCCGACTTTGGCATGGAATGCGTTGGGCGCGTCCTTGAAAAGCGGGAACGTCTTGAGCTTCTTGAGGAGCGTGGACGGGAGAATGATGTTGCCAAGCCCATCCTGGTCACTATCGTCATCAGTGTTGCTGCACACGGCGTCGGGACTGTCGGCCGACCGTAGCAGCAGCATTGCATGTGGCGCGTCCTGCTCCGGCCGGGGCACCGCTGGCGGGATGGCAAGCGGCGACGGGCTGGTGGGCTGGAACGTTTTTGTGGGGTGTTTCGCCATTGGTGAGCGGAATGGATGGAAGTCTGCGGCGGCGACGTGGGTTTTGGGGCGGCGAAGCCGGTTTTGAGGCGGCGAAGAAAATCTCCACGGCCTGGGGCGCCCGGAGGGCTGGCTGGGGCGGCGGCCGGGTGGGTTGGAGCCGCTGAAATCTAGTCCGAAAGAAACCCTGGAACGGACACGGGAGTAGGAAGTGTGCTGGGCGAAAATGGGCCAGAGCAGCAAACGGGGACGGTGGACGGCGGCAGTGGACTTGCACTAGACGGGGCAATTGAAGCGGGCGTGGGATGTAAGATGTGCCTTTGGGGCCGGTGAGCAACAGCGAAACCCGTGATTAAATGATGGGTCTGTATCGGCCTGTATGCGGCGCTGGCATAGGGTGGGCGCTACTTATATCATTTGCGCAGCTGCGCTTTCTGCGTCCAAGAAAACGGTTTCGTGCCTGACGTTGCAGCTGCGGCCGCCAGGGCCGCCAAGTATCAACAAAAATGCGCTGTCAGCAAACGCCAAAAAAATCAGGTCTTGCGTGCGGCTGCGCAGAAACATCTTCAAGCTACGTCAAGAGGATTCAAGTAGTCGCCTGCCATTTTGAGCCAGGCGTGCCGAAATCTCGTTGGCGCTGCGGTGCGGCGGCGCCGTTGGAGTCGCAGCGTTCTGCTGCAGCACCATCAAAGAGGAGGGCGTTGGGATACATGCACTCATAACGATGGCGTCAAAAGATGTTTCAGCGCATGGTTAGAGATAGGTGGCTACATGCGGCGTCGCCATCAACGGCAGAAACATCGTACGATTCTTCCGGCCCGACTACAAGTTACGGCCACTGGCTGCAACGGCGCCCAGCTTTTTTCTCGGCAGTGCGCACCGAGCCGTCATTTTCCGCAGGCCTAAAAGCTTGGATGTGCTTCCATAAACCCATGGAACAAACCTTATTTGGCAGCGCCAATAGAAACGACACACCTTGTCAGCTACAATCACGTGCGCGTGGAATTGGCTTGGTCGAACGTGCTGATTGTATATACAAAGCTTCGGAGCGGCGGCAGCACACTAGCTTCTGAAGTCAATAATGGCAGAAGGGCCCTGGGTGCTGTGCAAGCTACAGAGTCCAATCTCCACATGATGTTTGGCGTTGAGCGAAGCCGCAGCTTCAGCAGCATAAACCGCCTTGGAGGCCGCTTGAATGTTGGCGATGATCTCGGCGTCGCTGAAGTCACAACGGCCCACAGGAATGTTGATGTTCTGGCTTTTTTGCTTAAATGTGTACGCCTGAGCATTTGTCTCGTACAATGTGGCCACGTCCGCTGCAACAGTGCCCTTCTTCTCAGAGGGCATCAAACCCTTCAGGCCCAAGGCTCTGGCGACTTGCCCGAGTTGTGGCAACATCTCAGGCGTGGCAAATGCTTGCGTGAAGTTGCTCATGTTCTTGCCCTCCTTGATCTCGTTGATGAGCGCCGAGCCGCCAACAAGGGTGGTTTTCCCCACGTTCTTGAGCTTGTCAAGCTGCTCTGGGTTCTCGGTGAAAATCAAGGTGTGGTTGTCCTTGATTGGCCGGGGGAAGTTGATTCTTCCTTCCAAGAGCTTGGCGCCCTTGGGTCTCATGGCCACAATCTGCAATGTGATGGTTGACTGCTTTGCGGGCGAGCCCACCTGGGCAGCTCTCATGTACTTCATTGCCTTGGGGATTTCCATGTACAACGGATGCATTTGTGGTTCGATCTTTTGCTTGGTCTTTCTTTCGATCTCTTTTCGACTCAAGAGACGGCCATTCTTGAAAAGCGGCGAGATGGTTTTCAACTTGTTGGCCTTAGCAAGCTCTTCTGCCACCGAGGAAGTGGACGAGAAACGGGCGAGCGGCCGCGAGGCGACCCGGGGCATTTGCTGGGAAAACATTGTCCGTGAACGCTGTGTAAAATTTGATCTTGTCGCATTGAGTGGTAGCATGCGAAAGTCACGTGATGCGCAAAGCCAGCGCGGGCAACTGGGCCTTCAGCGTGGGCGGCGTTGAAGGTTCGCGCCGGGAAAAGGTCCGGCGCAGAGCAGAGCATCCGCTGGCCTGGAAATACTGCCGACGGCGTCGAGGCTGGCATGGCATGGTGCACGGGTGTTTCATGGGACCGGGGGGCAGAGGCACATGCACATGCAAGCAGTAGGCACGTGCACACGAGATCTTGCTTTGAAAGCGGCGGCTTGCAGCATGTGAGCCACCCCGGGCTTTCTCTCGGCTTAGTAGTCTCCCGTTTCACGCGCCGTACGCGGTCGTGTTCCACAGGTGCCGCGCACAGCGTAAGACGGCCACGGGACTGTTTTATGCTGCACGCGCGTCCCCCAACTGCTAGGCTGCCTCAATCGCTGCATAGAACGTTGAGCGCGCTGTGGCTGTGCCTGGCCTAACATCTGCCGCACGCAAGAGGGGAGCGCGGCTGGGGAAAAAGGCGTTCCAGCAGTCTTTTTTCGTATTTTGACAAACACCCGCCCAACCCCTGAGCGGATCCCCCTCGACACACGCGTGTTCCATTCAGACGGCAGAAGCTATCGGCACTCCAATTTCGCTTCTCGTCTATCAGGAGGAGTGGACATTGGGCCCTGTGCAGTGCACGAGAATACAGCGTGCATGCAACGCGGCCGTGCAGTCACGCACGGATGGAGACAGCTAATATTGCCTAATTGGCACGTAGCCAGGCGGGAGCATCCTGTTGAAACGGTGGCAGCCGTAGAATACTTGGAAAAACCTCAAAAGGCCCATTCTTCCTTCTCGGCCGGCTTCGACGCTCATTCCCCACGGCGGTCTTCCACATTTCGTCTCACATTCGGAACCAAGCGTCTCTACGCGCGTAGCTGCACCTCGACCCGTCAACGCCTCACGCGCAGCTAGCCTAGCCAGATCCTCTCCACATTCCCATTCCTGTGCTCTCCTGCAACGTCTTTGGTCCAGCCCAGCGCCTATTTCCCGGCTTCTTTCGCTTACACCTTTTTTTACTCGTGGTCCCTTTGCTGAGTCGTCGGGCCTCTTGCCAGTTTTCCTTTTCAATCGCCCCTTCTTCTTTTGCGCTCGCTTCCCTCGTGCAGACCCGGTTGCCAGCCCATCTCCGGCCCTATCCCATCGAGTCTTGTGACACCCGTTTTCCCACCTGAGCATCGCAGGTGCACCCCACAACAAGCCCGGCCCCAAGCCCGTCTTTCGCCGCGGCCAGTGCCAGTTCTATCCAAAAGGGCTCTGTTTCTGGCCCACCTTTCCGAGCCACGAGTCCGGATCACGTTCCCATCACCATGACCATTCTTCAGTACCTCAACCACTCCGAGGAGGGCCCGCTCCAGGCGCTCGACCTCCCCACGACCAACGTCGCCGTGGGCGACATCACCGCGGCCGTGCCGTGCCTCCTCGTTGACTGCTTCGACTATGTTTTCGAAGAGGGCATCGTGGAGGGCATTTTCCGGGTCAGCGGTGCTGCCAAGCGTATGCGAGACGTTTCCAGCAACTACAGCACGTATCGCGAGTGGCTTGCGTCCAAGCCATCGCCGCACGATGTGCTGGGCATCATCAAGCGGTTTTCTCGGGACTTTCTCGAGGCCTCGGGCGACTTGTTTCCACCGCCGTTGGTGGCTTCGCTCCACCGGACTTTTTGCGCCCACAGCCGCAAGAACAGCGTGCTCAGCGCAGACTCGTTCCGCAGCGCCTCGGCGTCGTTTTCGTCCGGCTTGGCGTCCGTGTTGGAGGTGGAGTCTGCCAAGGCCGAGACCAAAGAGGAAGATGAGGAAGAGGCCACAGCAGAGTTTCTCCAAGACGCTGTCAAAGAAACCGCCGAATCTTGCCAAGACGCTTCCAAAGAAATCACCGGATTTTCTAAAGACGCTGCCGAAGCCAAAGACTCGGACGGGTTCTCCAAAGAAGCCAAGGAAGCAGCCTTTTCCAAAAACGCCTCCACCGACGCCGACGCCATCAACACCGACATCTTGGTCGACACGTTTGCCCACACTTTAGCCTTCAAGGCCAGCGCCACCAAGTGTGCGTTGTTCATATACTACCTTTCTGTGTTGCACCGCCTAGGGAAGTTTCACGAGACGACAAAGATGTCGTACGACAACATGGCCATTTTGTTCCAGCAGTACCTCTTCCCGACAGCCACCGTGGCGGAGCTTCTGTCGCACCAGAGCATGTTGGTGTTTTTCCTCAACAACTTTGAGGCGTTTGTCGACAAGTATGCATGTGAAGCATCATGTGTGCCCGAGCTGTCCATGCCTCATCTGTCCTCCGAGTCTTACTTTGACTCATTTACCGCGGCGTCCAGCACTGACGTGGACAAGCCAGCAGCACTGCCGCTTGGAAGACGCCTGTCGTTGTCTCAAAAGCTCAACAATATCTGGGAGTCGTACAACTTGCCTGCCAGCCGGACAAAACGCTTTTCATTTTTGTCCCGCACGTCCGCCAAGTCCACGGACCAATTGAGCTTCTCCATGGACAGCCCGCCGCTTGGCCCGAACGAGCGCATTGGCTCTTCGGACCAGCTCGAGCCGCTTGAGTCGCTCCAGGACTCTTTCAGCAAGCTAGGAAGCTGCGAGCGCCTTCTGCGGCCCGAGCCGGCCCGGGTGGGCAACACGGCAGCCCCATCTTGTCCAGCTTTGCTGCCCGCAGCCGAATCGACCGCCAACGCCGCCTTGGAAGAGCCGCCGTTGTTCTGGCGCCCGTCCATGAGCAAAAACTCCAGCAAACGCCGCAGCTTCATTGCGCTTTTCAAGTCCAACAAAAGCCTGGCGTCTGTTACCGAGCAGTCGCCTGTGGCGGTTGCGTCGCCAATAACGCCGCCGTCCACCGAATACCCGTTTCCGGCGAAGCACGAGTCTATGGACGATCTCATTCTTGGCCAGCGGCTGGATGCTTTGATCATGCCGGAGCAGAAGGCACACACTTCACGGCGGATTTCCTTGCGCTTCAAGAAACACTAGGGGTCAAGTTCTCGAGACTGACCAGCTGAAAGTCCTCATTTTGCTGGAGACTTCCAGTCTGGCTGAATGACAACGCCTAATACTATCAGGCTTGGCTTATCGCCAGCCTTTCCAAAAGCCGGCCGGGCCGCCGTCTAGAGTGTCGCCGGCTGGGCCGTGCTGCCCTGGAGGCAGCATCAAAGTCTATAATTTCAATTCAACGTTGTATTAGTAGCCATGAATAGTTGATCAGTAGCTGAGTAGCTGAGTATCTGAGTAGCTGATTAGATTAGTAGATATGAGTTGCTGTAAGGAGCCATTAATGACTGATCAGTAACAAGAAATTAAGAGTAGCTTACTTGCACCTTATTATGGAGTTTGATGATTGGCTGATTAGCTGAATGGTAGTTGAGTGTATAGTAGCTGAGTAGCTATCAATGAGCGGCGGCAAATCAGTAACAAAAAAGCGATGAACAGCATTAGCAGCCAAATAGCATCTATTTCTCGAATAAGCTGGTTAGTGTCTCATTACGTGAGAAGCTCATTAGCTAATTGGTATGTATGGGTATTCATAACGGTCCGTTGATGGCCTACACATTTTCGCACCCACAAGCGCAGGCCTGGCGCACCTCCACACTTTGTCCTCCTCATTTCTGCCCATCTCCACTTCTGCCCGGCCCTGCTTCTCCATATACCATGACCGTGCCCGGGCGCTTCTCCATTCTTGCGGCCAACAACGTCGTGGGCTTTCCCGACGGCATTGTGTGCTCGTGGTGCCCGCAAATGGAGCTCTTGGCCATTTCCATGAACAAAACGTCTGTGTGGGTATTTCGCCTCGATGGCGAGCGCGTCTACTCCATCAATAACCGTGCGGCTATTACCGAGCTACGCTGGAGCCCCAGCGGCAAGTTTTTCGCCGTGTCGGGCGCCGACAACGTCATCAAGGTTTATGACACCAACGATGGCAAGCTCATCAACAAGATCGCCGCCACCCCTGCGCTTCCAGTCACGCTCGTCAGCTGGGACTCGATCTGCACCCGCCAGCGTGCATCCTCGGCCGCGGCAAGCCGCGGGAACCCGTTCCATGGTCTTTTTGACGTTGACATCCTCCACAGCATGCCTCGCCTTGCCAACGAGGCCGATGCCGGCGAAACAGCAGGCATTGCGGCCTCCGGCGACGGTCCAACACCCTACTCGTCTGTTTCGCTGACAAGCACCAGCGCGGACGCGGCTTTTATCGACCATCTACTTGTGGTTAGCGCCGATACTCATGTTTCGGTGATTTTCGACAACCTCCTTACGGTATCGGGGATTGAGCTCACGCAACAGCTCCAGCCGCTACAGCACTTTGTGAGTGAAGGACTATTCTCGCAGTTCTTCCTATCTCGTGACAAACTGGCCAACTTGTACCTCCAGGAGTTGGGCATGGCCGTGGTCCACGACGACCAGCGAACGGTGTTGTTTGACACCATGAGATGGGCGTCGTCAGTGATTTCCATCACCAACCACATCCACGAGCAGTTTGGTGCAATGCGGGCCGAGGCCGAGTCGTTTGTGGCGCTCTTCGATCGCCATCTCTCCAACTACAAAGACACTCTTTACGAGCACATCGACGTGGCCACCGAGTTTCCGACGCGCCAGCAGGTGGAAACACGCATTATCGACTCCATGGCAGAGAGTGTTTTGACCGGGCTCGTCGATCCGGCGTTGAAGGACTTTTGGCTCAATCAGTTTGGCGAGCGGGGCCTTCTCAGGCTCTCTTCCGTTGGAAACACCGCGTTCGACAACGTGAGGAAGACGCTTTTCACGCAGCTCGTGCTCGGCGTGGAGAAAATTGTTATTCTCCTCTCTTACATGGAGTCCATTGGCAAAACCCAAACTTTCATGAGCATGCCGCAGTACGGGATATCCTCCGAGTCGCTCCAGAGGGCCATCTCGCTCTCCAAGGACCTAATCAAGTCCGTCTACCAGTGCATTTGGAAAGTGAACAGCGACCATGAGGGCTTTAACAAGTTCATGAACTGGTGCGATTTGGAGCTCGTGAAAAAACTAGCGAAGGAGTCGGACCCGGAGTCCTTCTTCGTGGAGCACCCGTCGCTCGAGTTCAAAAGCTCGGAAATCGTCGCCTACATCGAAGAGCAGATGCTCAACCAGGCCCTTGCGTCCATTCTTGATATTGAAGACGGAAGTAGAGAGGTGCTCTTCAAGCGGGAAGACCCGCTCCTTTCTCTACATCAGCACATTGATTCATTGCAGACAGAACTCAAGATACTCTTGAATGGGATCGAGACTTTCATCCGTGACAGCGTCGAGTTTCGCGAGCCGCAGCACTTGGGTGTTTCCTGCGAGGGTCCAATCGACGTCGAGCTTCTAGACGGCAAAAAAATTGTTACGTCTGTGTCGGGGTGCAAATTGACGGTCATCACTATAGCAGACCAAGTGCTGCGGACCGAGTTAAACTTTGCCGGAACGGTGCATTCACACAAGATCCTTAGCTCGGACAGCTTGCTTGTTCTCCACGAAGACAAGCACGGAAGCAAGCTTGCGCTTTGTCGAGTGGACGGCGAGCTGAAGCAAATGACGGTGGACAGAGAGATGGATCTTTCGCAGGAAACAAGCCTTCGTAGCCCTAACGTGTTATCGGTCAACAACATCCGCAACCAGTCGCGTGTGATTGGGTTGGTGATGGACCTGAGCAGGAAAAGTTATGTTGTGTTTGAGGTTTGAGTTTAATTGCATGGAGGCATGGAAAATGCAGATAATCATGGAGATTGCAGAGGTTTACGGTCGCCGGCATGGAATAGAGGTTCATTGCGTGTTCATGGCCACTTCCATGGGTTGTGGCGACTTGCATAGATCAAACAATTACTTAAGATTCATACTTTATATGTTCATTTTGCTTGAAAAGGCTCATTCACTCTACGCTCATGGCTACTTGGATAGATGAAAAATGTACTCTATAGGCTGGGCTTATTCTAAGAGTTAAGGAATTGGCTCAATTAGGTCATGGTCATTCTTTATGTCTATTTTCCTTGGGTGTGGAGACTTTGGGAGATTTATACAAATTCAGGTCAAGGCCATCTACAGTGTTGTAGTCACTTCAGTCATGATATTTCTATAGATTCATACTCCCTCAAGCACGGCCTTCGTTATGCTAAAATCAAGCAAAGTCTCAATCGTACAAATTCCTCATGGGCGACATGGCATAATTTCCCTGGTCGTCCACGTAGAATTGGCGCACCAAGTACTGGCGATAGAGAAACTTGATGCTACGCTCGTCGGGCACCAACTGCTTCTCCCACACATGCTTTCTTACCATTGACGACACGGCCGCCTGCTCATGCTGGTGCTTTCTCACCATGTAGCGGAAGAAGTTGGGGTTGACTGACACGGAATCAGCAGAAACAAAGCGGATCAAGCGATGCAAGTCGGCGGCGCGAAGCGGGCGGAACCGCAGCAAGAGCAGCTTGGCGTAGTTGACCTTGCTTCGAAGCCGCTGCTCGCGGAAGCCGGCGCCTCGCGGGAGCCCGAGCTTGTTGGGTTCATGGTACACCACTAGAGGGAGGATTTTGGTGGACAGAAGAGCGGCGGCGTTTTTGGCAAGAAAGCCGTGGAAGCGCTCCACCTCGCGGAAGTCATCCGGCGAGCCGCCGGCCGCCGAAGCCGGCGCTAGCGGATGGAGGTCGCCTGGTTGTGGCGTGTTGTCGATGCCCAAGAGCTGGCACACGGAAACGGCGCTAGCGGTCTCCTGGGCCGCGAGTTTGCGATGGTACACCTGGAGGCTATGCGGGTCGCCGAACTCATCAATGAGATGCACCTGCGGCCAGCGCAGCTTGAGCGCCGAGTACTTTGTGTGGAGAAATCGGCGCCTCCAAGGCTCTGCGTGCGGCTGGGCTTTAAGCACGATATCGAGCACATCGTCGAGCACGCTGTACTTGTGGCGAAGGAGAATGTCTTCCATGGTATGCGTGGCTGCGTCGTAACGCTTGCGGTTGGCCACGGAGAATGTGGGCACTTTTTTGGCGGACCGGAACTCGAGCCTAAGCGTTTCGAGCGCTGAGTGGAGCGTTTCCGTGTCGAGGGGAAGGCGGACCGTGAGCCGGTGAAGGCGCTTGTATGCTTTGACGGCGGACGCGGCGGGTAGAGGCGGCTTCATCAGCTTATTTTGTTTTGTGTGCTCCTTTTCGAGTCTTGTGCTTTAGTGTGTCGCTTCCTCCTACGCGATGCGCGATGCTAGAGCGCGCGCCATGTTGATGTTCCACCTCCACCTCAGTCCACCTTCTTTCTCCACCTTCTTTCCCCACGCTTTCTTCCCCACCTTCCCTCTCATGGCTTTGGCGGAAACGTTTCTCCGCAAGGTGAACAAGCTCGGCATCTTGCCGAAAATCATCGCGCGGCTCCCGGCGCTCTCGTTCGTTTTGGCGCTCGCCGGCGTCTGCTGGCTCTTGGTGTTGCCCATGGACGGCCAGTACCGCAACACGTACATTTCCGAAAACGCGTTGATGCCCGGCCAGGTGACGTCGTACTTCCGCGAGTCCGAGTGGAACCACGTGCGTGGCTACCGGGCCGAGGTGAAGAAATGGGACTTTGATTCCGTCCGCTCCTCCAACCCCATGCTTGAAGACTGGCTCCGCCAGCAAGGATTGACGGTGGCGCACCTGCACGACGCGGCCACAAACCTGTCCACGATGTACGCGGTGATGCGGGCGCCGCGGGCCGATAGCACCGAGGCCATGGTGTTGGTGGCACCCTATTTCACGTCCGACGGGCGCTCCAACATCGGCGGGCTCTCGTTGGCGCCGGCGTTGGCGCGCTACTTTGCCCGCATGTCCATCTGGTCGAAAAACGTCATCTTTGTGTTTCCGCGTGACTCCCGCCGTGTGCTCCGCTCGTGGGTCGAGGCCTATCACACCCTGTTGGCCGTGACCGCCGGCTCCGTGGAGGCCGCCATCATCATGGAGTACGGCGGCGCGCTCGACAACTTCCAATACTTGGACTTGTGCTACGAGGGCCTCAATGGCCAGTTGCCGAACCTCGATTTGATCAACACAGCGTTGACCATCGCCCGCAATGAAGGCATCAAGGTCAGCGTGCAACAGACGCCCGTGAGGGACCTCGACCGCAACGACTACTGGACCCGCTTGCGCGTGTTGGCCCGCGGCATCTTGAGTCTCACCATGGCCGGCGTGTCCGCGGACTCGTACTGCTGCGAGTCCTTCTCTGGCTGGCAGATCCAGGCCATCACCATCAAGGCCAAGGGCGAGCTGGGCCACGACATCACGCAGTTTGGCCGCGTCGCTGACTCCACGCTCCGTGCTGTCAACAACTTGCTCGAGAAGTTCCACCAGTCCTTCTTTTTCTACCTCATGTTGTCGCCCAACAACTTCGTGTCCATCGGCACGTACCTTCCCTCGGCTGTGCTTGTAGGTGCGGCCTTCTTCACTGCCGCCATCTACTCCATGGCCACCGGCGTGTCCATCGCCGAGATCGTGCGCAACATCGGCGAGGTCTTGCTTGTCTTTACGGGCGTGGAGGCCGCGTGCTTGGTTTTTGCCTTTTCCTTCCAGGCGCTAGCCGCTTCCAGCGCCACGCACATTAAGGTCATCACGTCCACGCTAGCCACTGTGTCTGTCGTCGTGGCGTCGGGCGTGATGCTTCCAAGAGTTGCCTTGTTCAGCCGCCCGGTGTCCTACCTCCTCATTGCGTTTGCGTTGTACTTCATTGCCATGCTTCTCGTCAGCTTGCTCATTGTGCACTTTGCGTTGGCGCTCTCCATTGGTTTGTGTGCTCTTCCGTTGGCGTTTGTGCAATTTTTCATCAACCAGTCCGACAAGCGCCAGGCTGCGGACCTCAAGCCCCGACTCAAGCTCATGCTCTGCCTCTTGGTCTCCAGTCCTTTCACTGTCATTATCGCGGCGGGCTACATTATTGATGGTGGCAAGGAACAGGGCGTCTACTCGCTAATGGAAGGCATTCTCACCTCGTGGACGGAGATGCAGAGCTGGACCTGGTACATCATTGCCTTGGGCTGGCTCCCAGCATGGATCACGGTTGCATTGAGTTGCAACTTCGGTGACTTCACTATTGCAGAGAAGGAGAGTGCTCGGGAGAAGAACGGCGCTGAAGGTGAAAAAAATAGCGCCAAAGGTGTTGAGAAAGAAGCCGCCGACTAGGCTTTTTGAGTATAACTTGGCGTTTCAAGTAAAACAAATGGCTTTTTGGAAGAAATAAATGGCTTCTTATGCTGAATAGTAAAAATTGATGCCCTACTTCGGAGGCACTAGACTTCCGTTCCTCAATCTAGTTCTTGAATTTTGCGACAAAGTCCTGGTGGAATTCGGCCCACGTGGTCATCCAGTCAGAGCCCGGAGGCAAGAACGTTGTTCTGACGTGGTAACTACCCTCGACCTGGCCGAATCCGCTTCCTGGAACGCAGCAGATACCAGTGTGCTCCAAAAGCTCCATACAGTAGAGCTCATCAGCAGGAATGCCCTTCAGTTCACTCTCGCCGAACAACTTGGGGTAGGTCTCGGGGGTGAAACAGAGCGATGGGAAAAGGTACATAGCTCCCTCAGGCTTATTGCACTCGACATCCTCCATCTCAGAGAAGGCCTGGAACAAAAGGCTGGAGCGGGTCAGCAATGCCTCGTAAATGTCCGAGATTTCAGAGCGATAGAGCTCGTAAGAAGGCTCGCCTTTTTTAGGTGGGTTGACCATGAGCTCGACCAAAGCTTGGCCGTTGACACTGGGGCAGAGGTTGATGCAGGCCAACTTGTAGAAGATCTCCTTGACCTCATCATCAAATCCAACCAACTCCATGTATCCACCCCTTTGGCCACACTCACCACTGACACCCTTGGAAGTCGAGTGCAAGGAGGCCAATTGGACGTTTTGGTACTGCTCTGGCTTGGTCTCCAACAATTTGGCGAGCACTTGTTTGGTAGAGACAAAGTGGCCTTCAAACACATTCTCTTGGTAGACCTCGTCAGCAATCACAACAAGACCATGCTCAGCCGCAATATCAATAATCTTGACAATGTCTCCCTCGGTCAAGATAGAGCCCGTGGGGTTTCCAGGATTGATGATGACCAAGGCCTTTGGCTTGATGCCTCTTGCAGCAGCATCGGCGATGTGTTTTTTGATATGCTCGCTATCCACGCTCCAGCCGTTCGACTCGTCCAAATAGTAGCCGATGGGGACAGCGTTGTTCAAAGCAATGGACGCGGTGTACAATGGGTATTGCGGAATGGGGATCAAGAAGCCCGAATCCTTGCCCGTGGACAAGAGCTGTATCAAGTACAGCACAGCGGCGGAAGCACCGGAAGTCAAGAAAATGTCGTTGGCGTTGGCAGGGTAGCCGTCACGATCACTAATGAACTTGGCCACAGACTCTCTGACTGCAATATCACCCTGAGAATGAGAGTAAGCACCGACAGAGCCGATGCTGTTGAGCAAATGCGTGGCTCTCTCAATAACGTCAGACGGGTACAAAGAGTCTCTTTGTGCAGCAGGCAACTTGGCGAGGTCATTGATAAGCTTGGGATACTGTAAAAGGGACAAGGTTTGGCGGTACCACGACAAGGGCTTTTGGTCCAACTGCTGAGGGTTTCCGATGTTGGCACTGATGACGTTGGCAAACGGAAGGTGAGAGCCTTTGTGCAACTTCTCCCGCAACTCGTCGGCACGAATGGCGATCTTACCACGCACAGCATACTGGGCGTTGATTGTGCATTGGTTCAAGTCGGATCGCTTGAGTTTGGGCGCAGAAAAAGAGGCAAAGCGCTTGGCAGAATGCACGTGCAAGCGGCGTGCGATGCTGGACATGTTTGTGGACAAACGAGGAGGGAAGAATGAATAATTTAGCAACACTGGAGCACCGCCGGAAGGTCTGAAGTGGGTAAAAAGTGGTGGGAGCCGCAGGTCATATAAGCGTGGGAAGGCGCCTGCACCTCGCGTGACTGATAGCGGCTTCGGAGCGCGAAGGACGCCGCACCGCATCGGGACCCGCGAGCAGAGAAGGGCCTCAAGGAGTCCGGCAAAAAAAAAGCGGATCTGGCCGGCACAGCCGGAGGCGCTCCTTTTATGTTGCTGCGTATTGAGGGGTGTTTTTTTTGCAGCCTCCCGCTTTTTGTGACTCGTAGACTGTTTTGCCTCAGGCGTGGACCGGGCTCGGACCTGTAAGTCCACGGCATCGGTACTGGACATCAAGGTCCGAAATGTGGGGATACAAGATAAACCATCATTACGGCAAAATATGCCGTTTGGCTTTAGCGCGAGTGCCGTGGGCATTGCGGCCGAATATGCCACTACAATTACGGAGCCGGGCATTGGCATTGAAGGAGAGGTGCTTTGATAGAATCGGCTTTGATAGGCATCGACAGACAAGGACGCACGTATCTAAAGGAACACAATTAGCGTATCATAAGACTGACGAGCCGACGGCAAGTTGACTGATGATCTGTCTTTGCTTTAGTCTTGTTCAAAAGCAAGGCTAGGCTTTTTCAGAGAGCAAGGCTAGTGTTTTCCCATACAAAGAGGCTAGTCTGTGCCGAAGTAGAGCGAGTCGATGAAGCGCGAGCGGAAAAGCCAGTCGCAATCCTTGAAGCCCTCTTTGTTGTAGGCCAAGTCGGGCGTCTCGGTGTTGCTCAACTTGCCCACCACAATGGTGATTTCGGGAAACACGGCCAAAATGCGCTTGACGGCAAGCTCGGTCAGAAGATACGTGATGAGCACAATGCTCTTCTGCTGCACCTTGTGGTCAAGCAACACCTGGATGGCCATGATTGCGCCCGCACCGCTAATGGTCTGGGCGTCGAACAAAAAATACACGGCGTTTTGCGACGACCGTGGCAACGACTCGGTATGCAATTGCGGCTCGCCCGTGAGCGAGTCGCTTTGGATAAGAAGCTTTCCAATCGGCACGTCGCGGAACGTCTTCTTGATGCTGTTCATGAAGCAGTCGCCGGACCGCACGATGCTCACGGCTACCACCTCCAGCGTTTGGACACGGCCGCTGTATTCGTAGCCATTTGGACACGCCACGGCCACCGGCGTGTAGTTCTGCAAAGTGTCGAGAGCGCCCTCCACCAAAAGATGGGCTATGCGGTCAAAGTAGAAGATGAAGTCGGTGCGGTCGGTGTGCTGCGAGAGAATGATGGAGTGGATGCCGGCGGTGTGGTTGTTGGCCGGAAGGATGCTGAGGTTTTTGAGCGACGAGAGCGGCGGCGCGTCGCCCACGCCCAACGCCTTGATGCGCTCGAGGTGCTGCTTGCTCTTGACGTCGAGCTGCTTCTGGATGTGGCGGATCATCATTTCGATGGCCGCGGTGTTGTCCAAGCCACGTGGAATCACCACATCGGCGTTGCGAATGGTTGGATGCACAAACGCCGTGGCGTTGGGCTTGACGAAACGATCCCACTGCTGGAGGGCGCCCGCCAAGTCCCGCCCACGGTACACAATGTCTCGCGTGAGCCGGCGGGCAAGGCAAACGTCCAAATCCGTGTCCACAAACACCTTGGCGTCCATGAGGTCCAACAAGCGCTGGTCGTAGAGCGCGTAGATACCTTCGATGATGATCACGTTGGCGCCGTAGATGGTGATGACCTTCTCCGTGCGCCGGTGCTCCGTGAAGGAGTATACCGGGATCTCTGTTTTCTTGCCCTGTTTCAAAGACCGTAGCGTCTGCACCACCAAATCGATGTCAAGCGCACCGGGCTCGTCAAAGTCGTGGTTGCATTTGAACGCCTGTGCCGATTCCTCAGCACTGAGCGGCTTGTAAAAGTTGTCAAACGATAGAAGCACCGTCCAGGGCTGGTTCAACTCCAGGATGATTTTTTGCGAAACCGACGTCTTGCCGGACCCGGAGAATCCGGCCACTCCAATCACGTACGGCTCCGTCCACGGCGGCACATACGTGGACATTGCCAGGGGCGACTCTGAGGCTGGAGTGGCGTTTTCTGTAGCAGGGGTGCTGGTGAGCGGTGTGGACTCTCTGATCGACGTGAAAAAAGACGAGCGCTGGTCCTCGTCGGGAGCGATGCGGGCCGACTGTCTGCGTTGCTTCTTGTTGGCCATGGCCGGGTGCAGATCAACAATGGTGGCGTCAAAGGGAAGAAATGGTGTCGCTTCTCTTCGTGCCTGGTGTGCCCCGAGATGCCGTTGCGCGTGCGTGCAGGACAGCCATCTTCACCGCTATCGAGAGCTGTGGAGCCCTAAAAGCGTTTCTGGAACTGCTTCCAGTGACTCCTGCGGTCAAAATACACAGAAAATCGACACAATGCAACGCGGACACGGCCAGCGGCGCAGGGCTTTTGTCGACGACGGTCTCGGGCCGGAACCAGCCCCGGCAGCGCCCTCCAACGCGCCCTCAGAGCACGCTCCATCTTCTCTAAACACTGAGCCTAATTACGCTCCTCTGGATCCGGCCGAAGAAGCCCACATTCCGGAAGCATCTGTTGGCCCAGCAAATGAGGCGCCATCTGCTGCGGCGGCACCGCCCGGTCAGAAAGGGCCTCGCAAGCCTCAGATGGCCAAAAGTACGGCCCAGCAGCCTGATAGCGGCGCCTTGAAAACACGCATGCTAGCCAGTCTTAAGCGAATCGAAGCGGAGATAGAGTGCACGCGGAAGCGGGCCGACCTCACGCCAAATCAAGCACACGAGTTGGACAAAAAGCAGGCTCTCGTGGACTCCATCAGAGCAGGAAATACCGACGCCAACGCCATCGAATACGAGCTCCCGAGCGACTACATGACGGCTGAAGGGAACATTGACCGCAAGCGCAAAAAAGAGCTTCTTCGGCCCGCCAGCAGCGGCCACGAGGACCGCGGCAAGCGGCCCAAACAGGAAAGCCTGTGGGAAGAGAAACAACTTCGACGGGCGCAAGAGATTGCCGGCTCGAACCCGGACGAAATCCTGCTTCCTGGTCAGCCCAGCTACGACTTTGTGTTTGACGAGTCGCAGTTTGTTGATTTTGCCGAAGAGGATGAGCTTGAAGGCCACGATGGCGACGACATGGCGGCCCCATCCCGTTTCTCCGACTTGCAAGCTGTTCGTAGGTCGCTCCCGGCCTACCGATACCGCGAGGAGTTCTTGCTGTTGATGGAGAACAACCAGGTGATGATTGTGGTGGGCGAAACCGGCTCGGGCAAAACCACACAGCTTCCGCAATATTTGTACGAGGCAGGCTACGCCAACCGCAACGGAAAGAAGCAGACCATCGGCTGTACACAGCCACGTCGTGTGGCTGCCTCATCCGTGGCCCGGAGAGTGGCGGACGAAGTTGGGTGCAGCGTGGGTTCCACCGTGGGCTACAGCGTGAGATTTGAGGATGAAACCAGCGCCGAAACCGCCATCAAGTACTTGACCGACGGTATGCTTCTTCGTGAGTTCATGACCGACGCCAATCTTTCAGGCTACAGCGCTTTAATGATTGATGAGGCGCACGAGCGGACGGTTTCGACGGAAATCGTGCTCTCTTTGCTTAAGGACTTGATGAAGGAGCGCCACGACTTGAAGTTGATTGTGGCGTCCGCAACAATCAACGCCCAGAAGTTTGCAGGCTACTTCGACAACGCCCCAATCTTCAAGATCCCCGGCAGACGCTTTCCGGTGGATATCTGCTTCACCAAACAGCCCGAGGCCAATTATATCCAGGCCGCCATCACCACGGTGTTTCAGATCCACATGAAGCAGGATCTTCCAGGAGACATTCTCGTGTTTCTCACGGGACAGGAGGAAATCGACACCATGAGCGAGGCTCTCAAAGACGCATGCCATAAACTCGGCAACCTGATTAAGCCGCTCGTGGTTGCGCCCATCTACGCCAATCTTCCGCCCGAGCAGCAGGCGAAAATCTTTGAGCCCACGCCGCCGCACTCCCGCAAAGTGGTGCTTGCCACCAACATTGCCGAAACGTCCATCACCATTGACGGAATCAAGTACGTGGTGGACCCGGGGTTTGTGAAAGAAAACGTTTTCAATCCCACAACCGGCATGGAGAGCTTGGTTGTTGTTCCATGCTCTAAAGCGTCTGCTAACCAGCGGGCCGGTAGAGCCGGCAGAGTCGGCCCCGGCAAGTGCTACCGACTCTACACCAAGTGGTCGTTTGAGCAGGAGCTCAAGCCCAACCCCACACCCGAAATTTTGCGTGTCAACTTGAGCAGCGTGGTGCTTTTGCTTTTGTCGATGGGCGTGAACGATTTGGTTCATTTTGACTTTATGGATCCGCCCAGCAGTCAGACGTTGATCAAGTCGCTCGAGCTCTTGTATGCATTGGGGGCGCTTAATGCCAAGGGCCAGCTAACGATGACGGGACGGAAAATGGCCGAGTTTCCTATGGACCCGATGTTTTGCAAGGCGCTCCTCACCAGCCACGAAATGGGCGTCTTGGCAGAGGTTACCACCATTCTTTCGATGATGCTGGAATCGTCCAACCTATTCTATCGGCCCAAGGATAAAAAGGAGACTGCTGACAAGCGGCACGAGGCGTTGGCGGCCAAGGAGGGCGATCACATCACGCTTTTGAACATCTGGCAGCAGTGGACGGAGGTAGGCTCCTCAAGCCTTTGGTGTGAAGACAACTTTGTCCAATACCGCACGTTGAAGCGTGCTCGGGAAGTCCGGAAACAACTCCAGCGGCTTTGCCTGCGAATCGGGCTCGAAGACGAGACCCAGAACACTGGAGAAGTCGAGGTTGCTCGTGTGGAGAGAATTCAAAAGGCGATTTTCAGCGGCTTTTTTCCCAACGTGGCCCGGCTTCTGAAGATGGGCGACAGCTACGTGCAGATGAAAAGAAATCTTCCCGTGCACATCCATCCGTCGTCGAGCCTCTTCAAGGCCAAGCCGCCACCCAAATTGGTGCTCTACCACGAGCTAGTGTTGACCAGCAAAGAGTACATGAGAACGTGCATGCAGATCCATGACAAGTGGCTCGGCGACTTGGCGAACCACTATTACAATGAAAAGGACGTTAAAAAATTGGGCTAAGAACAGAAAGAAGGAGAACAAAGGACGAGAGGAGGAAAAAAAGAAAAGAAAGAAGAAAAGTATGAAAAGATGAAAGGATGAAGAGAAAAAAAATAGACGAAAAAGAGTCAACAGAGACAAAAGAGAGACGAAACACAGAGATTGGAAGACGAAGATAGAACCGAATTGATGTCGCATTTCTATTTCGAAAGCTTTTTTCTATTTCGATGACTTTTTGCGTTTCTGGAGCCGGTCGCTGGCGCCCACCACGCCCATCTTTTTGACCAACTTCGAATAAAAGAGCCCACACGCATTGCAAAGCGTCCTGTTGCCGTGAGGACCGGACCGCCATTCGGGCGTTTTTGTGGTTCCACACTGCGTGCAGCAGATGGGCCTTAAGGGAGCGTCTGCAACCACTAGAGGCCCCCCAGGCAACTGGTGGAGCGGGACGTTAAATAAATTTCTCGGCTCGTTCAGCGCCGAGCAGTAATGATGGCCATGATCTGCTTGCGCCACGGGTCCGTCGTAATTGATGGGTCTGGTGCCATCGGAAAACCGCCTGCGGCTGTGCTCGGGCAAGTTGGCTGGATACGCTGCCGGAGAGCTTCCAAACACATGGTGGCGGTCGGGGCCGTGTATGGCCTGGACTTCAGACCGGGGAGCGCCGTACGGCGGATGGAACGAAACCGTATCAAGACGGCCTGGGTTTTGCGAGGAGGCATGGTGGCCGAAATCACGCGGGATGTTGTTGTAGTGTCGGGTTCCGATGGAGTTTGGCGACACCAGCAACGGGGCCTCGTGAAGCTTGGAAAAGTCTTGGGGCATCGCAAACAGGCATGGCAAATGCAGCGACGATCGCAAATGCAGAGATTGGGAAGGAAAAACGGGAGGGACAGCCGGGTTGGACCCGGGCAGATGCAAAGGATGATGGGCTTGCCCTTGGCTGAGCCCCGAAAAATGCAGATAATCTGGCCGCAGATAATGCAGTGGGTTCTGTGATCCCGAGAAATGCAGTGTGTTTTGTGGCCCCGAGAAATGCAGTGGATTTGGCCCGGGAAAATGCAGTGGATCCGGCCCGGCCGGCGGTTTTTGTTCGACGGGAACATGCTGGGAAGAAAAGGAGAGATCCAGGCGGTGGTCAGGTGGAGGACCGCCTTGAGGAAAGGAGCAGTGTCGAAGCAACTCCGTGAACGAGGGAATTTTTTCGCCCATCCTGAGTGGTTAATATGGGATACCCAGTGGAGCTAGATACACGAGAACATACGGCTTAGACGACGGTAGGTCCGCATCTTCCGGCTTCATGGTTGCAGGTTGGTCAGAAACGGCCAGGTGCAAGCGTGCCACACACCACGTCAGATGGAAGGTGAGAGGAAAACGGTGGCGAACAGGTAGTTGTATAGTAGAGGTTCGTTAATCGTAATGTTGACGATTACTGTGCCGTTATATGGCGAATCGCCGCCGTTGGCGTGCTGAGCCTGCAAGAGGCGATGCAGAAATAGAGCCCAGTGCATTTGCAGAACAGGGACCCGCCCGTGTGCACGCCCAAGCTTGACTTTGTGCATTTTTTTGGGCATGCCAAAGTTTGTTCACACTTATTTGCAGAATGATTACGGCCAAATTTTACTTGACACATAGGCCAAGGAAGGGCTCAGCCGACGTTGCCGCTGCAGCTGGTGCTGCAGTCGATTCTTTCACACTTCACTGGCATTTCATCTTTCCACGCACGATTGCGAAAGAGTATGTATCACTTTTCACGCACTGAAGCCGAGCCAGATGCAAGCCAAACCCGACCACGTGATGCATGAAGGTGTAAAAACCGGCAAGAGAGGACTTGGCTTGGTGGAGCTGGCCTCGAGGAAATTTAGAGCAATGCCGAGAGAAACAAAAGTCCCTCCTTCAACTCGAGCCGTTTGCAGGTGCTGTTTTGCGGCGGGATCAAGAATCTGAGTCCGGGTTTCTTTCTTTAATTGCGGGCCCGCATACGCGCCTGTACCTTTGTTGGCCCGCACTCTGCGGGCTGTGCATGGTGGTACCGACGCATGCACTTTAAGCGAGGAGTCTCATAGACAGGGTTCGCCATGCGCATGCATAAGGCGTGCGGGTCGCCTTGGAACGAGCGGGGCGGGCTGAAAGTTTGTAAAATCGCCGGCGGGGTTCCCCACCCATTCTCCTGCTTGCGCAAAATGCACAGAATGCTTGCGCCGAAGGCGAAAGCCGCATCCGTGCTTTGCGTCACCTGCCTAGGCTTGCCTATCACAGTGGCTTTTTCTGTTTCTGGCCAAAGTCGGGCCGGGTACAGATCGGTGACTTGCCGAGCGGAAACCCCACCCGATTCTTTGGTCTAGTCGTTGACCATGCCATAATTGTCTGCACAGTAACGCTGTGGTTCATTATGACGTTGCTAGTGAAATGTGCTGGTAGCGCAGCCGAGGTAGGCACGTCGGCAATAGCAAACCTTCATGATAGCTCCAGTACTTGCACAACCGGGGCACCAACGGCAGATATAAGAGAGACGAGCAGATGTGGGGTGATAAGATTGAAGATGTAGGTTTCTGTACGATGAGGGGATGCGCGCATCTCAGCACGCACAAGCCACCGACTGCAGCCGAACGCAGCCGAGCGCAGGCTTTCATCATTTCAGTGCGCCACGTTGAGTTAAATCTTGAGCGTTGCGAGAACTTGCAGAAGCGGCCAATCACACCGTGCTCGTAAGTAATGCCATTTTGGGCCACACCAAAGCACCGCCACAGATTCCGCTCCGGTCTCTGCGGCTGACCTGCGCCCGCGCTGGTTGCGCCGGCGAAAACAGATCGCCTCAACGACTCTTCAAAATTATTTCGTTGTGTCCCAGTTTTGGTTCGATTTATTTTTTTCAAGGGCGCGATCTAAAAAAAGGCTGAACAGCTTCTTAAGGCGAACCTCGCCAAATCGTCGTCTCGAAGCATCGGCGTCACGGCAACTAGACAATATCGGCCAAAAGCCCAGTGACGCCTGAGCCTAGGCGCCAAACTGCAAAACCAAGCACTTTTCGTTTTTCGTCGCTGTTTCATCCGCGTTTCAGCATCGTTTCAGTATCGTGGCTCGTGGTCCAGATTCCCCCCGCCCGCCCCGCCGCTGCCGCAGGTCCGCGCCGGAGCAGATCGCGCACGCGTCGCGTGCGCATCATCACCTCCGTCTCGCGGTCTTCTCGAGCCACACTTGAAACGCACCTGCGGCAGCCGCTGAAACACTTGTGAAACATTCGCCGAGGCCTGTCGAGTTTTTCCCCGCCTGTGCTCCCGTACATCTCCACGCCTTCGGATCCCTAGCTGCACCCGTGCCTCCGCATTCTCCCCGCGCCCTACTTCATTTCTCCACCAAAACCCACCATCTTCCTTGCCATGGACCACAACAATGGCCTTCTTCCTTTTGCGTTCAGCATCAACTCCTACAATGAGAAAAGCGCTCTCAACGCAGATCCACGTGCCAAGCACGTTATCGACGAAAATGCCAGCAGCATGTACCACACACGAGGCTCTCCCGCTTCCAACAAAGGCCGCCGCCCTTTGGGCCCTCGCCTAACCGTGGTGCCTTCAATCAAGCGGAAAATGGGCGAAAGTTTCAACGAGAAGGACGACATCAAGCGTCGTGACTTTGACGGATGTGCAGAGCTGCCGGACAACTCCGATTTCGGCTCCGACGATGTGGACTTTCTAGCCCAGCTGACACAAGCAGCGCTGGCGGCTCCGTACGGAGCCGCCAGTGGCGATGCCCCTGAAGGCGGCGCTGTTTCAGAATTGCCGCCCGCCTCGCCTGTTGGCCTGCCGCTGCATGCTTCCCGTAGGCCCCTTGCATCGTTTCCAAGCTCGCCTCCTCGCGTGGAGCTTGAGTCCGAGTTTGGCAATTCAACAGCCGACTTCACCATGCCCGACTCGCCCGTGCACAATATCCACTATACGCGGCTCGACACGTCGCCGTCGCGGCCGGCGTTGCGGGTTTCGCATATCAGCTCCGAGCCGGATTTGGGCATCGACCTGTTCAACCGCTTCAAAACGTCCACTTTCACCGAGCTATCGTCCAACGACCCGGACGTCGTGGCCGCTCCTGCGCCCGTGAAGTCGCAATTTGAGCAGGCCCGCCGCATCATTCTTCGAAGCTTCGAAGATATCTCGCCCGCGGTCAATCTTGAAGGTATGCTGCTTACAGAGATCCCCGACGAGGTTAAGGACCTCAACAACCTCGTGATTTTTGCCTCCGAGCGGCCGTCGCAGATCCCGCGCCAGTTGTACCTCACCAACAACAGCCTCCGGGTCTTGAATCCGGCGTTGTTCAAGTTTACAAGTCTCAACGTGCTTAGCCTCCGCCAGAACCTTATCCGCGTCTTGCCCAACGCCATCTCGCGGCTTCGCAACCTCACGGACTTGAACATCAGCATCAACAAATTGAACTACCTACCGCCGGAGGTCCTATCGCTTCCGAACTTGCAGACATTTCGGGCGGGTCCAAATCCGTACATCGACGTTGCTCACGATGCGGTTATGGCTCCGGCATCCGACCCCCGCGCAAAGGAGGGCTTGAAGTACACCTCTTCAATTAAAGTCTTGCAGAGAGAGGGTTTGGTGCCGTCGCTTAAAAGCCTTTGTCTAGATATCATAGCCAAGTACGACGTCTCGTACGCGGAGACAAAGCTGTGGAAGAGCGCCACGCCTAAAGTCATACATCCCTTGATCGCCAAAGCCATATCCAATGGAAAGTTTGACATTGGATGCGACGAATGCCTGCGCATCATCGTGGACCCTTACGCCGAGGTGTTGGAGTGGTGGGACATTCTCGAAAACATTGACATCCCCATAAAGAGGCTCTTTTGTTGCGGCTACTGTTCACACAAGTACGAAGAAAGGTGGCTGTGAAAAAGATACCTGGAAAAAGTGGAGTGAAGTGAAAAGAAGAGGTGAAAAGAAGAGGTTGAATGAAGCTCGTCTCAAATACATATATTATACTTGTCCAATCCGCCGCTGATGCACATCCGTCCATTTGAGCTATGCCCTTACCACGTAGTTGGCTGGGAAGAGGCCCCTTTGCCCGTCCAACTGACCAATCCACCATTCGCCGGCGTCGTCTAGGACTTGTATCAATTCTCCCTTCTTGAACATTAAGTCGCCATGTTCTTCCGACGCAAAATCAAATAGCGCCCGACAAAAGATAGCGGGCTGCGGAACCCCGGGAACAAGATCCAGCGGTGGCTTTCTAGTGAGTCGGCGCAGAGTCGCCTTATATGGACTAAGGACCGGCTTACTCACAGAAGCCCGCAACTTTGCCGGTGATCCTACTTTGGTCGATTGATTTGTCGTCAGCAGCTCGACCAAGTGGTCTAGATGGTCCCTGTGAAAAGAGGTGATGCTCAAATTCAGAGAAGGGAAGTACATCACGCTATAGTTCGGGCCTCCGCTGCTCAGCTTGCACGACGTCCAAGAGTCATTGGGGCTTTCAAACTCACCGCCAAATGAAATGAGATTGGATGCAAATTGATAGGTGATTGTAAGGTTGACGAAGAAGACAAATTGCACCACGGGTTCGATGAAGCTTCGAACGAGCATGAAGAAATACGGTAGCTCCATTTTCAACATCGTGTTGTGCGTGTCGTAGTTTTTCTTCAACTGCTCTAATTTTTTTTCCAAAGCCTGATAATTCGCTGCTTGTTTCGGCAGAAACGTGTTGGTGGAACTGTGAATGGTCATACTGTCATACTTGTCATAGACCTTATCATAAGCCAGTAGCGCTTTATCTCGGATGTTGACGCGCTCGTAGATATTATCCAGGTACTTGAGCAAGTCCTCCAACTTGCTGTCGAGCGTTACCGGGAGGGATTGAAGGGATTCGGAGAGAAACAACAGAATCTCGTTCAAAGCAGCCAAGTAGCTCTTGCAACGAATCCACAGGCTATCATGGTAGACCACCGTCAGCGCTGAATTACAGTCGTTGCTTTTGTAACTCATGAGGAGAATGGTGTTGGCCACTCTTCTGGAGCTGTCCACAATTTCCGTGCACACATTGACAAACTGTTTGTGGAGCGTGATGATATCATTGCACGACTGTGAGACCGCATCCAATTCTTCCAACAACTCCTCAAATTCCTCGTCAACCGTTTTGGTTGGGCTTTGGCCTTGTTTACGCCACCGGGCCAGTGCCCGCGGAACGTGACAAACATAGTCTTCCTTTAACGGGAGAGGCACCGACACAATTTTGTTTGCAATTTTATTTAAAACATCACGAGCCTTGAAACTCGAAGATCGCTGCATAGCTGCCGCCGTTTCTCTGGCAGAAGCTCGCATGTGAGTGTTTGCCATGAGATTACGGTCCGTCAAGAACTTTGTTTGTGGACACCAAAGTTTTTCTGGAATCCATATGCTTGTGGACAGCGAAGTTTTTGCGGACATCAAACTATTTGTGGACACCATAAATTTGTGGACACCGAACCTTTTGTGCAAAACCAAACCTTTTGTGAACACTTCAGGCGATCTTTGTGGACTCGTACTTCTGAACTTACCAATGCACAATCACGGGTGCCCGTGATGAGAGCCGGGCCACGCGGAAATCTTTTCTGGATTCGGAGAGGACTCTTTGCTTGAAAAGTCGTGGGGCGCAGAGAGCATTTGCACTTTTGGAGAAGAGGTCATGTGAAGCGTTGATAACGCGTTCAACATCTCGGCCTTCTTCGGAGTGGGTAAATCAGACTCGATCATCTCGGATTTGAGTTTGCTTATTCTCTCTTCGTAGAGATTTTCGAGGTTCTGCACAAGCAAATGGCCAAAGTTTCGGTCAGTCGGCAGATTGTGGTATATTTTCGTCTGGAGCTGCTTGACCATGCTCAATTTGCCAATAACATCCAGAAAGAAGTCGACGCAATTGGAGCCATTTTCGACCGCCGATGTGGGCGGGTTTACCAAAAGAATTGCTGCGTAGTACAACATGACGTGGATATGCACGGGCACGTATTTCAAGTTGTTCAGGATGTCTGCATCGTTAAGCACCAAATTGAGCACCGTTTGCGCCGCATTGATGGCGATTTTGACGCTGACAAGAGCATGGTCCTGTGTAGCCAATGTGTCATCAGAAACAAACTCGTCGCTGTGATCGCTGTCACTGTCGCTGTCGAAGTTTTCGGTGTTTTCAATGTTTTTGGTGCTTTCGTTTCCGACTCTGTATTCATCGCTGCCTTTGCTTGGCTGGCCGTGCTCCTGCAAATTGTGGTTCGTGCCCTTGTAGTTTTTCCAGTTCGGGAGCACTATACTACAGCCATCTGCATTGCTCTGCAAGTCACGGATGACAGAGCTATTGATGTGCATCTTGGCAAAGTTGTAGTAGATGAGTGTTGACTTGGACAGCCACACGGCGCCGTTATTCATGGGCGCTAACAACACTGTCCACGAAACCATCCATTTATCCAATTCCAAGTTCGATTTCGAAGGGATTCCCAAAGCACTAGGTGTCAATAGCTCCCAGGCGTTTCCCTTGAGCGACTCGGCTAGGGCCAAATTGTACTCGACCTGCGAAACAAGCCGGAGATCTGTGAAGCTGCTGTGGCTGTCGTCAACTGAACCAACACCGGCAGAAGAAGCCCCGGGCATTTCCGGATTTTCTAGCGTTTCCAGATTTTCTGGCTTTTCTGGAGTTTCCAGCTTTTGCTGATGTTGCAGGTTTTCCGGCTCGATCTCCGCCTTTGCCGTTTGCCGTTTCCGGAAGAGCTTGCTTTTGCGGGGGTTGCTGATTTGCCTGTCTTCGCTAGAAACCAACGCGTGTCTGTGGAAAGTAATGCTCTGTTGCCCGTCAAGGATGTAGAGAAGGTACCACAACTTAAGGCGGTATGTTTCGTGCAAAGAAGAAGCTGCTCGCTTCAGATCGTAGTTATCGAAACCAAACTCCTTCGCTAGCTGCAAGGCCAAGCCTGTGAACATCTGCGAGTCTGCGAGCCAGAAACTGCAAAGAATCAAGGCTAGAATGGTGTTGAACGCCTGCATTTCTGTCCGAGGCTTGCCTTCGAAAAGTATGTTTTTGCAAAGCGCGTGGAGATGCTCATGCAAAACATCTTGTTTCGATGAGAGTTCCGGATCGGGATAATGCATCAGTGCAATCACACAGATGGCGCAGATGAGAAGCGGCGACGATTCCCAGAGCGCGTTCACGGAAAAGTCTTTGATTTCAAATCCGAAGAGCTGTTGCGAGATGTTGGCATCAAAAAAGCGGAAGAGCTGCTGTGCCTGCTGGAGCGTCAACACACTGCCACGGAAATCGCCGCCAACGTATTTTGTGCGCTTCAGAACTGAAAACTCTTGCAGTGACCGTTTGCGATCCCCGCCATCATTTAGGAAGCCGGCTTTTTTGAAATCTTCCTTGGGCGGCAGTTGCCTTTGGCCATGATGGGCCTGCCGCTGGGCTTCGTTTTCAAGCACAAGCCTGTGGTTTCTTTGGCGCTCCGCTTCGAGCGCCGCCTGGTTGCCATAAAGCGCGTCAAGGACTCCCTTGAGTCTCGAATCCATGGCGCTGAGCCGGTCTTCCACGGTGGATTTCCACTGGTGTTCCACCGGACTTATGTTGGATAGGATGTTCTGGTTTTTCGAGAGGATGTTTTGGTTGACGGGCGGCGTGGGCGCCTGTTGAGACGGCACAGCAGGCGGAAGAGCATATGATTGCGGCGGCGTGGCGACGAGCGGGTAAAGCGGCTTCACCGTTTGTGTGGCCATTGGAGTTTCAAACTGGGAATATTTCATGGGCGGTAGCTTTACCACAAACAGACACGACGCCGCCAAGCCATGGGCCACACAGCGCGTACACGGGAGCTTTTCCGAGTACTCGCATCGGACCTTGGACTTTTTGCAGTTGCCACAAGGCTTTGTTCGTTTCTCTTTGGCCATGTAGATCACTATCAATGCACGCTCGTGAAGAGGTAGGTGTCATGCATCCGTACATCTCAGATGATGATGTTTTGGTTTCGACATAAGAGCAAAAGCCTTAAGCAGTTTGGCCGCAGAGAGCTAGAGAGTATCAAATGGCTTAAGTGGCTATTTCTTAGAGCAGGGGAACTTTTGCCGTCTTAATGCTGCCGCCTTTTGCTGGCGGAAGATTGGCGGTGACCCAGAAGCGCGCCTCGGCAAGCCACGAACACCATTTTTTCAACAGCTCTAAAGCATCCGCTGCAGTCAGCAGTCGACATATTGAAATTTGGTCAACACCTAAAATTCTGAGCAAAAAATCACAGACTCTGAAAACAGCCACGCTCTCCAGTCGGCTCGAAAAGAGCCCGCGCAGGCGCACGTGACAAGCGCCTGCACCCCGGATTTGCCCGTGATTATCTGCCGAGCCGAGCCACGGCTGATGTTCAGCAACATCACCACGCTCTATCCCATCTTCTTCACACCGGCGGCGACAATGATGAAAGCAAGAATCAGAACTTTTTTCGGCCCTGCACGCCAGTACGCCGTTGCAGGCGCATCGAACAACCCAGCCAAGTTTGGCTTCAAAATCTTATCGTGGTATGTGAGCCATGGCTTGCCGGCGATTCCTGTGAATCCCAAGGAAATGGAGATTTTTGGCCAGGACGTCGTGTCTTCTGTAAAGGAAATCTTGAATACGTTGGCCGCCAGCAAGGACATTGGCGCCCATAAGTTGGCGGCAGCAGACGGTTTGAGCATTTCGTTCTTGACCCAGCCCAAAATCACCGCGGCCACTTTGGACGAAATCGCCAGCGTGCCCGAGTACAATCAGCTCGTCAAGGGCCTCTGGCTTCAGCCCGGAAGCTACGACCAGCCAGTGCTTGACAAGTTGCAAAGTTTGGGTTTGGAGGACCGCACTGTCCACGAGGACGAGTGCATTTTAGTCAGAGGCGAGGAGGGGATGTACTCTGCCAATTTGTGAGCCGGCTCAGAGATACCACACTGGCAGAAAATGCAGCCAGGATTCTCGACTCATCAATCGCAAAGGCCACGACCCATAAAGGCCACTCCAGTGCCAAAAAGTGTCGCTCACGGCAAATATCGGCCTACTCCATGAGCCGCTTTATGTACTGACCCCAAGTATCGTCGTCCGCAGAAACATTGGAAGGATCCGTTCTGATCTCGTAGGGAAACGGCGCCACATCAAGAGACACAATCGGTGGCACGTGGTCCTTGTTTTTATCGACAATGGAAGCGATTTCGCTGACGGTGTTTTCAAAGCTCAACGCCGACAAGCTTAGAAGCCGCTCGGCGCTGTTCATGCCGAGCCATGGACCAGCCACATTGCTGTCGGTCTGTTTTCCAGACGTAGGAAGGCATTTGATGTTGATGTACCACGTTTCCCACACCACTGACGCTGGCGGCAGGGCATCTTTCACCTGGCCGAACCAGCCGGACCTTTTTTTCGATTTTGCCACTGCCGTGTGTGAGAATTGCACCACTATTTGGCCCGTGGCGGGCTCCGCCACATCTCTCCTGAGAAAGGCTTCGATTTTGCGGTCGATCGCCAGCTCGACTTCTGGGAGCTCGGCTGCTGGGTAGGCCACGTCGAGATGCTCGTGCAGCACCGGCACAATGGGGCCAAAGAGCCGGTGAAATAGAATTGTCCAGAGAACGCCTGCTGTTAGTTTGGAAGACGCCAGAATCGGCAAAAAGACAGGAATTTTGCTGCTGAGAAAAGTCGGCGAACCCTAAAGTCCCACACATACCTTTGAGCGACGACCGGGCTACGGCTCGCTCCGCCGTCACGTTAAGAGTGAACTCCATGTGTTTCTAGATCTGACCAGGCGCTCCCCCACAATGTGTATGTTGAGGTGCACGGGTGCACGGCATCTACCACATTACATTTGACTGGGCCAGGCCACCGTTTCACGGCTGCGCTGGGCTTTTTTGGAACTTTTTTTTTCAGTTTCGCCAGATTCCTACTCAGATTTTCACCCCCAGGAGCAAATTGTCCAAAAGCGCCGCCGCCTGCGGCGCTGCGATGCGTCGAAGCTCATTAGCCTCGGCACGGCTGAATCGACCAAGAACATGTGCTGCTAGCGGGCCGCCACGCGGACATTTGCCAATGCCGATGCCGATTTTTGTATAGATCCGGCCCGCCGTGCTATCGAGCGACCGGAGCCCGTTGTGACCCCTCGCAGCCGTTCCTGGCTGCCTGATTTGGACCCGGCCAAATGGAATGTCCACTTCATCGTGGAGGACCACCAAATGCGTTGGTTCGGGCTGCTGGCTGGCCCGAAACTTCTGGTAGGCTTTGTGAACGGGAGGGCCCAGCACGTTCATGAAAATGCCCGTTGCTTTGGCTAGAAGCACGTTTTCGTGGCTGGATGCGGTGGGCTGGCTCACGTGGAAGCCCTTATATGCCCTGGAGTTGCTGAAAGGGAAAAAAAAAGGCCAGATTTTTCCAACAATTTCTTCCAACACCAAATGAGCCACGTTGTGCCGCGTGTTGTCGTATTCGGGAATCGGATTTCCAAGGCCCACAACTAGAAGCCGCGGGAGAGCCGGAGAAGCCGCGGAATGGACCGCGGGAGTGGCGGCTGTTTTGGCCGGTCCCGAGAGTGCTCTTGCGGGTCCAAGAGTTGTGGACACGCGTGTGCTGAGGCGGCGGAGCATGTGATGGATACTGGCTGATTGTAGGTGGTGATGTCGCTACTACTGGTGGTGCATATAGTGCCCATATTACTCAGTCAGCCATCCATCAATGAATGTTTTGATGTACGGACCTACGGCGCCGTGAGTCGTATCGTGCGTCAATCTTCTATATCGTGTGGGCTTCCTCATTGGCTCTCGCCCATCCCAGCCAAGTTGCGGTGGGAATTTCTGTACCTGATGTGCTGCGACTGGGAGACCTTTCGCAACTCATCAAGACGTTCTCTCAAGGTGGGGATGTCTCTCAAATTTCTCTCAAGTGCAAGTCTTTCCTCTTCAAACTTGAGACGGCGATCGGCGTCGAGCGGGCCGAAAAAGTAGCCGCCTTCACCGTCAAGTTTCAACAAGTAGTTGTGGAAGTGCCACAAGGCCGGACGGTGGGCAACCGACAACAACGAAATGCCGATCTCTTGCGCGTATTTGTACATAAGCTGCTCCATGTCTGGCGACACAGCCGACGTACATTCATCAAGAACTGCAAAGCGGGGCTGATGGTAGTACAATCTGGCCATGGCCAACCGCTGCTGTGCTCCGATCGAGAGCCCCTCGTTCCAGTTCTTCACGGTGTCCCACGCGGCGGGGTCAACAATGAGCTCACCAAGGTCGAGAATCTCCATGATTTTGTTGAGGTCCTCATCTGTTTTGGTGCTCTGTGTTCTGTACTGCTCCAAGGAATGGGGATAAATCACCTGCTCTTTCAAGGTACCACGAACCAAATAAGCTCTCTGTGGCAAGTAGAACATGTTTTCGGAGCTTGGAATGATTATCTCGCCGTGTTTACATGGCCACAATCCTCCGAGCATCCGGAACAACGAAGACTTTCCGGCTCCGTTAGGACCGGCAATGAGCAAATGCTGACCGGGCTTGATACTAAAGTTGAGGGACTCGATCAAAACCACGTCAGCCGGCGTCACCAACTTCACGTCATTAAAGGTGATCTCATCACCGTACGTGATCTTTCCAGAGGCTCCCTCAGCTTCGGTGGGGCTGGCGAGTCTTCTCTCTTTGATGTCCTGTAGCGCATCTTGGAAAACAGTGACTCTCAGCGCGTGACCGACGACCTGAAGAATGAATTTTCTCGAGTAGATCAAGCGGTCAAGGGAGTCCGATGCGCTGAGAAGCAATCTTCTGTTTGTGATGAAGTCACCAGCGGCGTTTGGATCCTGTTCCTTTCCAAGATATTTGTTCAAGAAGACCGGCGCTGAGCACAAGACCAATCCAGCGGCTCCCCAGAAGTACTTGACGATGAATGACTGGGCGATTTCATGAATGCCTCTCTTCCAATACTCTACCTTCAAGAATCTTTCGAGTTGGTAGTAGCAGAAGTCAATGTAGTCGAGCTCACGCTCGTGGCCACGCAAGAAAGCAATCTCTTCATTGTTGGAAACGATCTTGGAGTGTGCAGACCGGAGCTGGCCCTCAAGCATGGCCTTTTCGGAGGCGAGCTTGGCAAAAGGGGGCGAGAAGAAGCGCAAAATGCTTGTGGAGAAGTGGGCCAACATTCCAAGCGCCAACGTTCCCTCGCCACTGCCAACACCGCTTTTGGACAATTCCTTGGCACATAGAAGAAGGTCAAGAGACGGCTTGAGGAGCTGGCCAGGCAAGCTGGAAAGGGCCAGGGTGAGTCTGCTGATGTCTGTGGCGATCCTCTGGTCAGGGTCCTTGATTTTGCTGTCGGAGAGCTGGATCAACGCATAGTAGTTGGGGTCCAAGCTATCGGGCAAGTAGTCCTCTATGATGCTGTTGTTCAAGTTGAAACGCAAGCTCTGGCGCAACTTGTCCTTGGTCCAGTTAAGAAGCGCATTGACAAAAGAGGCGGGGAAGCCGATGAGGAGCCAAAAGGCCAAGAGCTTAGCGAAGCGCTTGAGTTTCTGTGACACCAACGCGCCCACCAACATACCGTCCAAGTTGGCGATCTTGATGGTGAGGAGAGCGCGGCACACTAGCAAGATGATGTGTGATATTAGATACACCACGGCGGAGTTGGACGCGGACGGCACAGCGGCCTTGAGGAGACGCCCAAGCTGGGCGCGGGAGAGCCTTGGGTTTTTGTCTGCCTTTTCCGACTTGCAGGCGGTGTCGTCGTCCTTGGAGCGCTTTTTGTCTGGGGCGGAGGTGGTGGTGGCGCCCGAGAAGGCGGCGGTGATGAGGATGATGTAGGAAGCATTCAACAAAAGCGAGCGGTTGTGCTTGTAAACGTTGAACACGCTGAGCGCCAAGCGGTCCCTTCGTGTGGAGCCGGAAGACATGCTGGACAAAGAAAAACGTAGCGGTGGAGCTGAAAGGAACGACAATCAGTGACACGGCATACCTGCATGGAGCGCGCCAGTGTGGAGACGAGCGCGGGACCGAGGATGCGGGAGCGGTGGCGGTGGCAGCAAAAAAGGCAGCGAAAGCAGCAAAGGCAGCAAGGGCTGCAAAAGCAAAAGCAAGGGCTGCAAAAGCAAGAGCAAGAGGGGAAAATGCAGAGGCTCGTGGACAGCACAAGGAATCCAAAAAGGAGTCAAGACAGCACACCAAAAGAGGAAGCTCAACTCCTCGCTCACGCCTCCTCCGCGGCCAAAAGCCCGGCAAACTGCAGCTTGTAGGCATCCACACGGCCCTCCAACTCGGCCACGCGGGCAAAGTAATACACGTTTGCCAAGTCTGTGGTGGTGCTGCAACTCTGCTGGTCGGTTAGCATGTTGTGGTACAATTCGAGGAACTGCTGGCGCGAGGGCGGCGCAGCCAATGGAAACAGCGCCGATTGGCGCCGCGACAACACCGTACTTTTGTGGTTGTACCATTGTGCTGCAATTTCCCCGAGGCTCTCACTTTGCTTCACCTGCTCAGGGGTCAAAAGACCCAGCGTGTGCAAAAGTTGTGTTGCTAGAAGGAGGTCGCGATGGGTGTAGCTGGCCGGGTCAACGGCAGGCAAACGGGACGGAGGCATGGCGGTGGCAAAGCGGTGATGAAGGGGCAAGAGACAGAATCAAAATCAAAAGCAGAACCGCCAGCAAAAAAGCAAAATTCCAGCGCAAAGCTAAAAAGAACTCAAGTACAAAAGATACCAAACCCACGCTGGCCCGCCGCCGATGAAGCTGATGTGATGCGCTGCCATGCCGGACCGCGCGAGCTCCTGCTCACCGTGTGTTTACCTGAGCCGCGCTGGATACCGGATCTTGATTTGGCTCCAGCGCCTACTGCTTCGTGTGTCTTTCAGTTTCCTATTCGACTTCGCTGGTCTTTCTTTTGTGTTGCTTTCGTGTGCCTCCACCCCTGTGCCTCCATAGTCTCCACGCTCCCCCAACCGGCCGGAACCGGCGCCGCTCTTCTCCTCCAGCCATGCTGAACTCGTCGCCTGGGCTTAACGCCCGTTTTGCCAAAATCGAGCTTGAAAAGCACTCCTCAGGGCCCGCCGCCGCCTCCTCCACCATCCGGGGGCTGCGCTCGCCACAGAAACGATACCCTGCCTCGCTCTACCCGAGAAACTTCCCGCATGCTCCAGCCGCCACGCCACTGAAGGCGCCTCAGCTTTCCACCGCCAGCAGGGCCGAAACCCGCTCGGCGTCCACGTCGAAAGTCACCCTGATGCTCAAAACTCACAAGCGCAACCTCCCGTCCGCGCCGCCCAGGGATGACCCGCCTGCTGCTCACAGACACGCGCTTCAAGCGTCGCCATCGCCGCTGATGTCATTCATGCGGGACACGTCGTCATCCCGCAAGAAGCAGGCCGCTGTGCCGCCCTACGACAGAACGTTTCCACAGACCCGCTCGTCGTCCCACTCGGACCTCTACAGCCGCAAGTTGCCATACGCATCTGCGGCCAAGAAGCGCCAGCTTTCCAAGTTCAAAAGCTCCGAGGCCGCCGCTGCCGACCGCTCGTCCGAGCTACCGTTTGCGCAGAAGCCCACCATCTTCTCCAACTGCTCGCCGTCACGCCTGGCCGTGCTGCTCCGCGGCACCAGCGTCAAGGACGACGTCTACACGCGCCTCTACAGAGACTCGTTGACGCTGAAGCCCCAGGCAGATAAGGAGAACGTCCTCCGCCTGCCCGCAGCCGCCGCAGTCCGAAACACGTCGCTGGGCGCCCGCAAACGCATAGCCACGCTTTCAGAAATGTACCGCGTGCTCTACAGCGCCGACCCGGCGTTTTTCCAGGAATACAACTCCATGACGTCCACTTTTGTGCCCAACCGACCCACGACGGCGCCGGAAGTGCTCGGCCAAGAATCAGGCGCGTCGCTCTCGATCTACGAGCGAGGCGAAATCATGCGCTGCTCCAGCATCTTCTACATTCCGCCGCCCGACGTCTCGCGCCAAACTGGGGCCGATATTAAAGTTGACAGCTTCAAGAACAACTACGGCTTCGACGACCAGGACGGAAACTACGTCATTCGCAAGGGCGACCACATCGAGTATAGATACGAGATTGAAAGAGCCCTCGGAAACGGCTCCTTTGGAAATGTCGTCTTGTGCACGGACCACAAGTATTCTAACCGTACCCAAAGCAGAAAGGTGGCCATCAAAATCATCAAGAACAAGCTCGACTGGTCTTTGCAGGCCGTGAGTGAAATCAAAATGTTGAAGCTGCTTCTTGCATCGCTGTCGGAGCCCATCAGGAACTACATCATGAACTACTGCGACCACTTCCATTTCCGCGGCCACATGTGCATTGTCAGCGAGGTTCTCTCAATCAATCTTTTCACCTTCTTGGAGTTGGGCTCCTTTCGGGGGGTGTCGCTTGAGCTCACAAAGAGCTTTGCATCCAAGATCTTGAAGGGCCTCAGCTACGTTCATGAAATGAAGGTCGTTCACTGTGACATCAAGCCAGAAAACATCATGATCAAGCTCCCTGCTCATTTTGATCCCGAGAGTGAGGACGCTGCGGATTTTGAGGTAAAGCTCATCGATTTCGGCTCCTCGTGCGCCGAAAATGAAACCTCCTTTTCGTACATCCAGTCCCGCTTTTACCGGGCGCCGGAAGTCATCCTCGGCGCCCGGTACGGCTGTGGCATCGACATCTGGTCTTTCGGCTGCGTCATTGCCGAGCTCTTCACCGGGGTTCCCTTGTTACCAGGAAAGAACGAAATCGAGCAGATTGCGCTTATTCTAGAAATGTTTGGTGCTCCCGCCAGCTCACATATCCTCACCGACCGCAAAATTTTGGTCAGGCACTTGAGGTTGGACGCCCACAAAAGCTTGACCAGTGACGCAGATCCAAACTCGCCGATGATATCACCCAAGAAATCGCTGGTTGACGAAAAGTTGTTGAAAAGGACATTGCTCTACTCGCTCTTCAACTTGGACGGAAAAATCAACATGCAATTTTTGAACCTACAGCTCTACGCGTCGGAGAATAGAGACAGTCACGCCAACATGGCCAGTCCGTTGAAGAGAACGGTCAAGTTGAACTCCAAGTCACTAGACGTTACACTCCGCCTACGCACATCAGCTGAAAAGAAAGAGGACCAGGTCAATTTCTCCAAGTTCATGGAGTCCATCATGCAGTGGGACCCTTCCAAAAGAGCATCGGCAAGCGAGCTTTTGGCCAGCCCGTTTTTGCAAGCGGCCGAGGCCCATTCCGCGTGAGCCGGCCGCGAAGGTGTGGACATAAATCAAATGTTTACCGTCGTCATGTGCGCGCAAGCTCCCCCGCCAAGCCAGACCGCATGCCTATTTAAAGAATTGCTTCGGCCCAACCTCCGATTAACTAGATATGGGCGATTTGGGAAAACCCAATCTGCGGGAATCGCGCCGGGCCCGAATTTTTGGCCTGCTCTATGACTACACGAACAACATTGCCGAAACGAGGGGCTTCGACTCGAACCGAGGTTTGGCTGCTGGAACTGCAGCTACGCTCCTCGGCATGGGACTCGAAAAACTAGATCGACACCACCGCCAGGAGCTTGGAGATTTGGCTTACGGCGAGGTGGAAGCAGACTTGATTGAAAAAATGGCCCTGTCGGCACGTGAACAAGAAGGAATCAAAAGGGAGAGCGGCCATTTCGTTGACCGTTTTATGGAGCGGTTGGTCAGCAACTCCCTTCCATCGGGCTCGGCTGAGTCCGAGGAGATGCGAGCCAGAATCAAAGACCCGTCTCGCAACAAGAAGCCACCTCTATCGATCAGAATTTTCTCGTCGAACATGAAGAGATTGAGCAAGAAAATGGGTCTGGTATTTAAGCTCCAGTACGGCTTGATCCACATCTTCACGTGGAGGAAGCCAACCAAGACGCTCTCCGTGTTGGTATTGTACACCAGTGTGTGTCTTTGGCCGCACTTGATCCTAGCATTGCCCTTGCTTTTCCTTCTTTTTGGTCTCATTCTCCCCTCATACTTGCATCGCCATCCAATGGATCGGCCCGAGATCATTCCTGTGAAAAGAAGAGGGCAAACGCTTCTCAACTTTTTCAACGAGTCTGACGAGACCAGTTTGTTTGCAGACGTCTTCAAAGACGACTACTCGGGTCACGAAGACGAAATGCTGATGACCGGATCGTTGTCCGTGGACTCAAGCTCGGAAACCTCTACGAGCAAGCCTAACACGGGAAGCGAGGTTGCCTCGGACATTGCAGACTCGTTGGGACAGAGTTCAAAAATAAGCTCCATCAAGGCGCGTGTGTCCTTGCTCATGAATTTGAGAGATCTCCAGAACTTGACGACAGATGTCATAAAAACGATGGACAAGAGTGAAAAACTTGTCAATGACTTGTCCAGTTTCAAAGACGAAAGATTGAGCACATTCTTGTTTTATATTTTGACTTTTGTCACGTGGGTGATCTTGTTTTTGGGCAGATTCATTCCGTGGAGACTCATTTTCATACAATCAGGCTGGGCTTTCCTTATTCTCTGTCACCCAAATACTAAAAAATTCTTGGTGAGCTTGAAGAAGAATAAACAAATGGTCAAGGGTGAGAAGACACGTGAAAGTCCCAAGGAAAAGAAGCCCAACTTTCTCGAAAACTTCGACAGGCAGGACATCATTGTGGACGAGCAGCCCGAGATCCGAATCATTGAAATTTACGAGTTGCAAACAAAGGACATTTTCCGCGACAAGTGGAAGTTTTACGGCTACTCGAAGCGGTTGTTCGACTACCACGACACTGTGCGGCTTTCCGGAAAGCTCCCTCATGGCGCAGACGACATCAGCAAGGTTTACCCGCCGTACGAGTGGAAGTACGACTTTGGATTTGTCAATAACTGGTTCATTGACGAGAAACCAGGAGTCTTTTTGGAGGACCGCGGCATTGACATGACGCACTTGCGCACAGATGAGGCGGCTGGCGGCGGTTGGATCTATGATAAGCTCCAACCGGACCAAGAGAGCTCAAAGGAGTTCCGCAGACGCCGCCTCTACCGCACGTGCTACCGGTACTCGCGGCCGTTCAAGCAAACGACGCTCTAGGTGGGATGGTCTACCTTGGCTGTTGGTCTACCTTGGCTGTTGGCCTACCTTGGCTTTAGGCCTACCTTGGCTGTTGGTCTGCCTTGGCTTTAGGTCTACATTGGCTCTTGATCTACATTGGCTCTAGGTCTACATTGGCTTTAGGTCTACATAGGCTGTAGGTCCAAATCTCTTGGACCAGATGTCTTAGTTCCAAGCTTGGAATTATGAGTCAAGATTCCTCTCACTCGCACATATAGCCCATGGACGCCGCCTGGCGCCCGCCAAACGAATAACGATTGCATCTCTATTATTTCGTAGGCCAGCACAATGGAGGAGGAAAAGCCGGCGGTGGGTGCCTGCACACAGAACATATGGTTGGAGCGGTGAGGCGTGGATTCTCAAGCCCAACACCGCCTTTTTCACAGCACAGCCAGCATGGAATCGTTTTCGAAACAGGTGAAGGTCTTTGATGCTTTTCCCAAGGTGAACCCCGAGCACGCGGTACGGTCGCAGCGCGGTGGACTCTCTACGATGGTGACCCTCTTCTGTATGCTTCTCATTGTGTGGGTGCAGATTGGAGGATATCTAGGCGGCTACGTGGACCGGCGGTTTGCGGTGGACAAAGAGATCCGGCTGGCGCTCAACGTCAACCTCGATTTGGTGGTGGCGATGCCGTGCCAGTTTCTCAGCACCAATGTGATGGACATCACTAGTGACACGTATATGGCCGGAGAGGTGCTTAATTTCCAGGGCGCCGTGTTCAAGACGCCTGAGTTTTTCCGGATCAACAGCGAAAATGACGACCACGACACGCCCGAGCTCGACGAGGTGATGCAGGAGTCGTTGCGGGCCGAATACAGCATCAAGGGCGCCCGGGCCAACGAAGATGCGCCAGCGTGCCACATTTTCGGCACGATTCCGGTCAACCAGGTCAAGGGCGAGTTCCACATCATCTCGCGGGGTGCGGGCTTTGGCAGCCGGCTGGTGGTGGCGCCAGCGGCGCTCAACTTTTCGCATGTGATCTATGAATACTCGTACGGCGACTTTTACCCGTTTATCCAGAACCCGTTGGACTTCACCACGAAAATCACGCCCGAGCACCGCCAGCAATACAAGTACTTTGCGAAGATCGTGCCCACGGTGTACGAGAAGCTTGGGCTTCTGTTGGACACGTTCCAGTACTCGTTGACGGAGATCCACCATGCGGCTCATGAGGAAGACATGCAACCACCAGGCATCTACTTTGCGTACTCGTTCGAGCCCATCAAGCTCACGATCAAGGAGAAGCGGTTGTCGTTTATTGCGTTTGTGGCCAAGCTCGCCACGATTCTTCTGGGGCTTCTCATTGCCGCGGGCTACTTGTTTCGCTTGTACGAAAAGGTGTTGGTAGTTTTGTTTGGGCGGCGGTACGTGGAGCGCGATTCCGAGAGAAAGGAGGGTGGTCTCCTCGACCATGACCGCAAAAAGCACGTCAGCTAAACGAAATCAGCCGCAAAATCCGAAGGCCAGCGAGCCATTTTTCGCTGTGGCCGACCCGCCCAGCCGTGCAGCGGGCCGATGCGGTGCGGCTCAAAACGACTCCGGCGCCGCGCGCACGGCCGAATGTGTCAAATATCCATTGGATGTCAAGGCCTGGAAACAAGGCAAAAAAAGCAAGGCAAGGATGGAAATGAAAGCCATTCGCCAAAACCTGATGAACTATCGGCCGAATTAAACACCGTCAGCCGAAATAAACTCCATTGGTCAAATCCTGATAAACCATCGGCCAAATTAAAAATCATTGACCAAAACCCGATAACCGTCGGCCGAAATAAACACCATAGGCCAAAACCTGATGGAACCATCGGCCGAAATCTCAACACCGGCCGAAATCTTTACGTCATCGGCCAAAATCAGAAGCATCGGCCAAAACCAAAATCAAAGGCAAGGCCAAAAATACAATGTCAATATTCAATCAGCTCCATTCGGCCCCACCGATTACGAGGCCCGCGGCCCATCAAGCGCCTGGCACTAGCGGGCTTCTGGCTGCAGGACCGCCGCGGAATCTGTCGGGCCCGAATCACCGAAGACGTGTGGCTGGCCAAGGGCTTCTGCGCCCGCCGCCCTCGCCGCCCACGCTGCCCACGCCTCGGACCCGGCCGCTTGCCGCCACCTGCCGCTCCGTGTCCGCTGCCCGCAATATATAGCTCTCTACAAGACGCCCCGAATCTATCGCTCCATCTCCCATCGCCGGCCTGCACACAGCCACTCGGTTCCGCCTAGATAACGCGACCCCACCATCTCTGCGAAACTCAAAGTCCACGAATCCCGAAGTCTACGAATCCCAAAGTCCACGAACCCCAGAGCATCGTCAGAGATTGACACAGATCTCGTGGATTGCCAAGGCTGAAATCAGATCGCATCAGATTAGATTGCCCCAGGTCGAGCTGGAAGATCAGCTGCAACAGATCTGGATTAAAGACCACAGATTGTTGTACAACAGACCTCCACCACATCCACCTATTCACTCCATCTACTTCACCGCCCCTATCCACCCACAAGCGGCCCGCCATGGAGCGCAAAAAACGGATCCGCCGCTCGCGCCTCGGCTGCCACCGCTGCAAAAAGCTAAAAATCAAGTGCACGGAAGAAAAGCCCGCGTGTGTCTCTTGCGAACGGGCCCTGGCCAAATGTGACTACAGCCTCAAGCTCAGCTGGGGCGGCCGCCCGTTCAAGGACGTGCAAAAGCGCCAGCGGCTCCAGTATCCGCCGCCGGTCTTGGAGACGCCGGCGGAAGACCACAACGTGGCCAGCAAACGCAACCACAAGGTGGGCATCATCAATCTTTTCTTGGACGATTTCGGCAAGAAGCCGCCTCCGCCGGCGCCAGCTGCCGGGGAGCTCCAGGCGGCTTCTGTGGCGCTTCTGGCCGCTCCATCTGGAGAGCTTCTGTCCACGTCTATGGAGCTTCTGGCCTCTGGGGACTTTCTGGTTGCTTCTGGAGAGTTTCTGGCTGCTTCCGGAGAGTTTTCGGCTGCTTCCGGAGAGTTTCTGGCTGCTTCTGGAGAGTTTCTGACTGCTGACTCTCGGAAATATCTGGCCACGCCCGACCGGGAGATTTTGACTGCTACGCCTGGTTTTCTGACCACGCCTGGTTTTCTGGCCACGCCTGCTGAGTCTGAGGCGCCGTCTGCCCAAACTCCAATCAAAGAAAAGGCGCCCCACCATGGTAGCGCCCACATCCCGTCGCTGCCGCTCCCTTCGCTGGCCACCGAATTACTCGATGCCGTGGATCCGTACCTCGCTGACCACGTCAAGATCGAAAGCGCCTTTCCCTCCGAGCACCGCCTGCCATTTTTCCATGACTACTTCAGCTTCTCGCGCAGCCCTGGCAACGACTTTGCTGGCCTCCGAAGCGATGACGAGCGGGAAGCGCTTCCGCCTGCCCTTCTTGGAGGTGTGGCCCAGAAGCACGGCAGCATTGAGGAAATTTCTGGCGAACAGAACGCTGAAAACGACACACACGCTGATGGAAACAAAAACATTGCAGGACAGAAACACATTTTTGAATACGAACTTATTGCTGAAAAGAAACCCATTTCTGAAAACGACAAACTCGTCGAAAAAGCCGCCTCTGCTACACCACTTGATCTGGATGCCGCCGTTCACGCGTCGTTTTTCTCATCGGTGCCGCCACAGTTCACGCCGCTCCCTGAGATGTTGTTGAAGGTGCCCTACTACCGCATGCTCCTCCACTTCTGGGTCAACGTGGCCGCGGAAAACTTGGTGCCGGCACCGACACTCTACACAGACAACCCGTTCAAGGTGCTCTTGCCTCAAATGGCCATGCACAGCTCGGGCCTCTTAACCACGCTCTTGGCCCACTCCGCACGGGTCAAGGCCAACTTGGAGGGCTCATTCACAGCGCACCAGGAGATCATCAACCAGCTTCTTGCCCGCTCGTGCGACGATCTTTTGCATCAGTTGAAGGACCGGTCCAAAGCCACGTCCGACACCACGCTCGCGACGAGCCTCCTCCTCTCGTCCTACGAGGTGGTGATTTCCAACGACTTCGACAAGCATCGTGCGCACACGGTGGGCGCCAGCCAGATCATCAACGAGCGCTTGAAGATCGGCTTTGCCGACTCAGATTCCGAGCGAGGCAGTCCGCAGACAAACTCATCCGAGACCACGCGGTCAACCGTGCATTCCGAAAACAACATTGCATTTTTTTTGAACCGCTGGTTCATCTACACCGACGTCCTCGGCGGCCTCGCGTCCACCAGAGACAGGGACAACTACTTGCGGGCCTACCGAAAGAAGGGCCGATACCGGCCGGTGACAACGATCCCCGGCTTTGACTTTGACAAGGGCATCGACCCCAGCAGGGACATCGACTTCCTCTTGGGCTTCGACATGCGCTTGCTCCCGCACCTCATCAACATTTCGTTGTTGATAGACGAGGTGGACCAGTACGCGGGCACGCCGGGCAGCGACCCGCTGTGCCTCCCAATCGAAATAGTGGCGCACGCCATGGAGCTCAAGCAAAACTTCCAGAGCACCTTCAGCGACTACGAGGCCCGGCGGCAGCTGGCCATCGACGAGCTTCTCGAGCAACAGCACCCGGCCACGCCCCACCGCACGCAGCGGCGCGAGTTGCACAACATCATCCATCAGGACAATGTGCTCCGCAGCACCAACAGGCTCTACTACGACGCCGGGTTGCTCAACTTGTATCGGCGCGTGCTCCTCTTGCCGCGGCTGTCCAGTATCGTGCAGCAGCTCGTGGCCGAGGTCACGGAGGTGTTTGAGGTGTGCATTGAGCCCGGCAGCCCGGCGGAGATCTGCACCATCTTCTGCCTCTTCTGCGCCGGCTGCGATACGTTGGACCCAGAGAAACAGAAGTTTTTTGCGGGGCGCTTACACTTTTTGGCACAGCAGGGCAACGGCAGTGCGGCCAAGAGTCTCATTATCATGACGAGGTGTTGGGAGACCGGCGAGGACTGGATCACCGTGGCCAACGCGCTCAACATCGACTTGGTGTTGATGTAGGTGGCCAGGAGTCGAACTAACGAATCCGGAACTGGTGGCCACCAAGTTTGGCCACTCAACCCTTGATGAAATCAGTGCTGGCCGGTGTCCTGCTTGAGCAGCGGGGTAATGATTTAGAGCTGATGAGCCTGGGCCGATGGGCATGGTGGAGCTGGAGTTGAGTTGACATGCGCGCGCCGCGTCGTGATGGCGCTGCGACTGAGATTTTTTTTGGCCAAGGCCACCTAGCTCCAATTGCCCCCTCCCTCCATCAGCGTCCCGCTGTGGTTCTGTCGCCTCATTGCATCAAAATCGCATATTTGCCTCAAATTCGTATCACCTTTGTATCATCGTTGTCTCATCGGTGTCTCATCTTATATAAGCATACTACACGTGAATCACGCAGTAACCCTATTCTCCACCCATTCCAGTCTCCACGGCTCCGATCCCAGTCTCCGATTCTCCGTTTCTCCCATTCTGGCCTAGTCTACAATTCTGGCTTAGTCTCCAATCTCAGGTTAGCCTTCAACTGATATTCTAGCCTCCAATTCTCAATCCCCCACCATGAGCATCGACAGAGCAGAGCTTGCCGCCGACATTGCCCGCAGCCACCTGGAGGCATCCAACTCGCTGCTCCAAACAAAGATCTTCATGCGTTGCATGCTGCTCATCTGTCTGGACGAGCTTGCAAACGAGCTCCACCTCTTTTGTGACGATTCGCTCCACTCCATCACCGCCCACACGCTTATCATGTTTTCCTTTCCGGGCACAGTCAGCGACCAGCGCAAAACCGTGGAGGCCCGCATGGCCCGAAGTTTAGATGGCTGCCGCCGCTGTGTGCGGTCTTTCCACCTGGCCTTGTCCCAGTTACGGGCCCGTTTCGTGTTGGTGCGCTCCATCCCCGTTGCTCAGGTTCAGCAGTTCCTCTCCATCATCGATCTGTGGCTCTTCCAGTGTCTTTCGCCGCGTCTCGACGCGTTGCTAGCGGTGCCTGTCCGCGACCACGCCTCAGAGGCTTCCCTTGTCCTCCAGGCGCTCTCGGGTGTGCCTTTGCTTCGGGATAATGCCGATTTCCGCCGTCTGCTCGAGCCTTTGCTTGCGTCCGTCGATTTGGCCGCCCACGACGGCTTTACGCTCCTTCTTCCGGCCGTGGTGTTCTTTTTGGTGGAGGGCACGGCCACCGAGGCTGCGTTCGCCGCTCGCTATATCGACCGCCTCCCGCCGGACTCGAAACTCGATCCCCAAGTGGTCGATGAGGTTAATAGCCAGACTTACGTGATCCAGGACCGGAAGTTCTTCACGCCCGAGCGCAGCGAACGCTACTGGGCCATGGTGGCCCGGCTCACCGCCGTGGTGGGCCGCCTGGAGTTCTCCAAGGTCCTCAACCCGGCAGACTTGGAGGCCATGAGCGTCTACCACCAGGTCCGCCTTTACCCGTTGATCCGCTTGCTTTTCAACAACATTATGGCCAGCATAGACTCGCCGCTTCCGCCTATCCTCGTGTTGTTGCGCAGGCTCTTGGACATGTACGGCTCGGATTTCTGGAACTTGGCCTCCAACTGCCATTTCCTCAACATCTTGGACCCGTTGCTCTCCAACCCGCATTACCACACATTCTTGCATTCGGCTGCGATCTCCAGCGAAGCGTCGCCTTCTCTCGACGACCTCCTTGGGTGGACAGCTCCATATATTTCTAACTTGTCCGGCTCGCAAAGACAGACCGCTGCCATCAAGTTGAGCAACTTCTTGACTCAGAGAGAAACAACAGAACCTGACAATACCCGTGTCGATTCCGTGAAGATTATGCTGTTGGCATTTGACATCCTGCTGATACAGATCACAGACTCTCCCTTGTTACTATTGAAATTGATTGACTCTCGTTTGGCTGTTGGAAAACACTCTCGGTATTTCGCTCAATTGGCCCGCGAAGGCTCTCAAGATGCAATGTCCTTGATTAGCTCCGGTCTCAGGTATGACATCCTTCTTGCTTCGAGCAACTCCAACATAATCCTGCGCAAAGAAATGCCAACATTCTTAGAAAGTGATACAAAACTTTGGGCAGAAGCATCCATCGTCCCTCTGAAAAACTCACTGTACGCAAGCAGTGTTCTAAGTGCCCTAGAGCACACACTGTCTGCGATTGTTTTCATGGAGAAGAAAAATACCCTGCTTACTAGAGAACTCGATGCATCGTTGAAGATACACAACAGAGAAACACTAGAACTCTGTAACAGGATCATGACCGTCTTAGAAAAATTGTCTTTACTCGATCCGGAGGAACTCATCACTATTCTCACCGATGCCTCGGGCTCCAGCGGATTTTGGGGCTGTATTTTCAACTCGGAAACGAGTCAGTCAGCACTTGAGCTCATCTATCAGGTTCAAGACGCTGAAGGAAGATACGAGGCAATTTATTTTCTACTCAAAAAGTCCCTTACTTCGAATTTGAGTGCCCTTAGCAGCACTGTGTCTCACATCACAGCTAGCAAACTCTTCGAGCCTTGTCCAAAAGGTTTGAGAATTTTGATGGATGTCATCAAAGCCCTCACGGACCCGGTATCGGGTATATTGAACACGAGCTCAAATGCTAGCGACGAAGTTAAATCGGTTGTCTCCAAATTTTGGATCGGTTGTTGGGAATTTCTCGACATGATTTATCAGCAGACGCTTGTTTGGGCTGGAATGTATCATCTTAATGACTTGATGGAATTCACTAGAGACACACTTGACACAAGTCATCTTTTGATCGATTCCTTCAGAGCTATGTTGAATTATTTTGGGGATTCAGAATCAAGAATCCTTCTTCTCGACTCGTTTATGAAAACATTCATTCATGTGATTGTCTGGTTACGTCTCGGAGACATCTCACTTTTGAATTCTTGTGTCGATTTAGTCTTCAAGAGTTTCGATTTGGCCAAAGAGCTCAATTACACTATCGACAAAAACTTCATTATTACTTTTGCAAAGTACGGTGCCAAGGCAAAGAAGTTTAACAACAAATTGACAGAGCAGCAAAGAAGCATGATTATTGCCAAAGCCAGTGAGCTTGATCCCAAGTTGGTTCAATATGTTGTTGAAGAGGCGGCGAAAGAACGGGCTGGAAGTAAATCAGCTTCGCCATCACCAGCTGCGGCTAATGATATTCAAAAAGGAGCAACTTACGCATATCAGAGTCGTGTCAAAGGACCCAAGCAAAGTACTCTTTCAAGATTTGGTGTTGTTACCAATGAAGCTCCTGTCGCACCACCTCCACCTCAAAAGAATTTTGCCTCTGTCAATTTAGAGGCCATGAGAAGCGAACTCAAGGCAAATAGGGCGCCCCTGAAACCAGGAATCAATCCTGCTCCTGCAAGACCCGCTGGATTTAACCTGAAGTCGACTCCTGTTGGACGGTCTTTGAACCAGTTGAAGCACAAAGTGGCTGACAGCGATTCTTCCGATGATGATGATGATGCTGCAGTTGACACCTCAGATTTGTTTCTTGATTCGTCCAAGAAAAGCAAAATTACTGAACTTGATATACACGGAAAGCCCGTTATCAAAATGCCAGGAAGCAAAAAGGTGGACAACCAGCGCCGCGAGGAGGAGAGAATGCGTTTGAGATTGAATGTTAATCTCAAACCCTTGTATGCTACGATTCTCAAGTGGGACTACACAAGTAACAGTGACTATCCTACAGAGAATAGGGAGCAATACAAACCCATCAAAAGCTCTTACTCGAGCGCGAAAGATTATGTTGCACAAATCGAACCTTTGCTTATGTTAGAATGCTGGTCAGGTATTCAAAGCTCTAGATCGACTGGTCAGGAACAGCCCTTCGAACTTTTGGTTGGTAGCAGAACTACCTGCGATGGTTTTTTCGACGTCTATGTTTCCATGAAAAAAGCAGACTTAGCGGCCAGAAAAATTGGAGACAGTGATCTACTTGTTCTTGGATACGTTGCTGATCAAAATCTTCAATCGCCGCGTGAAATTGCGAGGTATCTCAAACAGGAGGGCTCTCAAACATGCTTGGCAAAAGTCAGGGAGATCAAATATGCTAACCCTGACTACAGCGATATCACTGTTCGTGTGTATCCTCAAGGCTCAATGATGGGATTACTCACTCCCAAGTCTGTTGTGGTGGGAATGAAGGTAATGCAAATGACAACTGTCGAAAGAGAGTTCTCGTCGTTGAGAGGACTTCCCTACTATGATTTGTGTGATGAGATTGTGTCTGGTAGACCATCAGAGCTGGTAGCAATCTCAGACGCTGAAGCTTTCCAAATGTGCAAAAAATTAAACGTCAACATGTCGCAAGCAAGAGCAATTATAGGGTCAAACAAACGAGATGGATTCTCGTTGATTCAGGGTCCCCCGGGTACGGGTAAAACAAAAACGATTTTGGGTATCGTTGGCCACTTTTTATCGTCTACGATAAAGACCGGTGCTATTGCAATCCCAAAAACAATCAACGGCGCACCTTCCACTCCGCCATCCACTCCTGTTAGCAAGGTGTTGATTTGTGCTCCAAGTAATGCAGCTGTTGATGAAATTGTTGTTCGTCTCAAAGATGGCGTTAAAAATGATCAAGGTGAAAGCATCATCCCCAGAATTGTTCGTCTCGGAAGATCTGATGCTATTAATTCCTCGGTAAGAAACCTAGGCCTCGAAGAACTCATTGAGAAGCAACTTCTTGGCAAGAATGTGTCTGCTACAATTGACCCTAACATTAGACTCGAGCACAACAAGTGTATCGGAGAACGAGATAGTCTCAGGGAGGCATTGAAGAAGGGTGATTTGCCAAATCAAGAGGTGGTAGAGCTCGAAAGAAAATTGAGGGAGGTCAACAAAAAACGAAGCGAGTTGGGCAAACGGTTGGATGAACAAAGAGAAAACGCGTCCATCGCGACTCGTACAAGAGAAATAGAACGGAGACAAGCTCAAGCCAAAATCTTGAGTGAGGCAGAAGTCATTTGCTCGACGTTGTCAGGATCTGCTCATGACTTCTTAGCAAGCATGTCGATGAAGTTTGATCAAGTGATCGTCGACGAAGCCTGTCAGTGTGTGGAATTATCTGCCATCATTCCTTTACGTTACGGCTGCAAGAAATGTGTCATGGTTGGTGATCCCAACCAATTGCCACCAACCGTTCTATCGCAAAAGGCTGCTTCTTTCAATTACGAAGAAAGTTTGTTTGTTAGAATGCAGAGAAACAATCCTAACTCCATTTTCTTGTTGGACGTGCAGTATCGTATGCACCCACAAATTTCGACTTTCCCCAGTCTTGAATTTTATCACTCAAAACTTTCCGATGGCCCAGGAATGTTGCAGAAAAACACACGTCCTTGGCACGCTCACGCGCCTCTTACCCCATACCGGTTCTTTGACATTACCAGTAGGCATCAACAGAACGAGAAAACCAAATCCTTTTTCAACATCGCTGAAGCCAATGTTGCACTTGAGCTTGTTGACCAATTAATGCGCATCTTGCCTGAAAGAAAGTTCCGTGGCAGAGTCGGTATCATTTCCCCATATAAGGAGCAAGTTCGTGCTCTTCGTGAAGTTTTCCAAAGAAAGTATGGTGCTTTGATTTTGGACGAGATTGATTTCAATACTGTTGATGGATTCCAAGGTCAAGAAAAAGAGATCATCATCATGTCGTGTGTCCGAGCCAGTGATAAGGGTAACGTTGGATTTTTGAGTGACATCAGACGTATGAACGTCGCTTTGACTCGTGCAAGAACCACACTCTGGATCTTGGGAAATAAGACATCTTTGAAGCGGAACAAGGTATGGAACAAGCTCATTGGTGATGCAGAATCTCGTGACTGTGTCAGTCCAGCAGAGCCCGGCTTTTTGCGAAAATTCAAGGGATTAGATAATATCAGGTTCGAGGATGAGGATGAAGAGCACAAAGCACCAGAGAAACTTGCAAGAGAGAGCGGAGATTCATCGGACCCTTTCGATAAACCGACTTCGGATAATGCCAACAAACTCCTACTAGCGAACACCGCTCCTGTGAAGAGTGAACCGCCCATTATTGAGGCTCATAAGAAAAGGGTGGCGGGTGAGCCTCAAGATACGGTCAAGAAAAGAAAAGTGTCCAATGGAAAGAAACCAAACTTTTACGTTCATGATTCCAAGACACCAGGGAACGATCATGGAGACCCTCCTCATACCTCCAAGGCTTCGACACCTGGAAGCTTGCCGTCTCGACCAACGGCCCCACAATCTTCAACCACCAAGCCGCTTCCGCAAGCAAACAGCAGTGGCGTCTACAAAGCACCAAATACAAACGGTGCACGAAAAAATCCCTCGAGCATCTTTATTCAAAGAAAGAGACCTCATAAAAAAGCATAACACCGGGCACCTCTGCCCTTGCATATTATAAATAGAAATCCAAAGCAAATCTCATTTGCACTTATGTATGTTATCATTCCTTCTTCATCGCCTTGCTGACAGAAGCGAGACGCGTATTCGCCGCTTCGCCGTTATCGCCTGTGACTGACTTATTAGGCGCAAAAACTTGCTCCGAAGACATTGCTGTGGGAGTCGAGGTCAGGCTGTGGTCAAACTTGAGCCTTGTGAATGGATCGCTGGGCCCGGACTGCTGCTCGAGTGACTTTTCGTAAGTGTCAGTGGACAAAAGCTGATCCAAGGCGATTGCAACAGCTTCGATCTCGTGCTCGAACATGGCAAGGATGTAATTTTCGGCACCTACCGGTGGTGAGGCGGAGGTTTTCTCCATGTTCACCTTAAGGAACTCGAAAATATCCTTCAAAATGTCGATAACCTCCGGCGAAGAAGCAGTTGATTTTGACGTTGACAACATGTTATGAAGGGAGTCCTCTTTGGATTCCAAAACGTGACAAGCATCATTCCATGCCAAGCTCGACTTGTGATAAAACTCAGAAAGCCGAGATACTTGGACTGACATGTCGCCCAGGGCCTGGAACTTTGACGTCAAATGATCCATGATAGGATCGAGATCAAGCTGCTCGGTAATTGTGTTCATTTCGTCATCCAAATTATGAGACTTCTGTGGTCTGGCGGGTGGCCTGAAGATGTTCAGAACAAGATGCACAATCTCTTTTTTTATTTTGCCAAACTGCTCTGATCCTTTTTGGAAGCCCTCGTCGTATGGCGAGCTGGGCGGCGGCTGAGTGGCAGATATTAACTCGGTTTCCGGGATTTCGAGCGCCTGCATCCCCATTAAATGTACTTTCGGCAGCGAGGCACTCTGAGGCGCTTTCGAAGGGTGTTGCACGCTGCCCGCAGCGTTTGTGTTCCGACCTCTTTGTTCCGAGGCAGCATCGCGGTTATTGACATCTAGGCCACTGTTTTTGACAGCCAGGTCACTACTTTGAGCGTATAGGACACTGTTTCTGGCATCCAGGCCACTGCTTTTGGAGGCATGCGTAAACGAGACATCCACAGCTTTGTACCTGAGGAGCTGGTCAGCTGCAGACTCGGGCACGCCGTTTGCAGCAAGATAGTCGAGCACGGCCGCACCGCCCAGGGATTCCAACGAGCGAAACACGTTGACGTACCTGGCGGACTTGCTCTCGAGCACTGACATGGTCTCGCCGATTTCGGCGGTCAAGGCCGACCGCGAGTGCCGCAACGACACGAGGCGAGCCTCCAAAGAGGCGATCTCCGAGTCTAGCTCGCAGCGCTTGTCTAGTAGCCCGCTCAACTTGGCGCCGTACTTGTTGTTGTCGCTCTTGATGCTGCGGATGCGCCGGAGCGCCTTTGTGCGTTTCTTGTCCCACAAACTGAAACCCCTGAGCACGTTTTCGGTCTGGCTGGCCTCCTTGGCGTACACGGTATTGAGCAGAAGGCAGTTTTCCGATAGAAGCGCAAGCCGGCGAGCCAAGGCCACGCGAATGGCCGCGGTGCTCTCGCCGGCCGCGGTGCTTGCGGCATGGGCCTCGAGCTCGGCCTCTAACAGGGCAGTCAACGAGTTGTGCTGCCGTATGAGGTGCTCGAGCGGGCTTTCGGAGGAGGGCCGCAGAAACAAGGCACTGTTGGAGAAAATGCCGGACACCGATGCAGACATGGACTCGTCGAGCATTGAGAGGTCCATGGTGTCGGAGCCGGAGAGTTTTTGGTCTTCGTAGCGGGAGCTGGCGGCATCTTCGTGTGGTGGGGAGTGGGATAGGAAGTCGTGGGGATCTAGCCCATCGTCCGACAAATCTGTGGCCGGCATGAGGGCGGACGGGTTGTGGGTCGTCTTGTCGAGGCTAATTGACTCGAATGGCATGGCCATGGTGAAGGTGGGTTTTTTGTGGTGATTTTTTGCGGGTCTTTTGTGTGGTGGATGGTGCGGCTGAAGGTATTTATGGTTAAAATGGTGATGGTGTGGGTTATCGCGAACCTTGATGCTCATCGTGGGAGCGATGGGCTGGAAACGATTGAGCAACTGAAAGCTTCTTCGCTGATTTGCATCATTCTTCTCTCTGGTTCTCCTAAGTATTCCCCCTCTTTTTTTTGCTGTCTCTTTTTACTTTCCTTTCTCTTTTCATTCATTCATTCGTAACTAAATACTGTTCAAGGTCAACGAAGACTCAAGCTGCGCGAGGTTGACGGCCAGCTTGAACTCGTCGAAGCTCAACTTGCCGTCGCCGTCCTTGTCGGCCTCCATGATGGTCTTGTCCACAATCTGCTGGAGCTCTGCGTCTTGAAGGTTCTTGCCCACCATGGCCTTCATCACCATAAACAACTCGCAGTTGCCAATGAAACCGTCGCGGTCGATGTCGTAGATTTTGAACGCAAACTCGAGCTTATCTTCCTTGGACGACTTGCCGCTGAACGCAGACAATCCGGTGATGAACTCCTGGAAGTCGATGGACCCATCACGGTCCAAGTCGAAAACCTCCATGAGCCGCGACGCCAACGGGTTGGAAGAAATGCCGGGAATGGCCAAAAACTCGTTTTTGTCGATGGTGCCGTTGCGGTCGCTGTCGAGCTTCATGAAGCGCTTGCGCAACCGGTCGATTTCGTCCTTGTCGAAGTTGGTGCCCTCCATGAGCGTGTCGAGAAGCCTGGATGACGTGACTCCCATGATGGCGATGATGTATTTGGATTCTGTGCGTTGGCCGTTGCTGAAGGCCGCAAAAAGACCGTTGAAATAGACCGCTGAAATGGACCGCTAGAGTGGTGGCGTTGAAGTGGACCGTTGACTGAGAATCACTTTGTTGGCGCGGGCCTGAATCATTTCGTTGGCGCGCAGCCTTTCGCGCTACATGGCTTGTGCCTTCTATGTGATTTTCAGAGTATAGTGATTTTCAGTATATAGCCCACACAGCCCATCGAAGCGCTGCTTTGCCACTCGCATCTTGGCCTTACAACTTAGGGGTGAATGAGCCGCCCACGTGCGAGCCGCCGTCCACGGGGAATACAATGCCGTTGACGTAGTTGGACTCTTTGGCGCTCAAGAAGAGCGCAGCGTTCATGATGTCCTCTTTGACTCCTAGCCTCTTGCGGGGGTTTTGGTCCGCCATCATCTCGCCGGCCATGTCCAAGACACCCTGCGACATCCGGGTGGGGAAAAAGCCCGGAGCCAACGAGTTGACCGTGATGTTCCGTGGTCCCAACTGCATGGCCAAGTTCTTGCCCATGTGCGACACGCCGGCCTTGGAGGCCAAGTAGCCGTAGACGCCCACGGGGTCGCTGGCGGTGAGCGACGCAATCGACGACATGATCAACACCCTCAGCGGGTCCAGCAGCGTTCCGGCCTCCTCAAGGAGCGGCGCAAACAACTTGATGGTGTGGAACACCGCCACCACGTTCAAGTCCAAGATCTTCTTCACCGCAGACACGGGGTGCTCCTCCAAGGGAGCGCCCCAGCTGGCGCCGGCGTTGGCCACAAGAATGTCCACCTTGTCGACCTTGGCCGTGACCTCCTGGAAAAACTTCTCGCATTCTTGCTCTTTGGCCAAGTCTGCTGGGATGGCAATGACCTCGCACGTGGCGCCCTTGTCCTTGGCAACCTTTTCCAAATACTCCTTGGCCTCCTGGCATGCCTTGCCCTTTCTAGATGTGATCACCACCGTTTTGGCGCCGTTGAGAACGTACGCTTCGGCCACGTACAAGCCCAAGCCTCTGGTGCCACCCGTGACAATTGCGGTTTTTCCGTTGACATTCAAGTCTACCATTGTGTGTGTGTGTGTGTGTGTGTGTGTGTGTGTGTGTGTGTGTGTGTGTTTGTATGTAAGAAACGACTACCGGCAAGAGAAAGGGGAAGTGCCTGCTCTTTTGTTTCTCGCAGATCGGCTTCCCCACAATTCCTGCCGAGGTACGCCATGCCTCCATGCAGTGCCGCACCGCTTCATGCTACTCGCGGTGTCATCTGAAAAAGAAGCTGGTTGCCTGGGCTCAGCGGGTTGATCACCCGATAGAAAAGGCGCTCGGCGTTGATGAGCTGGAGGTCCTTGTTCGCAAGCACCTGGATCAACTTGTTTGTGCCGTTTGGAGACGGGCTGACTGACCAAACCTCCACCACTTCTTCGCAAACCAAGAACAACGTGTTATCGCGAAATGCCACTGCTCTCGGCCGGAAGTCAAACCGAATAGCCGATGCACGCGAAAGCTTGCCGGACTTGTTCACGAAAATTGCAAGCTCGTTGTATACAAGAAGCAACTCGGTGTTGTTCGAGAGCTTGTACATTCCCATGGGCGAGGCGTGAGCTACCGCCCGTCGGATGCTCTCGGACGTCTGTGAAACCTTCTTCCTGCTGTACACGTCAAGCTTCTTTCCCCACGTATCGACCGACGGAATTTCGGGGACCGCATGCGGAGTGAGTCTCTGAAGATCGTAAATTTCAAATCCCCGGCTCGTTTGCAATGCAATGGTGGTGTTGAAAATAGACAAGCCGTAGCACTCGGCTGAAATAACGAAGCGCTTCCGTACCGTGAAAGCGCTGAAGATACCGCCATTGTCTGTCTCTAGGTTGTAGACTTTGAACGAAGTCAACGCGGCGCCCTTCTTTTTCGCCACAAATAGTGCTGGCACACTTGTGTGCTGCCCGTACTCATAGAACGCGATGTTCTCATTCGAAAGCTGGTGAGAGATGAGTTTCTCCTTTCGCTCGTAGTAGATTTCAATGAGCAGCTTGAGCGTGTAATAGCGCAAAATTTTGTTTGCCAAAACAAGCACAACTCCGAGCTCAGTGATAACGGTTATCTTCGTCACTTGTGTCATGTTGATGATTGCTTTCCACATATTGACACCATCCGTACAATACACACCATTATTCGTTCCTGCGAACTTGAAAGCAACCCCCAAGTAGTTAAACATCTCCAAAAAATGAACATTCCGCTTAATGCTTTGCTCACACAACTGACTTCTCTTTCTGGAACCAGACGCTATTGGGTCTTGAGAGGGAAGAATTGGTATTTTCAACGGCTTAGCACTTCCATCGTATTGGAAAAAATCACCTTCGATTTTCCGAAATCTGTAAGGCGCTTTGGGCATGACTCGCCTTGCGAGATTCGCTTTGACTTGCGTTATAAGACTGAGCCACTTTTGACGCTCTTTCTCCGACGAAGCTATCAACGTGTGAGATTCGCTTTTTCCATGTCCAGCATAGCGAATCTTGAATGGATATGCAGAGGCGTCTTCTTCTGTGTTTGTAGCGTTTCCTGCTAACGACAGACTGGCAGCCTTAACCACGGTTCTGGAAAACTCTTTTTCTCTGTTTTCGACTATAAGATAGTCTATTGGAATTGGCGTTTCGGTAACCTTGTAAGTGAGAGTTTTCTGGTTGCGGTTTCTGTCCGTGATCAAGAAGTAATTGTCTAGAAGGATAACGTGCACCAGACTAGAGTTAATCTTAAGATCACCTTTCCGTATTAAGTCGCCTCGATAGAAAAACTTTCTGTTCACAGATCTCAAATAAAGCTTGGGTTGAATGATACTGGACTTCCACGTAAGATGCTTTTCCACGAGACGTAACCAGTGAATATTATCAGCATGAACTTTCCTCTCGTTGATCAGAGTGCCGAGTCTCTTGATGGCGTCCATGGATTTGGTCAACTCAATGTATTCCTCATCTTCAGCATCGAAATATTTCCTGATATCCTGAAGCTGGAGGGGAAGTTGCTGGTATCTGGAGTTGAAAGTGCTCATCAAAAGTAAATTACCATTTACCTGCAAATCTTTGACTCTTTGATTGTTAGCGATCTCTCTGTCCCACAATTTCATTGCTTCATTGGTCAACAAGTCTTCAATCATCGGAACGAGACTCATGTAAGCCAAAAGCGACTCTTTTGCGGCAATAGACCACTCATTGTATAGTTTGGCCACAGCTACCAAGTTCTTGATGAACTTTCCATCTGACACTAAGATGTGAAGAAGCGGTTCATAGAGTACGTCTCTGTGTATAGAAAGTAATTCTTTTGCTGACAAAAGTATGGTTTTTTCGAATTCTGCCATGGGAACCACGGGATTGATACCCATTGCTAGCTTAGCATGCTTCAAGAATTCAGATATCGCAATTTCGATAAAGCACTCTGCCCTTTGAATAAAGGTTTGCTCGAACTTTATGAGATCATAAATAAAAGATTGATGCTTGGCCTGAGCAATGTCATTTGCAAGGTCCTGTGCGGTCATTTTCCAGTAAGTGGCCCAGTCCGGAGCCAACACCAATTCTTTTATATTTGTATCCTTTATCTGCTGCTCATGTTCGATGAGTTGGTTCAAGTGACACAGGTACGAATAGCATTTTAAACTGTGCGAGAGCTCGTTTAGTTTCAGGTGATCCAAATCCATGCAATAACAATGAGTGAGATCCACCAAGACACCGCTCAAAGAGCCACTCTTTTCAATCTTAAAGGTTGGCTCTAGTGCTTTGACTTCTGTGGATGAAGGTTCGGCAACTAAAAGACTAGCATTTCTCAATTTTTCGATTATACTGTCCACATTTTTTCCGATCAAATCGATTGGTATGTCCTGGCGGTGGAAGGCCACAAGTTTCATCAAAGCCTTTCTCAAATCCTTGAGAGAGAAGTTGTTGTCATGAGTCCAGTCGCTGAGATCGACGCACCATTGATAAATTTGGCTCAAAGCCCACACATTTTTGCACGTTGCAAAGTGATTCGCGTTCAAGAGCGACGCAGAAAAATGAAGCAGAGGGAACTCCAAAGGCACGGGTGGCAACGCATCGTGCTTCTTTCTCATGGACGCAGAGTTCAATGGAAGTCTGGGGGCCAGGTCGAAGGAAGGAAGGACCGTGTGCAAATCATTTTCCATGTGAGTTTCCGGCAATTCCGGGAGAATTGAGTAGTCAAACAGACTAGTGGCGGGCGGACGGATGAAGGAGTCGTCATAGTAATCGTAATCGTCTGTTTCGATCAAGCTCCATCTTGGGATCCTCTCTTCCATCAAGTCCTCGTCTATGTGGGTCGCGTACTCATTGTCGGGAAAATAGCTGGCATGCGGTTTGGGCGGCAGAGAGCCAAGCTGTCTTCTGGGCGAGGGCGACCTGCTGGACTTGAAATCATTGTAGGAAGAAGAGCCCGTGAGCTTTGAGAAGTACGACTCGCGAGTGGGAGAACTCAGAGCACTTTTGGAATGCAGTAGGAGGGGCGATTCGGGAGAAGATGCGCCATAGCTGATGGCCTGCAGCAGCGAGGTACGCATGAACGAGAAGTCTGGTGAGTTCTCCGTGTGATCGCGAGCGGGTTCCTTCTTCAACGAGTTCTGGTTGACCAACAGAGGGATTCTGGTGGGAGTTGTCCACGGCCTATGCTGCAGCGGCAGGGTTGGCAGCGGCGTGGGGCTTTCTGGCACAAGCTCCTCGATCGGGTAGGGCGTGGAGGAGCTTTTTGTGAGCGGAACAGGCGACAGCGACGTGGAGAGCCCGTCAGCCAGCGAAAAGCGGGGCGCCGCCGGCGAGTCTAGGTCGTCCTCCGAATCCAGCACGTGGAAAGGCGAAGGTCCGTGCTGCAGGAGGCTCTGGAAGGTGCGCTTGGCGTAGAGGCTCTTCCTGCTGGACAGTGACAGTGGCGCTGGGCGCACTTTGGGACGTGAAGGAGTAGGCGGGTCAGCACGGGCCTGGTCTGGCGGATAGGGCACGGCGGGCGGCGGCAGCGTGGATTCGGGCGCAAAGAACGGTTCTGAGGCCGGCGAGTAGGGATCGGCAAAGAGCGCCTCGTCGTAGGGCAAAATCTTGGGTCCTTTGGGCCGCGGGCTTTCGTACGATAGAAGCAGCTCGTCGAAGCTCTCGTCGTAAAAATCGTCAGGTGGGTAGGCGGTGTGGGCCGGGCCGGCGGGTACCGCGGATGCGCTGAAGGGTTGCGGTGGCGTGGGCCGAACTGAATGGTCCCATGAGGCCACTGGGTGGTGATTGGGCAGAATGGCGGTGTTTATGCGGAGGGGCAAGGGCGGGCCGTCCATGGGCGGAGGCGATTTCCGGCGCAACGAGGGGTTGGAGCCCGGCATGGCGACGAGAGACGCAGTGGAGGTAGATCTGCCGACCGCAAGGGGAAGAATGGGTCAAATAGTGTTGCACGCTTGCGGATCGTGGCCGGTGATGTAGCGAGAGGGAACACGTGACGTGTGGAGAGAAGGCAGCGAAAGAAGAAAAGGCACAGAAAGAGAAAAAAGAGGGGGAGAAAAAAGAAGAGAAGGAGAGAGCGAGGAGAAGGGAAAAAGGAAGAAAAACGGGGAGAAATAAAAAAAAAGAAAAGCAGAGAATGTGGCGCCGATGGCACTTTTGGCGCCGGTCCAGCTGGGCCTTCTCCAACCGCGCGCGGACGCGTAGCCTCACCAACTAATCCATGTATTCTTCCACCGTCGCAGAACACATCAAAAGCGGAGCCAAGTTCTACTCGCTGGCCGATTACGAGGAGGCAGCCAACCAGTACGCAGACGCGTGTGCGGCTTTCAGCGACGAGCACGGGCGCGACGACGCCGATTTGCTTTTCTTGTACGGCAAGGCGCTATTCCAGAACGGCGTGGCCAAGCTGGGCGTTTTGAGCGGCATTTCCGAGGGCAACGGCGGCGCCGATGTCACTGCCTCCGAGGGCAGCCGTGCCGACGACGAGGCGTTCCAGTTCGAGGAGGGCATGGCCCAGGAGGAGACGGTTCCTTTGGAGGAGGAAGAAGATCAAGGAAATGAAGAAGAGGAAGAGGATCGAGGAAATGAAGAAGAGGAAGAGGATCGAGGAAATGAAGAAGAGGACGAAGATCAAGGAAATGAACAGCAGGGAGAGGAAAACGCAGAGAACGGGGCTGGCAGCGGCGAAGAAGAAAACGAAAACGACGAAAACGAACCCGTTCAGTCGGACTTCGAGGCGGCGTGGGACATTCTTGATCTTGCCCGGGCCATGCTTGAAGACGAGGTTGAGCAGCTCGGAGAAGGCGCCCAAGACCTCACAGAGCCCTACTTGAAGACGGACGATGAGGAGCCCACGGCGAAACACGTGGCCAGCATGAAAAAGCTCGCAGACATCTACGACATTCTCGGCGAGGTTTCGCTTGAGCTGGAGAACTTCCAGCAGGCAGCCAGCGATATCGAGGCGTGCCTCAAGCTCAGATCCAAGTTGTACAACAACAAAGAGTCATCGCTCGTGTCCGAATCGCACTATAAGTTGTCGTTGGCATTGGAGTTTTGCGTGGACGACGCCAACCTGAGGGCCAGTGCTGCCCAACATATGAAGCAGGCCATCGACATTGTGGAAGCCCGCGCTTCCAAACACACGGACGAGCTGAAGAAGAAGGACGACCACGACTTGTTGCGTGACTTGAAGGAACGCTACAGCGAGCTCAAGAAGGACCCGGAGCACGACATCCAGCACCAGCAGTTGGACATGATCAAGGGTCTATTGGGCGAGGCTGTGGGCGGCGCGTCCACGAACGACTTGACAGCCGCAGTCAAGCGCAAGCTTCCCGTGAATGACTTGTCGTCGATGGTGAAGAAAAGAAAGGGCGACAAGAAGTGATGTAATGACAGACATATGAATAGAATAAACGGCCGCGGCCAAAAACAAAAAGAAAAGGAAGAAGTAGTAACGGAAAGAAGAGAAAGAATTTTAATAAATGAGATTAAAAAAAAAAGAAATCAGACCAGCTCTTCGATGCTTCTCATAAAATCGCCAGCCATCTGACATTTCATGGTCCCTCACTTTCTCGGCCTCTTCTCATACACTTCATTTTCAGCAGGCATTTCTGGCTCCTGCACCACCCGATGCGCACATCAATTGTCAAGTCATCACCTACTTAAGCAGAAATGGCACCCACCAATATGGCACCCAAGGCCAATAAAAATAGACGGAGAAAGAAGAGAAGAACAGAGGACTTCTCTTCCGATTCGGATTCCAGCTCCGACAGCTCCAACACCTCCGGAACCGACAGTGACCACGAAGAGACCAAAGCTACTGAAGCAAATGATGCGCCTCTGGCCGCTTCCCAAAACGTCAATCTAGACGGAATCGACATGGACTCCGACACGGAAACCGCTGCTGGCGCTGCGGACGCCCAGATTCCCGCGGATGTCCAGGCCAAGCTTGACAGTGTCAAGTTCACCACCACAGACAGTGCCTCTCTCACAGAGGCCAAAGAAACCGTCAAAAAGGATAGACAAGCGTTGGAGTCCGAGTACTTGAGTTACATGGCTGGCTCGTTCACAGAGGACCTCGATGAGCTCCGAAAGAAACCGGACTTCACCGAGAAGTCGATTGTTGTTTTGGCCAAGACGCTTCAGTCGGGCAACAACATGTTCGATAGCGAGACGTTGGAGGCTTTGTTGCAGAAGTGATTGCATAGGCTTGTGACAGCGGCCAATAAACATTGTGAAATGAGCGGCTTAGGCGTAGAACAGTAAGCCAAGTGTAGACCAAGACAGTAGACTAGAAATGATGGACCAAAAATGGTAGTCTAAAGAGGGCCAGGGCAGTAAAGAAAGACCGTGAACGACGAGAAGAGCGCGCATACCTGGACTACAAACTCAATGGGCATAAAGAACACTGAATCCACATCAACAAACCTTGTTTCTTTGAATCTAGCTAAACTCACAATTAATCACTCACAACAAGCCTGGTTAGCTCAATCGGTAGAGCATTTGACTCTTAAACTTCATAAGGTCAATCAAAAGGTTGCGGGTTCGAGCCCCGCATCGGGCTTTCCTTTTTAGCGCATATGACACAATTTAGCTACAGTACTAAAGTGACACTTTCAGTGTGACTCGGAACTACAACCGCTTTTTCAATCAACAGAATGATGGAAGATAAGCAGCTGGACAGCGTCTCGCTCCGCAGCCATCGCATCGTGGATGAGAAAGACCACATCCGGCCGTACGTCATGGTCAAAAAAGTGTCTGATCTTTTAGACTCCATCGGCATCGAAAGGTCGATCAAAAGGTCGCGGGTTCGAGCCCCGCATTGGGCTTTCTTTTTAAGCGCATATGACACAATTTAGCTACAGTACTAAAGTGACACTTTCAGTGTGACTCGGAACTACAACCGCTTTTTCAATCAACAGAATGATGGAAGATAAGCAGCTGGACAGCGTCACGCTCCGCAGCCATCGCATCGTGGATGAGAAAGACCACATCCGGCCGTACGTCATGGTCAAAAAAGTGTCTGATCTTTTGGACTCCATCGGCATCGAAGTCACCGGCATCGAGCGTGTTTCGCCCTTGAAAAGATCCACCAACCGGGCCAAACAGCTCGTGACGGTGATCGGGCTTTGGATCTCGGCGTCGGGCGGGCTCTCGTCGATGTCGTCGTTTTTTCTCGGCCCGATGCTTTTCGGCTTGGGGCTCAAAAAAACGCTAATCTGGGGTATGCTCGGCCAGTGTCTTGGGTGTTTGATTGCTGCCTACTGCTCGTTGATGGGCCCGCGGTCCGGATGCAGACAGATGGTGAGTGCCCGCTTCTTGTTCGGGTGGTGGTTCGTTAAGTTGGTGGCGATTGTGAATATCATTGGAGTGATGGGCTGGTCTGTGACCAACTGTATTGTGGGCGGGCAGATTCTCAGCGTGGTGAGCGACGGTGCGGTGTCGCTCCACGTGGCGATTGTGGTGATTGCTTTGCTGTCGCTCTCGATTTCCGTGACGGGCATCCGGTTGTTGTTGAAGGCCGAGGCGTTCCTCTCGATCCCGGTGACGATTGCCTTTTTGTTGTTGTACGTTGTGTCTGCGCAGAACTTCCAGTACCTCTCGTGGGCAGACTCGCCGTTGGAGGACGCGGCCACGCTCAAGGGCAACTGCTTCAGCTTTTTTACGTTGTGCTACTCCATCACGTCCACCTGGGGCTCGATCGCGCTGGACTACTACATTTTGTTTCCGCAAGACACGCCGGACGTGCAGGTGTTTGCGTTGACGTTTCTCGGGCTCTTTCTCCCCACGTCTTTCGTGGGGGTGGTGGCCATTTTGGTGGGCAACGTGGCGCTCAACCACGCGCCATGGCTGGAGGCCTATGAGGCATACGGAATGGGCGGCCTTTTGGGCTGTGCGTTCGAACCGTGGGGCGCGGGCGGCAAGTTTTTGTTGGTGATCATTTTTCTTTCGTTGATTTCCAACAACATCTTGAACACGTACTCAGCGGTGTTTGGCATGCAATTGATTGGGCTTCCATTGGCGCGGGTGCCGCGGTGGCTCTGGTCGGTGGTTTTGACTGCGGTGTACTTGGCGTTGGCCGTAATTGGCCGCTACAAATTTGCCACGATTTTGAGCAACTTTTTGCCGATGGTGGGGTACTGGATTTCCATGTACTTTATTCTTTTGTTGGAGGAAAACACCATCTTCCGCACGCGGCGCTTCCAGCACTTGTACACCCTTGAGTTTGAGGACGCCGGCAGCGATAATGCGTCATACATGGCGCCGGCCAACTGCCACTACAACTTCATGATCTGGAACTCCCAGGACAAGCTTACGCGGGGCTTCGCGGCCACAGTGGCGTTTCTTATGGGGGCCGTGGGTGCTGCGGTGGGAATGTCGCAGACATACTGGATTGGCCCGTTGGCTCGTGACGTGGGCGGCGAGTATGGCGGCGACATTGCCATGTGGCTTTGCATGGCTTTCAGCGGCGTGTCGTATCCTGCTTTGCGGTACTGGGAGCTCCGGCGGTTTGGGCGCTAGATGAGGTGTATCAGTTTTTCAGTCTTTCGGTCGGGCTTTTAGAGCGGTTCAGCCGGGGTTCCAGTCCCGCAGTTTTCAGGCAGCCGTTTTCTTTTCAGACCAACCGTTTTCTGTTAGGTCGGGCCGTATTTTGTGAGGTCGGACCGTTTGGGTGCCGTGCCGTTGAGCCGTTGAGTCGGCAATTCCATTGCAATCCGTTCAGTCCGATTCAATCTTGGTTCAGTGTTGTTTCAGTGTAGTTTCAGTCCGGATCCAAATCAGCCGCAGTCCATTCGGGCGCGTGGCTGCAAAGCTCGATCATATTGGGCGGCTTTCGGGGCGCCAGTATGAATCATCAGCCGCTAGAAGCCAGCAGAAGCCGCTAGAAGCCAGCAGAAGCCGCTGGAAGCGGCGGCAGGCGACAGCCGTTGTGCGTGTGCGTCTTGAGTACACGCAGACGGGCTAAAGGACCCCCCTGCGCGTGCGGCTGCGAAGCCAAAGCCAAAAAGCGATTCCGGTGTTTTTTGTGCTTTGCGCCTTGCACTTTGGCTCTACTTGGGACCTATGGTTTTTTTGTGATTTGTGAACTCTGGCGTTTTTGTTTGGAGGCTGCTGCCGCCGGCCCGCCGGCCCATTCCTATTCATTGTCTAGAATATATGCCCTTGTTGATCGGAATTGTGTCCTTATTTACGAGCTCCGGTCCTACACGCGCGCACGGTGCGGCCGCTGCGGCCGTGCGTTTTGGCCCTGACTCATGCATGCCTACAATACTCCACAGCGATGCTGACTAACTGCCAAAGTCTATTAAAGGATGCAAAAACCCCCCTTTTCCGCCGCCATCCTTTTTCTCTCCACCCGGCTCACTTACTCTGCGTGGCCTCATAACACAGCCTTCAATTGCTCGCCGGTTTTTGCAACCGACTCTGTCTCTGGCCTCCTGTTCTACCCCACAGTCCCTCGCTAACTGCGCCCGTTTGCCATGGCCCCTTCTGATCCGCCACCAAAACCGCCACCGAAAAGCGACCCCGTGTGGTCGATTCTCCCGTCGTACGACATGTTCCAAAGCACGTTTTCTTGCGAAAACGCGCCGCCCGTCTACGGCGAAGATGACAGTACACACATCAGCTCGTGCTCTCAATCACAATGGTCCCACGAACGGGAGACACAGCAATCTTCGGTGTACTCGGAAAACGCGCCGGCCGCGGCCGTGTTGCCTGTGGTGTCGTCGCTGTCCAACTCCAGCCCCATTGTGGCCGATGAGTCGTCACACACATGGCGGGAAACCATTTTGGACAATATCCACAACTTGAGAAACTTCTCTGAGTCCGACAATTCGCAGCACGTGCAAGTGCTGATCCACTTCACCGAGGAGGTGGCCGAGTTCGGCGTGGTGCCGAAACACATTGACCCGCTGCACTTTGAGTACAAGCAAGGCGACTATCTCAACGGCTACATCATCATCACCAACGACGCGGACAAGGACGTCGACTTCGACATGCTTTACGTGCTTTTCGAGGGCAACTTCACCGTGGAGAACGCCGCCGGCAAAAAGTCCCAGCGCCGCGTGCAAAACTATTTGGAGATGTACGATTTTGTTGCCTCGTGGAATCAGCTGCGCATCAACCGCTTGATCTCCGAAAACGACGACAACTTTTGCGAGAACACCGTCGACCCCAACGACGGCACCCACCTGTGCATCATCGGCCGCACGCTTCGGGCAAAGTCGTCCTACAAGCGCTTCTTCACCTTCAAGATTCCCGATAGGCTCTTGGACACCGAGTGCAACGACCACAACTTGCCCAGCCACACGGCCTTGCCGCCCACAATCGGCATGAGCCGCCGCGAGCTCAAGGGCTTCGACCCCAAGAACACGCCGTGCGACGATCTCTCGTTCAGTGGCACATCCACCAGCTACGGTGTCTTGGTCCGAATGATTGGTAAGGCCTCCACTTTCCAGGTTGCAGAGGCCGCGTTCGACAACAAATTGATCAACTTGAAGGGTGACGAGTTCATCATTTTCAAGGACAGCGTCAAGTACATCCGCATCATCCAAGAGAGCCCGCAGTTGAGTGCTGCGGAGCGAGAGTTGCAGACGAAAACAACAAAAATCCTCTACGACAACTTGGTGCGCCGCATCGAGGACAAGATCGAGCTCGGCGACTACTTGACCAAGCTTCTCGACGACGGCAAGCCGTTGCCGTCTATCCTGGAATTGCAAAACTTCAACCCGTTGTCAAGCCTCGAGCGAGACTCCCACAAGGCCCGCCAGCTCTATACACGTCTCGACAATTGCACCAAGGCGTCGTTCTGTCCGCCGCAGAAGAACGACACTTACAACATCTCGATTCCCATGCTGAAAAGGAAGCTCTTCGGCTCCGACAAGTGCCAGGGTGTGATCCTGATCACCAGCCCACGGACAGAGTACATCTTGAACTACATGTCTCCGCGGCGCTTCATGAAAGAGACGAAAGCGTATGACTCCGTCCACAACTTGGAAATCCCCATCAAATTCTCCTTCCAGCTGTCCGACGAGCTGAGCGTCAAGACTCCGGAAATCATCGGCATCGCTTCGGAGCTTGTGGTATTGACCTTGAAGTCCGAGACCAGACCGCTTCCGGTGGAGTTGAACTCTGAGCACTTGTTCAAGAACCTGTCTACAAAGTTGACTGCACCGATTCTGGATGACAACTTCGACAAGATTGTCCGTATGCCGATGAAGCAATATGGCTTGAAGCTCGTGGAGCAGTGCAAAAAAATTGGGGCCAAGAGATTCCCTGTGGAGAAGTCTCTAATGCAGGACTTATCGGCGTTGGCAAACGTGGAAACCAAATACAACCATCTCATGCTTAGACAGAGCAAAATCAAGACGGGCGATCATACAGTGGAAGCAGAAGGAATGGCAAGCATCCCGCTAGAAAAATGCGGCCACAAGTGGGAAAAAGAAATTAGCGTTGTTGTGGATGCCCAAAAAGCACAGAAAAAGACATTGAAAAACCTACCGCTCACGAACGACTACTCCAGCGCCGACCAGTTCTGCCTTGTTCCCAGTTTCCAAAGCTGCAAGCTTGCCCGCATGTACTACATCCGGTTTTTTATCCGGTTCTCCACCAATGACATGGTCGAGCTCAAGGTTCCCGTTACTATCGCCAAACTTCCATCATCCTAACCATGCACTCATATAATACACTCGTTTTTATTATTCACTACACAAAGATACAGATGGGGTCATCGTCTTAATCATGTTATTTCTATTATTCAATATACAGCGATACAGATTGGCACATCATCCTAATTATATACTATTTCTATTATTCAATATACAGCGATACAGATTGACACATCATCCTAATTATACACTATTTCTATTATTCAATATACAGCGATACAGATCGGAACCTCGGTCAAGTAATGAATTGGCCTACTTCAAGTGCGTTCCAGCCAACTCGTCAGCAATGGCATCCACGAAAGCGTCCTTATCCTCGGTAGACAAGCCAGCCAACTCCTTCTCCAATTGGTCCAAGTCGGCCTCGATACCCTCGAAAGTGTCCACGCCCTCGTCGTCGTCGTCGTCGTCCTCATCTTCGTCCTCGCTATCCAACTCCTCCAAGTCGTCCAACTCGTCGAGCTCTCCGGCGCCTCTGTCTTCAAAAATGGCGCTGATGGCCTCGACATCGCTGTGGTCCTCTTTGAACCTGTTTCCGTTGATTTCGAGCAATTGCAAGTTGGGCAACTTCTTCTCGATGGCAGACACCAAGCGGGGCAACGAGTCGGCCTCGAGCTCGTTGTACTGCAACTTCAAGGTCTCGAAAAGCGGCTTCTCGTCTCCGTTGGCGAGGTGGTCCACCAAGACCAACGAGCCCTTGGGCTTTAACAAACAGTCGTTCAAGTTGAGCTCAACCAAGTCGGGCCACGAGTGCAAGGCCTCGGCCAACACCACAGCGGCACGGAAGGTAAGCGTGTTGTCCTGCAAATCGATGACTTGCAAGGCGGTGTTGCGGGACAAGCCCTCGGCAATCAACTTCTCCACACCGGCCGGGCGGATGCCGTTCTGGTACAATCTGACGGTCTGCAACGAGGCGTGGGCACGCAAGCCGATGGCCAAGTAGTTGATGGAGCCATTTTCCAATCTGTTTCTGCCGCAGATGAAGGTCTTCAACGAGGGTAAGTTTTGTGCCCTCTTGGCCTGCGACAACTTGAACAACGACTTACCAATGCGGGCACCCGCAAAAGGACCCATGCCGTTGTTGGAGAGAATCAAGTGCTCGACCGACACGGCCTTGGCGAGGTAGTCCTCGATCAGGTCGATGGTCTGCAAGCCGAACGCATTGTCACACAAATTGACGAGCTTCAAGTTGGAACACAGCAAGAGCGCGGGCAACAAGTGGTTGAGCGACTGAGGAATTTCCGTGTTCAAGCGGCCCGTGTAGATGTCTGAGAAGTTGACCTCGGCAAGCGTGTCTTTGTGAGCGACGATGGCCGCCGCAAGCGCCTTGGAGGCGTCGATGCCGATGGTGTTTCCACTCAAGTCGATCTTGCGGACGGCGGGCTGGGAGGCCAACGCCTTGGCGTGAGGAGCGACATCCTCCTCGGTGTTGAGCTTAAGCTGCTTGCCCGCGAGGGAAAAGGTGTTTTCGGCGGTGACGCCAAGTTCCACTTTGACGGAGGCCATTGCAAAGATAGCAGGTGGAGGTGGCAGTTGGTGGGAGACGGTGACAAAGCATCGCGCGGCGCGCACAGCGACGGCGGAGGCTGTGGGCCTAGTGCGGCGTGGCCACGGCTGCAGGGGCGTTTCAGGCACTGTGTGATTTGTATTAATGTACTTTTTTAAGTTTTTTTTTGCAGGGAGATGCGCCTTTTATATGTTTTTTGCGTTCGTTGCTTTTTTGCCGGTGTTTCAGGTCGGTGCTTTCTACATCATTGTGCTTTACTGTACTGCGGCATACCTCTGGCTATGCGGTGCTGAGCGGCATTGTGCCAGAAACTGTGAATGTCAAATCCAAACAAAGAAACCAACGGCCAGCAAAAAAGTGGAAAAGAAGAGCAAAGAAAACTTGAGCAAAGATAACTTGAACAAAGACGAAATACACCAGGGCAAAAACAAGGTGATTTTGTTTACCCCCCTTCTCTCTCCAAAAAGTCTGGCCTCTTTCTCACTTTTCCACCGCTCGCTCACCGGTCGTGCCCCGCACACCCGCGAAGTTTTTCAAGTTGCCGGCTCTATCAACTCCGCAACTTCGTACCACCATGGCTCCAAAGCAACAACAACAACCTTCTACGCTCGAGCAGATCAGAGCCTCTCCCGCCTTCACTGCCGTCGTGCACGCTGGCCTCTTTGTCGCCGGTGTCGCCTTCATCCAGTCTCCAATGATGGAGTTCTTGGTGCCTCAGTTGTAGGCGCTGTGCCCTCTGTATATATTGAATGAACACCACCTCATGACACAAAGCTAGCAAGAACGCATAGATTCGCACCTCTACTGCAATCACAAAAGCAGGCCCAGCGGCCAAAATTCTAGGTCAACATTCACAAGTCAACATTTACAAGCCAACATTTACAAGCCAACATTTAAAAGCGAACATTCACAAAGCTAAGGCCGACGCTAACAAAGCAAAGGCCAACGCTTTCAAACTCCAAAGGCTGCCACCTGCTACCTGCCCCTGAGCTTGCGTAGTGTAGCGCTGCATACCGGAGTCTGGCCACTCCGGCCATCAAGGTTGCCAAGCATAAGCCTTACAATCGGCGACCGTTGCCACTTGACCACCCAGACACCCTCGTGTCACGTGCCACACAGACTATTGTAGCTTGCGAGAGGGCAGGCCGGATGAGCGTGCGATCACGTGCCGCGCTGTCATTGCCGGTCCTTTTCCCGTCTTATTTCTTCTGCCCTATCGCCGGGCGCTTTTGGTTGAGAAAGCCGCTGGTCAGGCCACTTCTGAGCGGCGCTAGCCCCTCGTATGTCGGCCTCGGTGTATGGCTGGGCGGCCGGAACGTCGATGACGTGCACCGGATGTCGCGCACTTGGCGCGCTATGGCGTGATTGATACCCCACTATGCCCTCGGTGGCCCTTTCGGCTGCAAATGGCAACTTTGGTCGGGCCATTTCAGAAGCAAAGCTGGCCACGTCTCTTCCAAGCCGCTGAACGGCTGTGTGCAAAAGGCAGAGGCGTTTGTGGCCAACCACTGCCCGTTGGCCGGCCCTGTCAATTGTGACCGGAAGTCCACGCCCGGTTGCACCGCGCATCAACCATGTAGAAGCGGCGGCATGGGCAGCTACACCCGAGGGCACCACGCCTGCTCCAGGAGAGCCGGGGGCCCACACAGACACGGCCGCTTAGAATCGGCCAAACCGGCTGCACGCCCGGCTGTTGCAGCGCCGTTTGCAGACGCCGGCCCGTGATTTTTTGCCCTATGAGTGTAGCTTCATGCCGGTGCGGCAGTTCCGGCCGCGCCATGTACCTCGGCTTCGCGAACCTCGGTCTGCCCCCCTCCACATTTTCGCAATATAAGAGTGACAAATCCAGTTACCCCAGATTCCACCATTATTTCTACTGTTGTTCCACACCACTTCGTTCTCCACACCCGAACAAGCCGTTTTCAAACAGTTTTCATTCAAGAAGTCATCCACTTTTCCTTGAAAACAAAACGTCACCACTCACACATCCACTCAAAATGTCGGTGGCCACTAACACAGTAAACTCATTGCCCGCCCCAAATCCACAGGCCCTGATCCAACAGGAGAGGGCACAGAGCAAGTTTGACCCCTCGCTCATGCACCACTTCTTGGAGAGCTCCAAGCACAACTCAGACGTGTTCAAGGCCGTCGTGCAACAGTTTGAGCGGGACCCAATCATCGGAAACGACGCCAGCTACTACGACCTCACCAAAACCCAACAGCGTGAGATCACGGCCAAAAGAGTCGCACGTGTGGCTCAGTATCTTGAGGTTGAGGACCCCAAGGACTGGGACGCCACCAGAATGTCATTGTTGAACCTTTTCGACTCGCAGGTCGGCACGCGTATTGGAATCAACCTCGGCTTGTTCCTTGGCTGTGTCAGAGGTAACGGTACCGAGGAGCAGCAAAAGTACTGGACATTGACCAAGGAGACCGCCAAGTTGAAGCACATTTACGGCTGTTTCGGTATGACCGAGTTGGCCCACGGCTCGAATGTGCCTGGCTTGGAAACCACCGCCACTTTCGATAAGGAGAAGGACGAGTTCGTCATCAACACGCCCCACATTGGCGCCACCAAGTGGTGGATCGGTGGTGCTGCCCACTCCGCCACACACTGCAGTGTCTACGCCAGATTGATTGTGGACGGCAAGGACTACGGCGTGAAGACATTCATCGTGCCTTTGAGAGACTCCAACCACAACATGATGCCTGGCGTCACTGTTGGAGACATTGGTGCCAAGATGGGAAGAGACGGAATTGACAACGGCTGGATCCAGTTCTCTCATGTCAGAATCCCACGTTTCTTCATGTTGCAGAAGTTCTGCAAGGTCTCCAGAGACGGCGAGGTGGTCTTGCCCCCATTGGAGCAATTGTCGTACTCGGCCTTGTTGGGCGGAAGAGTGCAAATGGTCATGGACTCGTTCAGATGGTCTGCTCGTGTTGTCACCATTGCTCTCAGGTACGCCATTGGCAGAAGACAGTTCAAGTCTGGTTCGCAGGCCGATGGCACCGAGACCCAGCTTCTCAACTACCCATTGCACCAAAGAAGATTGTTGCCATACCTTGCGCAGGCCTACGTCTTCAGTGCTGGTGCATGGAAGATCGACCAGACCATCACCGAGACTTTGGACACCTTGGACAAGGCCGTTGAGGCTAACGACATGAGCGCCATCATGAAGTCCATCAACGCCATGAAGTCTCTTTTCATTGACTCTGCCTCCGCCAAGTCCACTGCTACTTGGTTGACTGCAGACTGCATCGACCAATGTAGACAGGCTTGTGGTGGCCACGGCTACTCTTCCTACAACGGTTTCGGCAAGGCCTACAACGACTGGGTCGTGCAATGTACCTGGGAGGGAGACAACTCTGTGTTGGCCATGTCCGTTGGTAAGCCAATCATCAAGGCTGTCATTGGTGTCACGCAGAAGGACAAGAAGGAGAAGGGCTCGTTGGCTTTCTTGAACAACGCCAAGGCTGTTGACAACAGAGACGCCGTTCTCAAGTCGAGCAGTGACGTTTTGGACCTCCAGAAGGTCATCACGGCCATCGAGGTGTTGATCACCAGACTCGCCATTCAGGGCGCCAAGCTCGTGCAAGAGAACAACGGCAACTTCGACGCCGTTGGCGCTGCCAGCTTGGTTCTTTCCAAGTTGAAGGCTCACTTGTACATGTTGCTTGAGTACACCAAGAGAGTCAACGAGAACGAGAACAAGGACCTCAACCCATACTTGATCAAGTTGGCTCAGTTGTACGCCACGGCCAACGTTATTGAGAAGTTTGGAGGCGAGTTCTTGAGCAACTCCGTCATCTCGCCGGAGTTGATGTCCGAGGTTTCCAATAAGGTGATTCCTCAGCTCTGCAAGGAGATCAGACCCGATGTGATTGCGCTCACCGACTCCTTCCAGTACACCGACTTCATTGTCAATGCCGCCATCGGTAAGTACGACGGAAATGTGTACGAGAACTACTTCTCCACCGTCAAGCAATTGAACCCAGCTGCTTTAACCAAGGCGCCATACAGCACTGACTTTGAGACTGCGTTGGGCAGAGCTTCTTTGGACGTCAGAAACCGTTTTGAAAAGTCTAGCTTGGCCGAGTCGCTTTTGTCCAAGTAAATAGTACGAAAAACAGAAAAGAGAGTTGATTTCCCAATGTATTTGCGAAGGTGATGGAAAGTTGGCTTGGCAGTCAAGGTGTTTGCAGCTGGCAGATAAGAAGAGAAAAAGGCAGTTGACAATTTAAAAGTGACTATTCGATGTTTGGTGATTCACTATTGGCGGATTTGCTGATGAGCATTTGGCTTTCGGTTGTGGGCTGATCGCCGAAGTAAAAAATTCATGGCCAGCTGAGGGTTGGTTTATCAAGTGTTGGCCAATTAAGTGTAGGCTAATCTAGTGTTGGCTAATCTAGTGTTGGCTAACTTAGTGATGGCTGATTTAGTATTAGCTAATTTAGTGTAGAGTGAGGTATCGTTTACTGAGGTATTGTTCACCTGATTTTCAGCCACCTGGGCTTCAGCTAGATTTGGTTTAGCCTTCAGCAAGATTTTTTCAATCAGCTTATCAGCTGTCATTTGGTAGGGTGGGGCAGTCTCCGTGGAAAACATAGCGCCTGTGAAAGCTGGGGTGCATCATACCCCACATTGCGCCTGCACGGAACGAGCCGGTGGTATTTAAAGCCACTCTATTCCCGATTCTCTTCGACAACAAAAGGATCAACCAAGCGATCAGAAATTAGACAAAACAAAAAATCAACATTGGACTAGATCAAGGTATCAGACACCAGGTTGAGTCACAGATCTAGATTCCAGACAACAGAAAGGACTAGACCAGAAAGACACCAGATCAAGTTCCGGAATAGCAACCACAATCAACACAAAAAGATGCCAATCACAGGAAGAACGTTGGTCAGCACCAGCCCAGGTCCGGCACCGGCAGTGCTGATGGCCGAAGAGAGACGGGCCGCCCAATTCGACCCGGCCGACATGCACAGCGTGGTAGAGGGCACTGTGGAAAAAGCCACGAAGATCATGGAGCTCTACCAGTCGTTGGAGCGAGACCCGATCCTTGCGCCCGGCTACGGTGACTACGAGTTGTCCCGCAGCGAAAGCCGAGTGCAGACTACGGCCAGGATCGCCCGGATGACGCAGTATGTGGAGCTGGAGCTGTACGCAGACTTCTGGCGGCGGTTGAACTTGATCACGGCGTTCGACCCATCGTTGGGGATCCGGATCTCAGTCAACTTGGGGCTCTTCATCCACTGCATCAAGGGCAACGGCACGGACGAGCAGTACAAGTATTGGTGTGTGGAAAAGGAGGCCAAGTACATGAAGCAGTTGTGGGGCTGTTTTGGCATGACGGAGTTGGCGCACGGATCCAACGCTGCGGGAGTGGAGACCACAGCAACGTTTGATCAGGAGACGGACGAGTTTGTCATCAACACACCGCACATTGGCGCCACCAAGTGGTGGATTGGTGGCGCAGCGCACTCGGCCACGCACCTGTCCATCTACGCTCGTTTGGTGATCCACGGCAAGGACTACGGCGTCAAGACGTTTGTGGTGCCTTTGCGAGACTCCAACCACAACTTGATGCCCGGCGTGGCCATTGGCGACATCGGGTCCAAGATGGGCCGCGAGGGCGTGGACAATGGGTGGATTCAGTTCTCAGCGGTGCGGGTCCCCCGCTTCTTCATGTTGCAAAAGTTCTGCAAGGTGGCCCGCGACGGGCTGGTGACGTTGCCGCCGTTGGAGCAGCTCAGCTACATTTCGCTTTTGCAGGGCCGTGTGGGCATGGCATCGGACTCGTATCGAATTTGTGCCCGGTTCGTGACGGTGGCCACACGGTACGCGGTGGGCCGGCGGCAGTTCAAGAGCGACACAGAGCCGGCGGCTGCCGAGACGCAGTTGCTCAACTACCCGTTGCACCAGCGGCGGCTCATGCCGTTTTTGGCGTTGGCGTACGCCGCCGGCATGGGCACGGACCGGTTGGAGCGGCAGCACGTGGCGGTGGTCAGCGAGCTCGAGCAGGCGGTTGCCCGCACCGACAAGGCCGCCATCCACAAGCTGTTGGCCGACACAAAGTCGTTATTTGTGGACTCTGCCGCGCTCAAGTCCACTTTGACGTGGTTGGCCGAGCAGTGCATCACGGAGACGCGGCAGGCGTGTGGCGGCCTGGGCTACTCGGCCTACTCGGGCTTTGGCAAGAGCTACGCCGACTGGGTGGTGCAGTGCACGTGGGAGGGCGACAACAATGTGTTGGGCATGTCTGCCGGGCGCACGATCATCAAGAACGTGGGCGACGTGTTGGAGAAAAACGCCAAGGTTGGCGGCACGATGCTGTTCTTGTCCAATGCCCGGCACCTTGCGGGCTACGAGCCACTTTTGGTCACGGAAAGCGATGTGACACCGGCCGCCGTCTTGCGGGCCGTGGAGGCGTTGATGGTCCGTGTGGCGGCTGCGGCATTGGCCAAGAGCCAGGCGGCCAAGAGCTGGGACGCGGTGCTGTACGAGCGCGTGCTCTTGTCCAAGTTGCGGTGCCACCACTACTTGTTGGAGACATTTATGGGCGCCATGGCGCAGGCGCTGCGGCCAGAACTCCTGTTTGCGTTGGCCAAGGTCTTGCGCTTGTACATGGTGACGCAGGTGTTGGAAGCGTTTGGCCGCGAGCTCATCAGCTACTCGGTGATGGACGCAGGCTTGAGCAACGCCATCTCTACGCGCCTCGTGGACGAGTGCTGTTTTGCCGTGCGGCAGCAGGCGGTGCCGCTCACGGACGCGTTCCAGATTCCGGACACCTTGTTGAACTCGGCCATCGGCAACTACAACGGCGACTGGTACGAGGACTACTTCCGCGTGGTGAAGACGCTCAACGACCCCAGCAAGACCAAGGCACCGTACCTGAGCGATTTGGAGGCGATGTTGAACCGGCCCAGCGTGCGGGATAGGCAGCGCCTGGAGCGGGCCAGCGAGGCCGAGGTGAAGCTTTCAAAATAGCGTGGCCCACGGCTTGAAATTTGGTATGTAATAGGCCAGTGTTTTGGAAAATACTAGCGGTGTTGGACCATAGCTCAAACAGGTTTTTCCAGAGAATAAATGGTGTTTTGGTCATAGCTTCGAGACTAGTAGTTGTTAAAAATTGGCGAAGGATTTGTCATGGAATTCAGTCCACAGCTGGAGTTGTGTTGTGTAGCTTATAGCTGATATATGAAGAGAGGAACTAAACATGAGACAATTTTCGGGACCAAAAATTATAGTTAAAGGTGAAGCCCTTTCTCAAGACATTTGGTATAAGCGATGTTCATCTTCTTTCTTATATTTCTTTGTTGCAGAGGGATAAGCGCTGATCTTCTTGATGAAGTTGAAAAAGAAGAAAAAAATGCTTAGGATAGTTCATTTATTGAGACAGCTACTGACTGGTCTTTGCTATGGCCGGATGGGCCAAAAGTTCAAGTGTTTAATTATTTGGCCACGTTCATGACAGTGTTTTATTTTGCCATACTGTAAAGAGCGATATTTTAGTTATGTTATTGAACACTGCCTTTAGTCCGCCCAGCTACAAAAACGGCTTCAATTCGGCTAAAGTGAGCACTGTTTCATATTTAGCTTCACAGTTCGAGTTCATTTCGCCTAAGTTTGCCTGGTCATAGCCTTTGACATCAGTTGTGCTTTGACTATGCACATTTCTACGGCCCGGAAGCGATGCACCTTTGGGTCTTTGAATTGACTTTACAGTTTGCATCTCTTAGTGCTTCGTGCTTGCATTTCTTGTGGTCCAGTCTCTGTCTTTGCGGCTTAATCGTTAGTATAACGTTTTTGTAATTGTGCTTCTTCTTTTGAGGTTGTGCTTTTCCTTTTGTACTTGTGCTTCTTCTTTTGTGTTTCTCTTCTTTTATACTTGTGCACCTTTGTGTTTATACTGTTTTCTCTTTGTACTTGTGTTCCAGGAGGCCTATATAAGGCCCGCTCGCACCACCCTTTGCACCACCACGTTTCTACTTTATATTTCAGGAAATGGTCAGACGGCTGGAAGAATGGCAATTTTCGGCTTTGACTTTAGGTACGTAGTGCCCCACCATCACCACTATCACCATCACCCGTCCCCAAACTAACTTCAGCAATCATGCTTCCTCCTTTGGCGGTATGGCTTGATTCCGAGGGAGACACAATGTCTGTTATGATTAACATTGTCTTGACACTGCTTTTGTGGGTTCCCGGAGTGATACATGCCGTTTACGTCATTCGTAAGGACGAAGAGGACTCCCCATCTACCGACAACGGTAACGGCAACGGCGACAGCAACAACAACAACAACAACAATAACAACAACAACGCAACCGGCACCTAAAAGTCCTTCCTACTTGCTTAAGCCGGGGTAAAAAAAAAAATAGAACTGGCCATTGCTGTCGTTGAAACCCGTGTTCCCCATGCCCGCGTCACGTGATTGCAGAACTGGTCGGTGCTGCCGGCGTCTGTTCTGCGGCCTGCCCATGCCTGTTTGCTTTTGCAATGTTTCTCCCCATGGTGAGGTATACATAGTCTGCTAATACATGCTCATAAACAGTCTTTATTCTTTTTTTCTTTTTTTCTTTTTTTACTTCTTTTCTTCTTTTCTTCTTTCTTCTTCTCTTCTTTTCTTCTTCTCTTTTAGCCAATTTGCCATTTTTCTCAACTTTCTTCGTTCCTTCCACTTTCAATTTGTTCTCTTCTGTTGAAATGCATGTGGTGCACCAATGCGATTTACGAGCTTTTGCACCCGCGGCGGCCGCTGCCCGCCTTCCAATAGAGTCAGCCGTACAGCTTGCAGAGTCTTTAGGGGAAAAGAAAGAGACTTGACCTGCACAAGGGACGTCGGCATTGCCTGCAGTACCAACGCTTAAAACCACACATGGGGGAGGAATATGAAGCGTACTCCCATCAACTCTAATTGCAATGGAATCCGAACAGATTGTTGCCTACGTTTTGGGTACGTGACTCCGCCGTGTGCTTTTAAGTGCTCTACTAACCATGCAGCCGTTTTTTTGCCACCCTTGGCTGTTTTCATGAAGGTTGGCTTGACCTCACAGTTCTGGATAAACATTATTTGTTGTCTCTTTTTCTGGTTTCCCGCCATCCTCCACGCCATCTATGTTGTGTCCAAGAACTAAGCGAGCCGCTGTTTTTGGTGACTGCGTGAGAGCAAGCGTTTGTGCTGTTGACGGTCCATGCCGTTAGCGGAAGACCGGCGGCCCGTGCCACCAAAGAATCAATGCGCCACATAGAAATAAACGAACAATGATGGACAAAAGGAAGAGAGGAGGAGAAGGAAGACGAGAGAAGGAGCGAGACATGAGGAAGACATTGAGAGCCGCAGGAAAGAAATCAAAAGAACCGCGGAATACAAAGCAACCGGCAGAGCCAGAGCTCACCGTCGAGCTGAATTCCGCATAAAAAGTGCCAGTTCCACTCAGCCGGTCCAACCCAGCCGGTCCAACTCAACTGGTTCAAATCAAGTCTTAAACTGGTTTCACTCAGTTGGTCTCATTTAATTATTAAATCAGCCTCCAGTTGGTTTTACTCATTTGGTTCCACTCAGTCTCTCCCACTCAGTCACCCGTGTCTCAGTGAGAAATGACAGAAAGCTAAAAAGCAACCGGCTGCAATTGCCAATGTCGCAGCGCCGCCCAATTGCACCGTTCTCATGTCTCATGTCTCATGTCTCCCCGACATTCACACCTCAACCCTCCACCAAAATACGGCGGATTATAATCTCCAGCTCCATCTCTCTTTCCACCGTAGCCCCAACGCAGCGCGCCTCGGGCCGACGCCGCCCTGCACCCGGCCGCAGATCCTGCACACGCCCCCGATAGCCTTTGCTTATCTATTTGGCATCAAATCGTCAGATCGCCCTCACTTGCGCCCGTTTGTCCTCCGTTCTCCGTTCTTTCCATCGCCGGCGCCGTCTCTGCTGCTCTTCCGTGGCTTGCTCTCTTGTGCCTTCGTCTGCTGCTCTGCCCCTCCCCCGCTGCCCCTCTTTCCGGCTGCCCCTCCCTCAAATTTGGCCCGATGGCCCAGCAGTCAGAAGCCTCCTTGATAGCGGAGGAGCTTCCTCCGTTTTCGTTTTCGAAAAAACCCATCCGCAACGTTCTACCGCCGTCCGCCATCTCCCTGAATCTCCCGCAAGCGGCGTGCCCCGACCACAAGCCCACCCTCCAGCCCAGCCTCAACAACATCAACTATGACGAGCAAATCCGGGCCCCGCGCATGTCCGTGGCCACTCATTATACGTACGAACCCGAGCTGCCTCGGCCGTTTACGGCGCGGTCCGTGTCGGCGGCAAAGAGGCCCAACGCCGCTGCTTCGTCGCTAGGTTCCTCTGGTGGAGCGCAGGCGGCCGAAGGAACGGAAGATGGCCAAAGCGACGAGAACAACCAAAGCGGCGAGAACAACCAAAGCGGCCAGAACAACCAAAACAACCAAAACAACCAAAACAACCAAAACAACCGAAACAACCGAAACAACCAAAACAACCAAAACAACCAAAACAACCAGACAATCCATAAAGGCGACGACACCATCGACACAGTCGCAAAAAACACTGAATTAGACACCACAGAAAACGGCGGCGACACCGCCTACCACCCGGCTGCGTTCGACTTGAGCCAGCCCACGCGGCGCAACTCCGAGCCCGTGGCCGTTGCGTGGTCGCTCGGCGGCACGGCCATCTTGCCGTTGGCCCGCATGGAGCTGTTCTTGCGCAAGAGCTCGATCCCGGAGGAACAGCATGGCTCCGACGAGTCCGCGGCCACCACGCCGCTAGAACAGCTGCGGCTCGTGCGGGCCATCGACAACCTCAGCGACAACCTCACGTCGGCCGAGCGCTCCGCACAGGCGCGGCTCGGCTTGCCCAAGCGCGGCTCCGCGTCGGCGTTTGCCGCCGGCTCTGCCATCCAGCAGGTCTACGGCTTGAAGAAGCCGCTTTGCATGCCCGCGGTGCTCCGCCCGCTGACCGCCGAAGACAAGATCCACGAGGAGGACTTGCTCCACGAATCCAGTCCCGACTTGGACTTGGGCCCCGACAAAATGTCCAGCTATCCGTTTGAGGTGCCGCTGAACCCGCACGGCGACTCGGGCAAGGCGGAGCCCACTCACAAGCACTGGAAGCCCGACAACTCCACGGACCACTGCATGAACTGCTTCGAGGTGTTTGGCGGCTTCTTCTACCCGCAGCGCAAGCGCAGACACCACTGCCGCTTTTGCGGCTTGCTCTTTTGCCACGCGTGTCTTTACAAGACGAGGGAGACACACCTGTTTGAGATCAAGCCGCCGCTGCAAGACGCGGGCTCGTCCAAGCGCACCGAGAGCGGCTCGTCCAACTCCAGCTCCATTGTGTCCAACCTCTCGGGTGCAGGCTCCGACGACGCCGTGGGCGGCATTATGCTCGACGCCAACGCCCGGCTTGTGATTCCCATGTTCAAGAACTTGGTCGCGCAGGGCACAAGCGTCACCACGCTCTATGAGCGCTTCAAGGCGTGCAAGGTGTGCAAAACGTGCGGCTACAACTACCTGCGGCTTCTCTATCTTTTCAACCAGCGTTGCCGCAGTGCAGACGACATTGACGCGGTCTACGTTTTCATCGAGAACCCTTACGCCACCAACAACGGCGCCGTGCAGCCCATGTTTGACATCAAGACGGGCCAACCGGTACAGGCCACCGTTGCGCGTGATGGAATGGACCGCCGGCTGTCGTTCAACACGGTTCCGTCGGACTGGACGTGGAGCTCGTTCTGACGAGCCGCGCCGCTCTTCACTTTCACCACATTTCCATTATTTTTCACCACCCCATCACCCCACACCCTTGGCGTTGGCGTTGGCGTGGCGTTGGCGCTACCTTCACTTCACCTGACCACACCTTATTCCAGCTTCACATTCACACCACCACTTCAATTCCCCCACTGTTTTTACTCACCACAACGGCACTTTTACCTCACCATAGCGGCACGTATACCTCACCCTAGCGGCACGTATACCTCGCCATAGCGGCACGGGCTGCTGTTGTTTGCACCCATTGTGTTTGACATGTCCGGGCCGACCCGAACCAGCAGCGACCAGCCCAAAAGAGACACGCAGCGCAAAGCCCATCTAGCCCAAAGGACACAAGAACCACCAAACCGCTGGCTGCTACGTGCAGCGCCTCTCTTGTATAGCCATTGATAACATGCCGCACGGCCCATTGTAGAAGGAGCGACGTGTGCAGAGGAGCAGGCGGAAGCCACGAAAACAAGGGCAAACACCAAACACCCCAAGCAATAAGCTGTAGGCAAAGTAGGAAGCAACAAGCAGCAGGCAAAGTGAAAGCAACAAGCAGTAGGCAAAGTGCAAAGAAGTAAAAGCAAAAAGGCCAAAGACAACCGCCAGAAAGAAGAAGTAAGAAAGAAGGGTAAGAGGTAAGAGGCACAGCAGAAGCAGTAAGGAAGAAAGCAGAAGAAATAAGCAAAAGGCAAAAGGCAACAATTAAGAAATCAGAAGCCATGAGCAAAAGGCAAAGAACCCCAGCGGCCGTTTTTGACAATTTCACCCGCACCGCACGGCTTGCCAATGCCTAAAATGGATAGGCGCAGCGCTCGCTCCCGCAAAGAAGCCGTTTTTTTCCCTGGAGCGCGTCGGCGTGCGCGGGCGAATATCCACACGAGCCCAGTGCATCATGAATCGGTGCTCCAGTGTCTCTTAGCACAGCCTCTTCCCGTGGACGACTCCATGTATCAGCAGAACAACAACTCGTATGATTCGGCGAGCCGCTGGCTGTCGAACAACCCGTTTCGGCCCAGCTCGCTTCTGCACAGTGCCACCGGAACATTGCCTGTTCGGGACGGATCCGGGGCCTCGGTCAACCTGAGCACGTCCGCCTTCGAGACGTGGGTCCATAAAAACAAGACGTTGATCGACCATCTGGACGAGGACGACGATTTGCAGCCGCCCGACCGGCCGTCTTTTCCCGCACAGTCTCGCACGGGCAGCGACAGTAACGTCAACTATGAAAGGTATGTATTTTGATTTTGCGGGCCGTGAGCCCCGGGTTTGAATGGAATTTGGGTGGATTTTTTGGGATTCTGGGGAAGGGATTTTGATGTTCTGGGCGATATTTTGGAATTGGTGTTTTTGATATATTGGGGACTTTCGGGAATGTGGTTGCGACTTTGAAAGCCAGGTTGTGGTCTCTGGTTCGGTCTCTGGGCAATTGAGCTCAGGGTCCAGGCTATGGGCCAGGGTCCATGCTGGGATAAGCTTGTTGTGGTGCTTCTGTTTTGATTCTGTTTTCCCTGATGATTTTGATTTGTGTTGATTTTGTTTTGATTCTTGTGCTTTCGTTTCAGGGGCTTCGCTGGCTGCTGATTGCCAGCCGTGGCTGTCTTTTGCTCGCGTGGCACGCGGGCTGGACGCGTGTAATGGCGGCGGTGGCTACAGGCAGCAAGTCCCCGCAACTGCGCCAGTCAACCGCAGTTTTCAGGGTGACGACCGCCTTGGCTGGCGTGGCTTGGGCCGCGCCGGCATGGAAAGCAATCCTGGAGCGGAACGCCAGAAAAGAAGCACCAAAGAAGAAGCGCCAGAAAAGAAGCGCCAGAAAAGAAGCGCCAAAAAAGAAGCGCCAAAAAGAGAGGCGCCAGAAAAGACAAAGCCGTTAGCAACTGTCAGCCAGCTAGTCACACACTTAACAGCCACAAATTAACAGCCACACAGTTAACAGCCAGGAACAACACAAATTGGGCCGGCGAAGGCCGGAAACGGTAACGGAAACGGAAAAACCGCTTATCGGCCAGAGACGTGCTGGAGCTGCCAGTTTTTAGCGTCCCAGCCTCTTTGCACAGCGTGGCCGCTGAGTCCGGGTATCTGCAGTTGCTGTCACACCGCCTGGCGAGCAAGTTTAGTGGGACTGGCCGGCGATCTAGACCGGCCACGCCCCGCGCTCCGGCCGCTGCTTTTGCCCTTTTCGCTGCGACTTACGTGTTTTTGCTTTGCGATCCGCAATTGTTTCTGTTTTGTTTCTGTTTTGTGTCTGTTGTGTCAAATTTGTTTCAGCTTTGTGGTTTCGACTCGTCTCGTTTTTGGTGTTTGTTTTCGTGTTTTTCTTTTTCAATGTGTGCTCAGTTTTTGGCTCCATGGTGCGCCTCATATGTCATCTGCCGCTGCTACCGCAGCCCGGCTTTTGTTGACCACACGCGCCGCCCCACTCGCCTCGTGACCGATGAGGCTCGCCCTGCGCGAGTCCCCTGCCTCGTGCAGGACGGTGCGGCTCCGTTCACGACCACCAGCAAGCGCCTAGTGCGCTTTCAATTCACGTCCTACGGCCTCCCTCTTTTTTTCCACAACACCTCCCTCCGTCTTCCGGGCCTCCCTCTTTTATCCCACCCGCCACACCACCGGTTTGTTACTAATATATGCAGAAGAATGTCCAACAACCCGTTCGCTTCCGCCATGAATGAGGGTTATAAACACCATCGTGACCCTCCTCCCCCACCGACACGCTCGTCCCGCGTGTCGACGCCTCCCAGAGAAAAAAAGGCGGCTCCTCCTCCTCCGCCCTCGTACGAGGAGGCCGCCGGCCCGCCCGCGGCTGCCAGAGAATACCCGCAAGAAAAGCCCCCCTCCTCCTCGTCCCGGTCCAGACCTCGCAGATCCCACAGCGACTCCGAGAGACACAGAGAGCGCAAGTCCAAACACAAGTCGTCCTCCAGGCTGTCCAAGAAAAAGGACGTTGCGCCGCACACGGCCAAAAACCTCGATATAATTGACAAGTTGGACGTGAGTGCATTTTTTGGCGGCAGGTTCCACCATGATGGCCCATTCGACGCTTGTACCCCTCATAGAAACAAAAATGTCAAGGCGCCCCCGGTCCAGGCTTTTCCCGCAGACGGCCCCAACAACTCCACAAAGGCGTTCGGCCCTGCCTCCGACAACTTCAACCTCGCATTCGGCAACTACGAAGACCACAACATGATCGTGGGCAGCTCCGCCAGAGAGCCCCCACGGAACATATCCCTGTCGCCCACAAAGGCCCTTGGTTCCAACGAGAATGTCCCCAGACTAAATCCCTCTGTGGTTGCTTTTGACGCCTACGAAAAGGCCTCCCCTGTGCACGGCTACAGCACCGCGGGCTTGGGCTCCACCACTTTTGTCAACGGTGCGCCTGCGCCCCGTGGCGACGACACCTTGAGCCCTGCCAACACTGGAGGCGGCCTTGGACGCAAGAAGTCGCTCGTGCAAAGATTGAGGAAAAACAGTGGCGGCGACAACCAGATACGCAGAAACTCTAATGACGACTACCTCGGCGAACGCTCCTCGTTCGGCGATGAGGAAGGCAGCAACTCTCTATTGCGCCGCGTGAAGAGTTTGAAGGTGAGCAAGAAGTGATGGCGATCCGTTCGCCGTGTCCGCCGAAATCCCACCCTGATTTCGACGTTCTGCCTTGGCACTTTTCCTTGCTCTTCTCGCATGGAGCTGTGCTTCTTTTCAAATATGGTTGTGTGCCTTTTTCAAATATGTGCACCTCAATCCACATCGATGATGCCGTTCAGAAGGCCTTCTGTGATGGGTTGCGATGCTTAGTGACTTTATAATGTGATAGACGACTCACGGGAAACCAGTATGCGACGGAGACCAAGACGACAGAAACAAGAAACAGATAGAATCAAGTCCTGATTCGTAATTTTGCGGCGTAGCCCACTTTTGGTCTCTACTGGCCCAGCTTCACAACGCTAACAATTTCTTACAACCGAGCCCATCGGTGACATCGGAGAAATTTAGCCGTGTATCAGGTTTGTTTTAAAAGTGTTTCAGGCGTGAGATCTGATGCGTCTTCACGCAAGTATAAATACGTCCCTTCCCGCGACCTAAATTGACGTGGGCAGCAGCAAAACCCACCAAAAAATAAGAGGCATCGTCAAAAACCGCTCATGTATAATAAAAAATCCTCGGTCCCGTTTTAGTTTGTTAGGGGTCTGTTCACGCCTCTTTCCAGGCAGCTTTCTTTTCCCTCAGCCGTTGGACGCACTGCTTTGAGGCTGTTCTCCTGCACTGCGCATCAAAAAAATTCAACCATCAACACTTCTTCTTCTCCAATGTTCCGACTTAAACAGACAGCAGTGCCGGCCAAGCTCACTTCCATGAGACTTGTTTCCTACTTGGTTCCAAAGGTCGCCAGCTTGGAGAGCGTCAGGGCCAACAACGAGCCTTTTAGCGGCCTCTACTCGGCCAAGGCCGTGGAGGAGTTGTGGTTCAACCGTGCCGAGGACCTCACTAACAAGTTGAACGCCCAGCTCGAGAAGAGCAAAGTCACAAACGCGCCGGCTGATCTCGGCGAGCTTGTGGCTCTAACGCACACCAAGCAGTCGTTGTACAAGGTGTACACCGCCGCCTCGATGCTCCACAACTTGCAATTCTGCCTAGAGTCGTTGAAACCGGCTAGCAGCACTGGCGGCATTCCTGCCGTCAAGCCAGATGAGTCTGCGTTGTTGCAAACCCCTTCCATCTCCACGAAGGTGTCAAACGAGCCCAAGGATGAAGAGTTGCGCGAGTGGATCATCAGTTTCTTCGGGTCCGTGGCCGAGCTTAAGACCCTTCTCCTCAACTCTGCTGAGGCCATCAAGGGCGACGGAGTGACGTGGCTTGTTGCACAGGCTGCGTACTCGAAGTCTGCTGACCGTTTCGGGTCCTCTCCGCAGTTGTTCCAGAACTTGGCCGTGGTGAACACGTACAATGCCGGAATCGTGGACGATTCGGTGCGTTCCGGGCAGCTCACCAAGTTGGACCAACAGAAGGCCGCCCGCGAGCAGGCTGCCAAGAAGAGACAGCAGGAGAAGGAGGAGATTGAGGGCGTCGAGCGTGTCGCCGACGACGCCGAGGCCGCACACCAATCCAACTACTTGGGCACCGTCCTGGAGGCCGAGCAGGCTCTGTTGTATTCTGACCGCAAGATTGTTCCGTTGTTGGCCATCGACGGCTCGATGAGAGCATACTTGGGCGACTATGGCGTGTTCGGCAAGAGACAGTACTTGGAGAACGTGTGGGAGTGTATCGACTGGGACGTTGTTGCCCAGAGAGCACCCAAGCGGTACGTGGCGGCCGTGTCGTTCTAAGACGGTGCATGCGGAAGCGATAAAACTTGTATATATGAGTATAGAGAATGGACCAGAGTCCGCTCAGCGTTGTGTCGTTTTGAGAACCGCTCAGTTCTTGATGACCTTCTTGACGATCTTCTCGACCTCGTCCCAGTCGTCCGTGGGCACGCGGGTCATTTCGATGCCACCAAAGTAGTCCCGGATGGCCATCAAAGTGTTGTAGGAGCTTTTGTCGTGGATGAACGAAATGGACACACCCACACGGCCGAAACGGCCGGTTCTGCCGATTCTGTGCAAATACGTGGACGGATCGGGCTTGCCGAACTTGTCCACAGGCAAGTCGTAGTTTATAACCATGGAAACGGATGCAATGTCGATGCCACGCGCCAACACGTTGGTGGTGATCAAAACCTTCAGGCGGCCCTCGCGGAAATCGTCGATCAAGCGGTCTCTGTCGGCGGTCTCCAAGCCGCCGTGCAACACAGACACCTTGTGGCCCTCGGTGATCATCATTGTGTTGAGCTTGTCGGCGGTGGCCTTGGTGCTGACGAAAATGATGGACGAGCCGATGGTCAACAAGCCGTACAACTCACACAACACCTCGAACTTGTGCGCCGGCGAGTTGCAGTCCATGTAGAGCTGCTTGATGCCGTCCACGTTCAACTCCTCCTGCTTCAACTCCAACGAGTTGGCGTTGGGCACAAACTTCTCTGCGTACGCCCGCACCTCCACCGGGAACGTGGCCGAGAACAACACCAACTGCGTGGTCTTGGGCAACACGCGCTTGACACGCACACACTGGTCGCCAAGACCCTGGGCCTCCAACATCGAGTCTGCCTCGTCCAACACAAACACACGCATATTCTTTGTGTCCACGCGCCTCTTTTTGAGGAGGTCGATCACCGTGCCGGGCGTGCCCACCAACACCTGCTCGGAGATCACGTCGTCCCTGTCGTAGGCGCCGGGCACCAACAACCGCGTGGTGATGCCTGTGAAACGGCTCATGGTCTGCACCACCTCGAGCGTCTGGCGGGCAAGCTCACGGGCGGGTGCCAAGCAAAGCGCCTGTGGCGCCTTGAGCAGCTCGTCCACGCGGGTGAGCATGGTCAACGAGAAGGCGGCGGTTTTGCCTGTACCCGACTGCGACTGACCAATCATGTTTTCCGCCGGGCTCTTCAACAAGAGCGGCAACGCCTTCTCCTGGATTTTCGACGGCTTGTTGAATTTCATCGCGTACAAGCCCTTGAGAAGTGTGTCCTTCAACCCGAGCTCTTCGAACGATTTGACCGAGAAGAGCGGCGAGTTTGGGTCTGCTTGTAAGTCCGCCAACTTCACCTTGACCTCGTACGTGGACGTGATCAAGTTGGAGTCAGGCTCGGCCAATCCGGCCGATTCGGCGGCGTCTGGCTTTTCTTCCGTGGTTTCAGGGTTGGCTTGCTTTTCCTCGACGGTTTCGGAGGTGTCTTCGTTTTTTTCTGCAATTTCGGGTGCGTGAATCTTTTCTTCCACACTTTCAGAAATCTCTTTGTCCTCCTCCACGCTTCCAGGAGTGTCCTTCGTTTCCTTCACTGTTTCACCGGTCTTTTGTTCTTCGCTGAGCTTGGGAGTGAAATCAGCGACATCGGATTTAGGGGCGGCAGCCTGAGCGTCATCGCTCATCGACAACGACGAGAGAAGCTGCGTAGCGTCGAAGGTGTCCGTCATTGATGTGGTTGGTGTTGTAAATTTTCTTGTTGCAGTCTTCGTGTTTCAGCGGTTTGGTGCACGGGTGCGCGACCATGGCTCTACGTGGTGCCTGCGGCGCTACTGGTCGCAGCCGTGTGGATTGTCGATTAATCATTATTCATGTGGTTTTAGAGCGCAGTGTGCTTTTAGCACAGCCTCCGGCGAGGTGGAAATCGCTCAAGTTGTCTAAAAACGTTTGGCGTCGAAGCATTGATGTGAAGCGTTGGCGCTGCAGCGTCTGGTGTGAAGCGCTGGTGTTGAAGCGTCTGGGCATGTCTCAGCGCTAAAGGTATAGGTACTCGTTTGGCGACTCGTCCAAGTCGCCCATGATCACATCGTCCACGTCGAGAGAGTCCCACGGGCGCTCGAGCGTTTTGTACTTCGAGCTGGCTGCATTTTGAAAGAAGGTCATGAAAAAGACGTTGCCCACCAAGTGCAGATCAACGTCCTCGTTGTTCTGTAAGCGCGTGCGGAGCATTTTGATCTCGTGCGCCTCGAAGTCGAGCGACTTGCGGTTGCTCATCGGCAACATCGACTCGTCCTTCAAGAACTCCGTCATGTCGGCGATATTCCTGCTGCGGTGTAACCTCGTGGGCGTGCAAGGCTCGTCGAGGTCCATGTAGTGGGCAAAGTCGGCAAATGCGAGCGGTTGGGTCTGAACAGCGTCCTTCTGTGCCGCCGGCTCGAAGTTGTCCAGTGAAGGCGAGATGGTCTCGATAGACATGGACTCGAGCGACTTCAATTCGCTCTGGGACGTGGAGATGGTGGCCAATGTGGCCTGGCTGGTCGGGCTGGCCACGCGCTTCTTCACAATCATGGACGAGCGCTTATTGGAGGAGTCGCTTGGGGAAGGAATGATGATGCTGAGTCTGTTGCTGAGGCTGGAGGGCTTGGAAAAGGGCATGGTTTGCGAGGAGGAAGGCTCGAGGGTAGGCTCGGAGATGGCGAGTGATGATCCGACGGACGGCGAAGATTTGAGCGCCCGAGAAGATATGTCTTTGAGAGATTTTCTTGGCTTAAGGGCATTGAAAAGCTGTGACTTTCTGCTCTCGGATCTGATCATTGTAGCTGGCAATGCGTGACACGATTTGAGTAAACAATGGTAGGGTACGAGGCGGGCGATGAGTGCGGTTAGTGGAATGCAAGCGGCAGCGGAAGGAGGTGATTGATGTTGCAGGATGAGGCAGCCGGAGTAGGTGAGGCAGCTGAGGAAGGGAAAGCAAACCAGGCGGAGTTGGAAGGGCGATGGAGACGGAAAAGATGGAGAAAATATTCAGGCGTGCCGGCGGTTTTTTTTATCTCCCCCGTGCGGCCCCGACGCAAACGCATGCATGGCCGCGAACTCTGAACGCGCTCGCAGCAGCCCCTTCCGCGCGATCGTGCTATAGTCTTGCTCGCTTATCGACGCGTACCTGCAAACGAGGGTCCATTCCGGCTTCACACCGCTTAGAGGTAGAGAAGCTCGCTTGCGAGAATGGCCCAAATGCGGGCGGCAGTGCACGGTCCGCTGGGGCTTTTCGAAACACGGCACGTGTAGCGTTTCGACCGTGGCGCTCGTGGCGGCGGCGCAGTTGACAACCGCCGGCGTTTGCTTCGCCCAAAGTGTTTGCAGGATTTGCGCTGTAGCCACGACTGCGGCCCGAGTGGGCACACAGCGGTTCCTGCACAGGTTGACCATGTGATCTAAGTCAGGCGCACGGCCTATTTTGCGCGCATTCAAAACGAGGAATCACTTGCTCCACCCACGCAAGGCTTGTGCAAGTAGGGGGCTAATGGCGGCGACGCCGTGTCACTCTTTCTGGTGCCATTGTTTAGTGATCGTGATGCAAAATGAAAAAAGTGGCCTTCTATTTTTGACTCCGATGTTTCGAAATGACTCTTTTGGCCATGTTAACTCCGGCAGTTTTGCTGGCTCAGGGGCGTGTGCCGCCCCACAGCCGGCCGGGGTTATCTGATTGTTTGCAGCCCTCAGCCCCGGGTTCCCAACGGTCTCAGGAAAGACGCTTGCGGTGGTGTCTGGAGGGATTTCATCTACTTTTTCTGGCTTTTCTTTGCATTTCTGGCGAAGCGGGTTGTGTTTATGAAAAGAGGAATGGGAGAAGAAGGCTCAAGAGTGGCCGGCGAAAGCTCGGATTTGCAACGGCATCCGCGAACTAGTATTGGCCAACACCCGTGCACCAGCCTCTTGCACGCGCGCGGCGCGTGAAAAAACTGACGCGGCTTGAGTGTGTGCGTTTTGCCGAGCGACTCCGGCGCCTAAAATGCTGTGTTGGCTATGTACAAGTGGAGGCAGCAGGCAGCGCGATGATGGCCGAGGCGTTTGCCGAATGCAGCGCTGCGCCCATGAAGTGGGTGTCATTTTTAGCAACGCTGCGGCAGCTTCTTAGTGCGACCGGTGATGCTGCTGCTTAGTGCGGCTTCTTTATGATGCGCGGCCGTTGACTTCCCGATTTTGGCCGGCTTCTCAGGCCTCGCCCTCGGGCTTACCGGGAAAGTTGGCAGGATCCGTTGCCAAGACCTCGAACGGCTCCAATGGATGGCTGAGCGGCTGCGTGTTGGAGTAGCGCTTAAGTTCCGAGGTGCTTCGCGAGACCCAGTTCTTCTTGTGCAAAACATTGCCGTTCTTGTCCCGTCCGCTCAAAGTCCGCGTGATATACTTGCCGATGGGCTGGCGAAACGAAAGTTCAAGGCCCTTGGGCGCATACACCGAGGCCAAGCGCTTCTCGGGCTCCGCAGGCATGGCGCCGGTGGCGGTGAAGTTGACATAACCCACGTGATGGATCACCAAGTCGAAACTTCCCTCGAAAGGCGGCACTTCGTACCGGACCAACTCGGCCGCCGGCGCTTCGGGCAAGAACACGTCTTTGACGGCGCTGGCGTTCCGCGGCTGCGTCCACACCTGGACCGCCTTCTGCATGCTTCCAAAGACGTGCGCGTGGTGGTTGAGAAGCGACCGTGCCTGGTACGTACAGCCGTCCGGCACTTGCAAGAAAAAGAGCCCGCCCACAGTGTACACCTGGTGCTGTTTTACGGAGTCATAGTGAGCGTGGCGGTGGCCGCGCTTGTGGAACTTCTTGGCCTTGGATAACTGCCGGAGTGTGCTGGGCGTCAAGAGTTGCGTGAGGGTTTTGACGGACTCGTCGGAGAAGCCCGGGGCATCGTGCACGAGCAACTTCGGCGTAAGCTCCACCGGAATGAGTTTCCGGGTAAAGCCGGGCATGTAAGACACGCCGGGGGCTTTTGAGGGAACGATGCTGGTGTCCGGAGCGCTGTCAGCGCTGCCAGCTGTGCCGCTCGACTGCGAGAGCATATTGTCGATCTTTTGCAACTTACGGTCGCGGCGGGCGTTGGGCATCTTGCGGCGCTGGCGGGCAGCGATCTCCGTGAAGGCCCGAACGAGTGTCGACTTGCCCGAGTTGACTGTGCCGATGATACACGTGTTGTTGCGGAGCTGCTCATAGAGCTGGGCCACCTTCCAGTCGTTTTTGGCCGACACGACGTACACATTTTGCGGGTCAACTTTGTACGTGACGCGCAAATAATCCTGGAAGAACTGCTCGCCGTACCGCATCAAGTTGTTGGTGGGGAAAAACAAGTCAGCCTTTGTGAGCACGAACTTGATGGAGGATGCCGAGCGGTGCTTGAACACGTCTTCGTTGAGCGACAGAGGAAAGTCCGTGGCGTTCACCACGTACACCAAGTCGGCGTGCGGCGGGATGAGCTCCATCACACGGTCCACCGTCTCCACTTCGAACTGCGCCATATCGAACTTCGAGTGGTACTGGGCCTGGCGGCACCGCAAACACTCCAAGCTGTCAGTGGCGCTGCGTTCCTTCTTGCGATGAGCTGCAGGCTGCGGCGCGCTGTCGGCGCTGCCGAACAAAAGGGCTCTGTCTTCGGCGGACAAACCCTGCGAAACCCGGTCAAAAACAACGTCCGCATGCTTGCGGGACACTTTGCGGGGCGCGTGATCCTTAGGGTCCGCGTAGTAGCCGAGCTCTCCCGGCTGGTTGTTCTGGAGTGTTATGCCGCACGAGCCACACTTTGGTACGAGCGTGTCGGCTAGAAAATGGGAGACATGTGGAATGGACAGGAGGGCTGGCACGTGGCGTGGGCCGTGGGTCCACAAGGCCCGGCAGAGGCGGGGTAGCGTGCAGAGCGCCAGGGCCGATGGTCGGAGGCTGGCACGGAATAGCGCACGACGCAACATTGGGACAGGCAGCAGATGTTGCAGGCAGGCGGTGCAGATGTTCGATATGGCGATGGCGATGTGGTGTACACGTGCCGCGCACGTGAGCAATGTGGTCCACGTGACGGAGAAGAACCATCTGAACACGTGCCATGTGCCGCCGGCCAACAGCCTACAGCTACGAGCGCTGTGCAGGGGACACGTGCACGTGCGCGGTAACGGGTGGCCGGCATCTTGTGGGGCTGGCACTCGCTGGGACGCCGATAAGATGTACCGGTGCGTGACGTTTCACAACGTGCCACGAGCGTTCTGTGCGCACGTCGTCTGCACCTATCGGACACCTGCGGCGCGCCGGCGTCTCGACCGGAACTGCGCGGCACGGGCCGGCACCAGCCGCCGTCATTTTCCTGCTGAACTTTCTTCACACGAGCGAAGCCACCGCCCCTTTTTGTTCACGTTTCCGGCCTGTTGGGGATGCGTGCCGCAAACTTGACGCCCCGCCACTTTGGCCGCTTCCAATTGCGCGCGCCGGAAAAGCCTCCACGCTCCGGCCAATGCAAATGCCAATAAGACATACGATTATTTGAGGCGAACAATAGCATAGGCCACACAATGCGGTGGTGGCCACTGCTTTTGCAAGTCCGCAGAATCGCATGTTACATCATAAGGCACCATGCACTAGCACATGTGAGAGCTGCATCGCAAATGCTTCGCGGCAATTTTCTGCAGGCTAGCGTCTCTCTAGACACTTGCTGTGCGGTAGAGTTGGAGAATGCGGGCGCCACCGGGGGCGCGGCATCGTGCGTGCTACATGACACCGTGGCCATTATACGAAGCAACAGTTTTGGGTGAGAATCCTGAAGAAACGACCGCTCAGTAAAAGAGTCGGCTACAAAAATGGCAGATCCCGATGCAACGGTCAGCAGACGCACACACAAGTTGCCTCTCAATAAAAACATTCGAAGCCCGTACCGGGTCGGTGCGCATGCGTGCCGACTCAACGTTGCGGCTTGCCGCCAGTCCACTTTATGATGCATGATTCGGCGGCATCTATCGCGCTGTGTTTGCTGCATCCGCAGGGAACGCAGCCCAAAAAGACTTTCCGTTTTTTGGGCACCGTCGCTGCGCATCCCCGGCGTTGGGCGCCCGTAGCATGCAGCAGCCGGACAACTTCAAAACGTAGCTCTTCAGCATGCGCCCCTGGGCACATATTTGTGAATCGTACAGGTTGGCATCTCAATCGGCGACAATGAAATTTTCTTTCTGTGTTCGTTCAAGCGCACTTGCAGTGATGAAAAAACTACCCGGAACAGAAGGAAGTTTTGAAGACATTTGGCTTTATCAGCTGGGATGCAGCTCTGACATGCCCAACGCTTTTTAAACGCCAAGGGCAACAAAATGCTTTGCGGTACCGCCAAAGAATTTCCGGCGCAGCATAATGCTTCTGGAAGGGAGATTACAATAATGATGCAAGTGTCCGTCACATGTGAATTGTCAGCTACAATAGGCCAGCCTGGCACGGCTTTGTTTTTCATTCCGAGCAAAATAATGGGCCACCAAAGCGAACAATCTAAAGTCTCAGCCAGCCTCAGTCCGCCGACGTCAAGCGAGCGGTGCAGGTACTATGCGTGCTCGCCGACGCAAGTGCTGCAGAGGCCGCGTGCTTGTGCGTCCGTCCATGTCCTTGCGTGAGCCGTCAATGTGATAATCAGATCTCGGCATGGCACCACAACTTGGGCTCAACATAGCGCGTAGGTGCATGTGCAACCTGCCTGCAACAGGAGGGGGGAGTGGAGGCCCGGAAAGCTTCCTATTGTTTGCGAAGACTGGCGCGTATCAAAATGAAACGTCGACAAACTCCGAGCTGCGTGTGCGTGACGCATCGGAAATGATCTGCTGTTTGGCAGTTTAAAGCGCGCAAATACAGGCTTACGAGCGGCAGCGCGCAAACGCTGGAAAAGCCGGCCAAACACCTCCAAGGCGTCGAGAATATGGTGGCACAGATTTATCTTTGAGAATGCCATCGCTCTAATGAAGTTGGGCGCTGCAAAGTGGAAATTGATTGGTTGAATGGCCCCGGAGCTGCTCCCATCGTGCGAAAGCACTGGTGCAGTGTCTGCATGCACTGATTGTTCCATGCATCACAAGCTTCACGGCATGAAGCTCTGGCACGTCTCATGCGGAACCTATGCGGAGCGAGCTGTTTGTTCGCATCTGTGCATGCGTGCGCATACATGTGCTTGGCCAGCAGTGCATAAAAAAGATTTTGGAGGGCAACGCAACAAGCTTTGCGTCTGCCTCAAGGCTTATTTTGTCCAAGGTGGGATCAGTCTTGACACAGCAATTGTGTTTGTACTACACGTTTTTTTTCCTTTGGTCCCGCTGCTCCACAGCTTCCATCCAATAGACTCTGCTACTGAACAGCCCTCGTCCATCGCCCAGTGGCACAGTCCGATCATCTTTCTCCCGTATCTCGGTTCTCTGGACTTTTGCCTGCGTCACATTCGGAAAACAATCGAATCTGCCACGAAATCTTTGCCACGCCGCCCACACTCCAACACTCCTTCCCCTTTTGCCCCGGGTCCCCTTTGTGCTTTGCCCCTCCCGCCCCCACATCGTCGTGTGGTATTTGTGTTGCTCTAGGTTGCTGCGCCGTTGTTCTGTCACCAACCTTGGCCACACGCTACTCAAGACGTTTCACGGCATCCTGGTCGGACAAACACGCCCCTCCCCCGTTCACAAATGAACAAGCGCTCACAGTCGTCGTCGCCGCAAGACGCCAAGCGACACGCGCCCAACAAGCCCGCCAGCGCGGTCGAAACATACGACCAAAAGGCGGCTGAAACATGGCAAGCCGTGGGCAACTGCGCGTTGGCCATGAGCATCTACGTGGTGGCCATCAAGGCATACGACGCCTCGCTTGCGCACGCGCCGGCGTCTGTCGAGGCCATTGTTGGCTGGAGCCAGTCGCTCCGCATGAACGATCTCAGTCTCAACGGGTCCCTCGGTCTGGAAACAGCGCTTCTGCGGCTCGGCAAGGCCGTGGAGCAGTTTCCTGAGCTCGAGTCGTCGCCAGACTTCTGCAAGGAGCTCTGCCAGTGCTACCTCGCCATGGACTTGAACGAGCAGGCGTACCAGCTGATTCTGCGGGCCATCCAGCTCCTGGCGTCCGACGCAGCGCTCTATCTTTTGCTGGCGCAAACGCTTATCCGCCTCGGCTCGCGCCCGCAGGCGACAGCGTCGCTCACCCACTGTCTCCTGCTTTTGCCGGCGTCGCTTCTTGAGTTTTCGCAGACCGACATCGAAACCGCCCGCAGCGCCCACGCCGAGCTTGCGGCCATCGCCGCAGCCGACGGCAACATCGAGCTCCTGATCAAGGAGTTGAAGGCCACGTTGCTGTTGCCGCCGCCGCCGCTCTCGCGCATCGACGAGCATATTGCCGTGTGGTGTGCGCTTGCCACGGCCAAGGAGAGAGCAAACAGCATCCCAGAGGCACTCGAGGCGTGCGAGCATGCCGAGCTAGCCGTGGGCCCGCTGCCTCGCATCTTGATCACCCACGCCTATTTATTGTTGCTCAACACCACCAAGGAAAACGCCCAAAAGGCCGTCGAGCTCTTGACGCTCATTGTGGAGTCTGAGCCACAGGAATTGCGTCAGGCCGACGACCGCGAGAACGGCGTCCAGGAGGACGCGCCGCTAGACTTTCTCCCGTGGTTTTTGCTCGGCAAGGCCTACACGTTGCTCGACTCGCCCCGTGACGCCTACGATTCCTACCAGATTGCCTTGCGCCGCGCCAGCAGCCTGCCCATCACCTGGCTTGCGGTGGGAAAGCTCTACTTGGAGCTCAAGCAGCTTCCCGACGCGCTTGCGGCGTACTCACAAGCGTTGCGCGTCCAGCTCAACGAGAACCTGCCTGGCTCAGCCGCTGCATGGGACGGTTTGAGTTGCGTCTACGAAAGATGCGACGACCAGCTCGGCGATGCCGCCGACGCGTGCTCCAGAGCCGCCTCGTGCTTTCGTGCCTACGGCGATGCCGCCAGTGCCGATCAGTACGACCACAGAGCCAGACAGCTCCAGCTTGCGTCGAAGGGCGAGGCGCCCGTGCCCGAAAAGAGCATTCCCATCGGCGTGCCCAACAATTTCATTCGCGACCTTGTCACATTGATGCCCAACGAAAGAATAGCGCTTGTGCAAGGAACGAAGCGTTCTCAGCCCAAGCAGGAGATGGAGACGCAGCAGAACGTGGCTCCGCCGCCCGAGCACGCCGCCAAAAACCAGCCACCGACGCATCACCGAATGGGAAGCGACGCTCCCGCCTTTGCCGATAATCGCTACCCTCCAAGACACCCCGAGGCGCCTTACGACGGCCGCACGAACGACGGAGCCGCTGGCCGTGTCAGTGCGCCTCCACAAACACCGCCACAGCCGCAGTTCTACCCGTCAGGCGTGCCACCACTCAACATGGCGCCCGGAATGGCCCGTCCACCACATCAGCCCATGTATGCGATCGGCTACCCCTACAAGCTGGACGTGAAGATGCCTCTTCCGTACCCGCAGCAAGGTGCACAGAATGGCAATCATCCCATGTGGCAGGGCCAGGACCCGCTCGCTGCTCCACAACACCACATGCTACGTGGCCCACCGCCCCTCCAGTACGGGCACCCGCCGCTTAACGGAAGCATGTCGCCTCCCAACGGCCCGCACATGGCGCCGGTCGGCCCGCATAGATCGCCGCCGTCTGTTCCACATCAAACAGCCGAAATGTATCCAGTGGCTGGACCTCCGGGGTACGTGTATGGGCTGTACATGCCGGTGCACGGCACGATTCTTTCGCAGATGCCGTATGGAGGGGCTAACTGGCACCGCTAGGACGGCCACTTGCTAGCGAGGATTTTGCATTGCTACATCAGACCCTGTCGATAGAAAGGCTTGTCGCAACGAGATGAATGTGCATCATAGAGACGACGCCTGTTTTGTAGATGGGAATAAACATCAAAAAAGCCGAAGGAAAGAAAGTTCATAAAAAAGGATACCTGTCGAGCTGGCTCGAAACAAACATTAAAAGGCCTTCAAGAGGAAAATATTGACAAAGAGGGCGCGTGTCCAAGTGAACAAACTTACGCATCATTAAAACGTAGAAAAGAAATCAAATAGCAGAGCATTCCCTGTGGAGTTGAAATTTGTGAATGTTGAACATTAAAATGAAAGACGCTTTGAATAGATGAGAATACACATCTACAAAAAAAAGTCGCCCGATCCTCTCGGGAAAATCTATTTTTCCCAAACAGCCAGCACTTCGTCCCACGTCGCATTGTAGACACCAGGAAGCAAAGGCTGCGTCACATCAAGGCTATCCACGCTGGCCAAAGACTGTAGTTTGCTTAGCCCGCGGCCATGCGAAAGCATGATGCCCGTATCAGCCTCGAGAATAGGAAGCACGTCGCCAGAGCTGTCGCCAATATAGACGATTTGGGCGTCGGCATGGCGGCGAGCAATGTCGGCCAAACAGAGCAGCTTATCGAAGCCCGTGCGGATGTCAGGCTCCGCAAACACACCGTTTGTCTTTCCGGCGGCATCGTAGACAAAGTCGTTGGCTAGAATGTCGGTGTAGGAGACATTGTGGAGAGCCAACGATGCGGCAATCAATGACAGGCACCAATTGACGCTGAGAATGTAAAGCGGTACCGCCGCCCGGCGGAGAAGCAGCACGGCACCCTGCCGCAAGCACACACAAGGTGCTAGCGCCTGAAACCGTTGCCGGGTGACATTCTGGAAAAAGTGCAGTTTCTCCAACTCGCGGACTGACGTCATTTCCACCGGTTTCAATGCGGCCTGGTACGCTCTTTCTTCGGCTAGAGACGTGGGCTCTGACGCACAGGCGGCAAAGCGTGCGTACGCATCATTGTATACTTGCGAGTAGTAGCTGAAGGGCAACGGCGGGTTGATGGCCGCAGATGCAATGAGGCTGGTGGTGTCGGAGTGGGTGACTGTTTCGTCCCAATCGACGACCAAGACCTTCATGAGAACAGGAGGAAGGGAGAAAAGGGGGAAGCTAAAAAAAGGAGGAAGGGAAGAAAGAGGGAGGAACCAAGAGCTTAATAACAAAGAGCAAAGGATGGAGGAAAATAAAAAGAAGAGAATGCCAAGAGAACGTATGGGCGCGAGTTCGTGGAGGCAATGGAGCATGCGCTTACGGGCGCGCGCAGATGGCCGAACGATGGTCTCACGAAAAGCCGAGGGCATCTTTGCGCAAGCGGTGACAACAGCGCGCATGAGTTGGGCGCACCGTGCATGAGAGACGGATGGTTGCTGGAAAAGACACAGTACAAGTAGAGGCGGGGAGCCGGCTGAGAGAGGCGAGAATTATAGCACGCGGATCACACCGTTTGAGCCATCCATAGAAAAAAGACCGAGCATACTCACAGCTGCCCCCAAACCTAATTCACCATACCTAATAAGCTACAGCGGCGCCTAGTCTCGACGAAACTCAAATACACACAACAGCACATACACTGCAGCACATACACTGCAGCACATACACTACAGCACATAAACCACAACCTTACAATCGAATCATGTTGACGGGAGAATTAGAGCACGCCGCGCCCAAAGCGCCCGCAGACTTTCTTGAAGAAGTGCAAGAAAACCTATCCAGCAACCAGGTGGATAATGTATATGTGGAACCGAAAGAAGAGCATGGCCATCGCACTGCCCGCATCACCGACAACAGCGGCCACGAGGTCCCAGACAGCGACAGCATCTCCGACGCGCTCGGCGGGCCCGAGTGTGCGCCGGCAAAGTGAGGTACAATTGCCAAATGCGGTAAACGGCCCATGGCAAAGTTAGACGGAGAAGTATAAAGGCCAGACGAGTTGCCAGAGGAGAGAGCCAAAGAGACAAAAAGACAGAGACAGACTGGAAAGGATGGGCGATAACGAAGCAAGCAATGCCAGTCAAAATCAGTCTAGCCAAAATAAGGCCAGTCAAAATCAAACTGGCCAAAATCAAACTGGCCAAAACTCAACCACAGTGAGCCAGGGTGAGCTTCCCTCGCGCGAGCAGCAGCAGTAGCTCGAGGCGGCCGTCAAAAAGCTCCTCAACCCCGACGGCACTAACCTGCAAATGGACGGCTATGTCTCCAGCACTTTTTCGTACATCCTGGGCATGTTTGACAAAATGTCGCAGGCCCATGATCGCGACGCAGCCGCTAGCGAGATCGCGGCTGATCTCCAGCAAAAATACCGGGGCTGGGCCCAGCATAATGGCCGGCCGGAGAAGCAGGATGCTGGTTCGAAGGAGGACGCTAAATAGATTCATTTTCATCAAAGCAGAAAGTTTTCAATTTATGGCAGCTTGGCCATCCGGCCGTTTTGCATCCATTTCTATATGTTAGCCTGATTCCGCTTCGATTCCGCTTCGATTCCGCTCCACCATCGCGGCGCCGCGGCTCCGCGGCCCTTTCTTTATTCCACCCTTAACTCTTTCCCTTTCTTCCACTCGTTCCTTCACTTTTTCACTCTTTTTTCTATTCAATGCTTCCAGCGTTACCCCACCTAGCTGCTGCAGCCTTGGCCGCGCTGTCGGCACTTGCCTCTGTCGTGCAAGTGTTCCCCATGCCCCAAAAGCCGGCCGTGCTTACAGCCCCTCCAACGAAGCAAAACGGCGTTTTTTCGGGCCAAAACGGCCAAATTTCCACAGAACACAACGAACTTTCCCCAAACAATGAGCTCTCAGGCCTCACCGACTACGTGGTCGACGGAAAATTCTCCTTGCTTGAGCTCCACCGCAGCTTGATCCTGATTGAATCCATCAGCTACGCCGAGCACAACGCCGGCGATTGGCTCGCCTCGTATCTCGAGCAGGCCGGCTTGACCGTGGAGCGCCACACCGTCGACGAGGCTGCCGGCACTTTCAACGTCTACGCCTATTTGGGCTCCACACGCAACACATCCGTGCTTTTGACGTCCCACTTCGACACCGTGCCGCCATTTCTCCCCTACTCAGTCAACGGCACGCAGATTCACGGGCGCGGCTCATGCGACGCCAAGGCGTCCGTGGCTGCACAAACAATCGCCTTCCTTGACTTGGTGCACCACCGCAAGATCTCCGAGGGCCAGGTGGCGCTTCTATTCGTTGTCCAGGAGGAAACCGGCGGCGGCGGCATGCGCGAGATCTCCGGCGACCTCGGGGCTCACTGGGACGTGGCCATTTTCGGCGAGCCCACCGAAAACAAGTTGGGCGTGGGCCACAAGGGCATGCTCCGCTTTGAAATCGCCGTTACCGGTGCTGCTGCGCACTCGGGCTACCCGGAGCTCGGCATCTCGGCCACAGAGATCCTTGTGCCGCTTTTGCACCGCTTGCAGCTGCTTGAGTTCCCGGTTTCCGAGCTGTTGGGCAAGTCCACGTTGAATGTGGGCCGCATCGACGCCGGCGTGGCCTCCAATGTGATTCCTGCGTTCGGCCACGCGTCTGTGGCCATTCGTGTGGCTAAGGACTTGGCTGCCGTCAAGGACTTGGTGCTGGGCGTCATTGCTGACGCGCCACACACAGAGGTATCTGGTTTTTCCGGCGCCGAGCCGCTGTATTTGGACTATGATGTGCCTGGCTTCGACAGCATCGTGCTCAACTATTCCACCGACATCCCCAACCTTTCTGTTCCCTTGAAGAAGCGGTTTTTGTACGGCCCGGGAACCATTCACGTGGCACACGGCGCTAATGAGTACATTGAGAACGCAGACTTGCTCAGGGCCATTGACGACTACAAGACGTTGGTGAAGCACTCTCTTGAGCTTGTGGCCGGCCAGTAGGTCTCTGGAAACTCGACAGACGATTGAGCTGTTGGAGGTGGCAGACTTCTAACTGCCGAAGTCTTAACGCTAAAAACATCATTAACCTTCTAATTGTTGGGAATCAGAATGCTAGATTCTTGAACTGCTGGGTACGCAGATAAAATTTCGCTTGCGTCAATAGACGCCAACTACGTAAGTCAAAACCATTCGGCCATTTAGAGCTGTGCACAATCTCTATATCCATGACGAGTAATGGCTCGCCACGGACTCAAACCATGCGCTTTTTGATCTTGCTGGATGTGAAAAACAGCCAGCAATGAGTATGCTGGTGCCAGCTCGGAACAAAGTCCTCGCCATCATCCGCTGTGTCTACACTTTTTCAAGCAACACGTTTATTATGGGCGCTTAATTTAGCGCTGCCTCGCTTTATATAGCGATGAGCCTGCTCTGTGCAGTCGCACTGCCCGCCTGCCCCAGCGCTCGTTTGGCCCGCGCACGCCGCCATCTCTAGAGATGAGCAGAGCCCTACCAACGCTATCTACGTTATCGACATGAGTAAGGTGCCAGCATGGAAGAAGCTAGGCCTCAAAGTCAAGCAGACGGTTGAGGAGAATCCATTGGTCACGACCACGCATTTGGACGGAACAGTGATCACCAACAAATTGGCCAAAAAGCTTAACAAAAGAAGCCAGTCCGAAGATGGCGCCAGCGACACCAAGAAGAAGCCTCCCAAGCGGGCCAAGTTGCCCAAATCAGAGCGCAAGCCGCCACCAGAAAAGGACCAGCTTGCGTACTTGCGCCAGTTCACGAATGACAAAGCCAACTGGAAGTTCAGCAAGCAGAAGCAAAACTGGCTACTAAAGAACATCGAGCACATTCCACTGAGTTACGAGGCCGATCTCATCAGCTATGTGGAGGGTATCCAGGGAGGCGCCCGCACGCGTGTCGCTGCGGATTTGACTGCTGTGGTTGAAAAGTGGAACGAGCGCATCAAAAAGCTCGAGGCCAAGGTTGAGGCTGAATTGTACGGTGCTGAAGAGAAAGAGGAGGACAAGGAAGATAAGGAGGAGGAGAAGGCTGAGAATAGGGAAAACGCTGAGGCTGAAGCCAAGAGCGAGCAGGTGACCAAGGAACACGCCCTGAGATGCCACAAATTGTTGAGTGCTCTTGAGGAGAACCCTGTTGAGCTTTTGGGCTGTGAAGAAGAGGAAAAAGAAGAAGAGGAAGAAAAGGTGGAAGAAGTTGCAACTGTTGCCACGCCGCTGTCCACGGAAAGCTCGACTGGGGAAGCACAAGAAAGCAAAGATACGGACGATGAAAGCACCGACGAAAAGGCCATTGAAGCCCCCAACGACAACTTGATTGTGGAGGAAGTCGAAGTGGAGGAGTACGACCAAAGAAGCTACACCGAGCACACCCAGGGTGCCTTGGATGCCCAAGAACAAGCCACAGAGCCGCCTGCTAAAAAGGCAAAGAAGGAGAAGAAGGCAAAGAAGAGCAAAAAAAGCGCCAAGTAAGACCCGGCACGTCTCCGCTTGAGGCAAGAGACCAAATAGAATATATTATGTAGCAGAACACGATAGCATCGAGATTTTTCCAGGAAAGTGATTTTCTTCAGCGAGGACAGAGTGTTCCTTTAGGCGAGCACAAGAATTCTCAGGGCCCTCACAAGCATGGCCGCTTAGACTATCACAATGGCACCGTCTCAGAATGATGCTGAGTAGCAAAAGAGAAAAAGAGCCCAAAAGAGCCTCAAAACCGCCTTGGCATCGTGGCCGTGGAGCCAGCTGGCGACCGCCGCACCCGTGCACCACGACATTCGCGTGCTTCAGCGTCACCAGCAGCGCCCCACACTATTGTCAGCCATGTCCACGTTCAACATCCGAGTCTTGGAAGACAAAGCACGGGACATAGACCCGGACCTCCGGTTCATGGCCCTCGAGGACTTTCAAAAGTACCTTAACAACTCGAAACTCCAGGCGCGCAATGTGTCGTCTTTCATACCGTTCCTATTTGAGTTGCTTTACGATTCGGCCACAGAAGTCCAAAACCAGGCCATCAACTCGTTTCCACCGCTTGTGCGGCACATCACCGATTCGGAAACCCTTCTGGTGGTGCGCAGGTTGTACGACGAAGTGGAACAGGCTCACAATGACTCGAGCTTCTCGGTTTCTGTTCCCAACTTGGCCTTGCGCAGCATTTTCCAAGGCTCACACTCCCGCTTCAGCAGCAAGCTTTCGCGAGAGGTTCTTGATGTGATACTTCCTCGCTTGTCTGCTGCGGACGTGCCCTTGTCCATCGACAGGATCGAGATTATCATTGTGGTGATGCAATCGTTGGGCTCGGCCTTGACGCTTGCGGAAATCTCGCACATGATTTCCTACTTGGTGTGGGCTGCCTACTCCACGTCGGGCATATTGAGCAAACGCTCGGTGGCCGGCGTGGACGCGTGCCTAGACTGTGCCCAGCTTGCTGAAGCGGATCCAGAAGCGCAGCGCCAATTGTACGATGGGGCCGTGGACGCTGCAATGGCACACTACTCGTCCCGCCAGACTGTTCTGCATGCCCAAAGCACCTTCTTCTCTTTGCTTCTGGTCATCATGGTCCAGTGTGGCCGCAGCGTTACGTCACTATCGGCACAAAGCGCTGAAGTCATAGCATCTCGCATAACCGAGCACATGGCCTTGGACTCGCTAGCAGAAAGCTTCGACTCCGAAGACTTGGATTTGGACGACCTCATTTCCGCCAACCAAATGCGCGAGTATGCTCTTTCTGCGTTGACGAACTTGGTGTCGTGCATCTCCGACACGGTTTTCTTCGAGAAATACTCGGGCTTAACACTCTCGGCCTTCCGCCATTTCCACTCATACGACCCGCTCTCGGCAGACTCGTCGGGCGAAGAATCGGACTCAGAGCAGTTCTCCGATTTTGACTTCTCTGACAACGAGGAAATCGAGCAGTTTGGTGACACCGGTGAAAACGATGCTCTCAGTGCTAGATTACGTTTTCAAACCATGGTGCTTTTCAAAAAAATCGTGCTCTCGTTTCCCACCATCGTCAAGTCTCTAGCTGACTCTGGTGTAATCGGTATGGTTTTGGACCGTATCAGCGACCACGCCGAGCTTGTGTCAAACGAAGCCATTGCGGCTACGATTGTGTGCTTGAAATCTATTTCTAAAGCATTAAAAGCTTCTGCTGCCGGTCCTGGTTTCAGCAGTACCGATACTCCACATTTGGTAGCATTTTTGCCAAAGTTGGAAAATGTCATTTTCGAAGTTTACTTGACCAGCAAAAACATCTCCAGGTTCTCCCACGTCGAGCCCATGTTGGAAATAATGCTCGCTGAGTTCAAGTTTGCGTTGAGTGAGGATTTTCTTCGTCGCTTGCAAAGTGCTTTCGCTGGTTTCAAAATCTCGTTGAAGACTTATCCTGAAATTGTTGTCTTATATGGCTTGATTCTCGATAATTTCGATCCGTCAGAAATCCTGGAGCCATTCTTTGGGGCAATTGTGGATGACCTAGGCAATGCTTTGCAAGATATACACACTTACAACAACTTGATTCCTGGCATTTTGCTGGCTTCGAAGACTGTTTTTCGCCTAGCCTGCAAAGACCCGGTCTACCACGAAACTATGAACGCATTATTTTTCCCCACCATTCACTCTAAAATCGGAGACTCTAAGTATTCTAGCGACACGAGACAGGATCTCTTTACAGCCCTTTCCGAGCTTGTTGTTCGAGTTAATTTGAGCGAGGAAAACATGACAAAAGCAATCCTCACCTTAAAAGAAAGCATGACACATGAGGTTTCTATCAATTTCACCATTGAGAACATGATCTATGTTTGTCAAAACAAGCCAGAAATTTTTAATTCGAAGGACTTCTATAAGAGCACAATCGGGCGTCTCACCCACTACTTGTCATCAAGTGATTCTTCACTATATATTGCGTCCTTATCACTTTTGCATATTTTGCTCGAACAGAAGATTGAGTTCGTGAGTCAAGAAGAAGCTTGGGAATTGCAGAAGATTATCTTTAGCCTCATGAGGAGTTCTTCGGACCTGGTGCTACTCGGTAAAACTTTTCTCATTTTGGGTTGTTTGCTGCACATGAAGCCTTTGGAAACCGACCTCATTAAGACCCTTTTTGAAGAAATTATCAATTTCAAGCTTGGTGACGTGGATGATGTCAACTTGAAACCTATCGAGTTTTTCATCTCCCAGCTTTGCAAAACGCTGCCCATTTCTCCGAAGCAGTTATACAAAGTTGGTAACCTTTCGCTCCTTTTGAAGAACTTTATGAGTGCTAAGATTATGGCCCAGATTGCGATTGAATGCAAGTTACAAGAAGAGGTTGCTGCTGCAGAAGCTGCAATGCTCAACTACAGCCAGGCGCATCAAGACATGACACAAAGTGAATTGATTTTTGGGTTGCATTTCCTTGGATGTGTTTCGATTCATGTTGAAGCCGTGAAATTTGGATTCTACGATTTTTTCGGAATCATTGATAAAAGCAGCAACGAATCCATTCGTCTAGCAGCAGCCCGTGCCATGGGATTAAGCGTGGTGAGAAATATTGATCAATATCTCCCTGTTCTATTGAACTGCTATGCCAGTGAAGAAAATGAGATCAAGAGAATGTTACTTTTGATATCTATCAAGCAAGTTTTGAAAGAAGGCATTCTCAACGATCGTCTAGACGTTCTTCGTGGATTTTGGGAGACTTTGCTTAAAGTCAGCGCGGGTCAAACAGGAGAATTGAGTAATAAAGACGTGGCAGAACTGAAACTCGCCGGAGAAATTTTGAGCAGCCTTATTGCCAGCAATAAAGCACATGAGTTCCAGCAAGATATTTTAGATGTGCTCAACAGCTTTTCTGCCGAGGAGTGCAATGAACATGTCGTATACACGTTGGTGGTTATCATGAAGCAATTGGTACATGATTTCACGGATCATTTTGATATAAGGATTGTTGAGAGGGCAATGTCTTTTCTTTCTAAGCCTAGTCTCCCATTGAAACTGGCCATCATAAGCATGTTGCTCACTGCCATTTACAGTCAATCGAGCGCATTCGCAAGCATAATGGGCACTGTGATTTTACCAGCAATCTACGAGGAGTTGCAGGCCAAGCCTGTATTCAAAAAGGTCATTCCCATGGGACCCTACAAGTACGTCGTGGACGAGGGCTTGGAAGTTAGGAAACTCTGCTATGAATTGGTGGGTGCAATCATCTCATTGCAAGGCGAGAGACAGGACGAGTACGGTATCAATGAAGTCGAAATCTTTGAGGTGTTGCTGCTCAAGGGTTTGTATGACTCCGAGAATGAGATCATCAATTTGGCGATCAGTGACTTGATGCAGATACTAAACAAAGATGAAAGTGTACTCGACAGCATTTCAAAGCAGGAGGAATTGATAGCGGCTCTCACGAAAGTCATAAACAAAAAGCTTCGCAGCAAAGCCAGCACTCAAGAGACGGAAAGTTACGAGGACACGCTTCGGTCTGTGATCAGGTTCTCCAGGCACATGAACAGCATTTTCGTCAGAAACAACACCTTGAGCAGCGAATGGAGCGGTTACTATCACGAGCTAAAGAACAAACATCACTTGCTCTTCAGTGCAGTCGACCTGTGATATTTTTGGCAAATGCGGAGAAGAATCTCAAATTCTCGAGCCGTTTTGATGCCGCCACACAGGTCACGGTTTTGTGGAGAATTAAAGCCGTCGGCGGCTAATTTCTGGAACCCACATCCATACATATAAAAAGGACCCGGCGCTCTTTTGGGCCTGTTGTGAAAAGCGAATCGTCTACTCCCTGACGGCCAGCTACACTGAATGCTTTGCCTGCTGATCATGCTTGCTCCTACATTTCTGACGGCCGACAATGAGGCCAAAGCGTCTCGCAAGAGTCATTCATCCGTGCTTCTATCTCCGCTAATGTTCATCTTAGTATGCAATGTTTCGCTTGTTAAAGTGATGGTCAACTATGTGATTTTTGTCTGCCGAAGCTTACACACCCTTCTCAGCGGTTGCACAATGCTCATGAAGTCTACATTCAACTCTGTGAATGAATTCCAGCAAGTCTGTCGGTACTACTTGAATCTCGGGACAAACATTTTCTGGTACCAAATGTATGACAAAATCAACTAGCTGTACCCCGCATTTCTGCCGCACTGAGACGCTTCCATGCGCATGAGTCAGCGCAAAGCAAACAACAAAAGTGACTCACTACAAAACTACTAGACCTCAATATCAATTATAACGATGCTCATGCACTCATTAAGCTGTAGCCGAGGTCTCATCGATGCTACTCTAGACTGCTGAGTAGAATTTAGCACATGCACATAAAGGCGATACCGTGGATGACACCCTTCCATGCGTTCCTGCATGAGCGGTATGTGCCCTCGTTTCCGGCCGATGTCGCGGCGAGGATAAGAGGCGGGAGGAGACTTGCATAAAATCTGTTCAATTCCCCGTCACCAGTCATTTTGACGCAAAGAACGGGGTTTAACTTTAGATTTCTTGGACACTGCAAGCGCTCTTCGTTTCAGAAAATGGGCGTGTGGTCTAGTGGTATGATTCTCGCTTTGGGCGACGGTGCAGTAAACTGTGCTGAACACAAACATGCGAGAGGCCCTGGGTTCAATTCCCAGCTCGCCCCTTTTTTTTCTAGATTTCTAAATTTTTTTCGTCTTCGTTACGTTTGCTGATTATGTATTGCAACGCTTCGCGTATTTTCTGTATGTGCGTGAATCAAGTGTATAAATATCTACTGTTCCTTGGCGAGCTCAGATCTGACCCAGCCTTCCAAGCCACCCTTGACGATGATGTCTTGCAAATTCGTGCCGAGTTCTCCGACCTTCTGTTGCAAAACAACATTACCGTCAGCATCCGTGACAGTGACCAAAGCCTTTGTGACGTCATACTTCAAAAACCAGCCAGTTCTAATGGTCAATTCGTTCGAGCCACTGTACTTTGCTCTCAATTGGTCGATCAAGGCGGGGATTTCAAGTGTCAATAAGGCGTTGTTGATGGAGTTTCTGGAAAAAATGTTACCGAACGAGCCGGCCACAACCATTCTCATGCCCTTGGCCAAGATGGCCGTGGCGGCTTGCTCTCTGGAAGAGCCAGTACCAAAGTTGTAGCCGGAAATGATGATGTCGCTCGACTTGGTCTTGTCCTTGAACTCGGAGTCGTAGTTCTCCATACACACCTCAGCCATCTTCTCCTTAGGAATGTCATCCTGGTATGTGTACTTTCCTGGGTAAATACCGTCGGTGTTGATGTTGTCGGCATCGCAAAGAATCAACTCTCCCTCGATGGACTTGGGGAAACCTTCGAGCACATCCACAGCAGCGTCGGTGTCTGCGTCAGCCTCCTGCTTAGAAATGTCGATCGTTTTGACGATTTCGGTGTTGGCCTTAACGGCAGCACCGTTCAACTCCTCTGGGCCACCGATTCTGCCTAAAACAGCAGAGGCAGCAACAACCTCGGGCGAGGCCAAGTAGGCCAAGGCGTCCTTGGAACCCATGCGGCCCTTGAAGTTTCTGTTGGTGGCAGAAATACCAACCTCGCCGTCCTTCAACAAACCAGTGCCGAGTCCGATACATGGACCACAGCCAGCAGGCAAAGGCTGGGCCCCGGCGTCCAAAATGTCCTTCCAGTAGCCCTCTGCCTCGGCGTCCTTCTGCACGTTGGAAGAGGCAGCGGCCACATAAAACTCCACGCCATCAGCGACCTTGTGGCCCTTGATGATTTCAGCCGCGGCCTTGATGTCGCTCAATCTCGAGTTGGTGCAAGAAACCAAGTATGCCTTGTTGATCTTGACGTCTTCCTGCACCAAGTCGTAAAGCGAGTTGGACACCTTAACGGAGTTGGGGCCGGAGATGTATGGCGAAAGCGAAGACAAGTCGATGGTCAAGTGCTTGGCGTAGACGGCATCGGCATCGGACGCGGTCTGTTCCTTCTGCAACAAGGCCACCGTGTCCTCGTTGACACGTGGGTGGGGCTGGGGCAACTTGGAAATTCTTTCCTTGTAGAAGTTGAGCAAAACGTCATCGACAGGGAACAAGCCAGACAACGCACCCCATTCGGTGGTCATATTGGCGATGGTCAATCTGTAGTCGACAGGCAACTTGGCGACGCCCTCGCCAACAAACTCAATGGCGTGGTTCAAAACCTCGTCGTTGTTGAAAGCACCGCAAAGAGCCACAATGACATCCTTACCGGTGACACCCTTGGGCAACTCGCCCGTGAGCTCGACACGTGCCACGGGCGGGATCTGCCACCACGTCTGGCCGGTGGCCCAAATGGACGCAGCGTCCGTTCTGACAATGGGCGTTCCCAAGGCTCCAATACCACCATAAGTGTTGGAGTGCGAATCGGAAGCAACACTCAAGTTCAACGGAAAGGCGTAGCCCTCCTCGATCATGATCTGGTGGCCGATACCACGGCCGGCGGGGTAGAAGTCGATGCCCTGTTCCTTGGCAAAGTTCTCGATGTTGCGGTACTTCTCCAAGTTTTTGTCGGACTTGTTTTGCACGTCGTGATCCAAAGTGCACACAATCTGGCGGTTGTCCTTGACCTTGCTGGCGCCCAAGCCCATGAACTTGGTGGCCACGGGCCACGAGTTGTCGTGGGACATGCAGTGGGCGGGCTTGATGGTGACGTAGTCGCCGCTGAAGACCTTTTTGTTCAGCGGAAGGTCAACTGCGTATTTCTGGACGATTTTCTCGGTCAAATTTTGGCCACGGAGGAGGTGGCTGGAGGTGGCGAATGCTCTGTGCGCGGATACCGCGGAGAGCCGGCAGGACGACAACATAGACATGGCTGCAGGCGGCGGAGATGCGTAGGCGGTGTGGCGGTGGAGGAGTAGCGAAGAGTAGCGGCCGGTTAAAAATTTCAGGCGCTGCGGGCCGATATGCCTGCACACAGCGATAACGAAATCTGGAGATGCGAAATGACTCAGAAGAGTAACGCGGCGTTTCATTGGGTGCGAAAGCGGGCCGGTGTGCTGACATTGGCAGTTGGTTTGTTTGATTTATTTTTCTGTTCTGTTTTGTTTTATCATACGCCATTTACTTTTATATGCCATTGTGTAATACGAGTGCTAATTTAATTTCGAACTATCTTTCTTGCTTTGGCCGTTGGTTGAGCTAATGCCTTTGGTGGTGTCTGTCTGCCGGTTCCCTTGGAAAATTGCATGCACTTAGAAATTTCTGTTTACGGTTCAAAAATCGTTTTAACCTTGAAAAAGTCGATTTGGTCTTGTGAAGAAAACTGGTCAAGAGCGTGAATCTTGGTTTCGAGAGACCGCTTAGATTCAGGGCAAGTAGATCGCATAGTAGAACTAACAAACCGTCACCACAGACCATTCGGGTAATACTAAGGAAGCTTCAGGACATTATCGAGGCGGTTCTTCCACATGAAGACTATTCTACCTTTGGTGGTCGAAATCTCACACAATCTGTGAAAAGGACGCTAGTTTCACCCACAATATCTGTGAAAAAGACGCCACTTATTTCACTCTGCAAAGGACGCCAGCAATTCTTCTCACACGAATTTGGAAAAAGCCGCCAGTAATTTCATTTTGTGAAAGGAACGCCAGTAATTTCACACAAAATTTGTGAAAAAGACACCAGTAACTTCACTCACACGATCACTGCTTATTGGCCTCTACATCGGATCAGACACCAGAAACACAGGACAGATATGACCGCACTTTTTTGTTTTATTCTTTTTTAATTATTTTTTTTTTTTTAATTATTCGAAACTGAACATGACTCTGAACAGCAAAGCGCTTTCCGGCGCCATTGATCTGTATAATGATGGTGCATCTTTTCTCGGTTTCTTCCGCACAGCTGTTCACACATTTCAGAGGCCCGTACTCAAACATTTATTTTGCACATCTCGCGCGGACTCCCAGCCTTACGCAAACCACCACTTCATCAGTCTCAGCCCACACCAAGGCCATTGGCCAAGCCTTTCAGTAGACGAAAGAAAAGAAAGAAAATCAAAAAAATCAAAAAAAAAGAACAAAGACACAACAGCAATCAACAAAACATCACCATCTCTCTACTTCACCATCTACCTACCGTCTACCATCGCACTGTTCATCCACTTCCCACACAAAATGCTCCAAATTCTGCGCAAAAGCATCGCCGTGGCACTTGCACTCGCGCTTTCCGCATCGTACGTCCTCGTCATCCGGCTCTGGCAGCCGCCCGGCCTCCGTGGACTAGATAGAGATCACCCGGCCGTGGTTCGGAGTCGAATGCGGCGTGTAAGCTGGCTCTGCTTTGCCATTGGCGGTCTTCTTCCGCCGGTTATTGTGCACGTGCTCCATACCCACGGATCCGCGGCGCTGGTGTACCGGAGTTTTGGGCTTGTTCCTGGTTTCACGGGTTCCAGCGGTGCCTTGGAAGATATCGCCAATATGGTGTGGGCCGCGCGCATCTCGGCCGCGCTCTACGCCGGGCCCATCGCCTTGGAGGTGTGGCAGAGAAGGAACGAAGACACAAAAGACACAAAAGACAAAAAAGACACAAAAAGAATCTCTTCCAACATCTGGACACATACAAAGGCTGCGGCCCGCGCCAACCTTGCGTCGCTCCACGGATTCCGTGACCACGTCTTTGCTCCAATTACAGAAGAATTTGTCTACCGCGCCGCGGTGCTCGCGGTGGTGGGGCCGTTTCTAGGGCCGCCCGCGGTGCTGGCGCTCGGGGCCGCGGGCTTCGCGCTCGCCCACGCGCACCATGGCCTTCTGCTTTACCAACATCAGCAGATGCCGATTGCGGGCGTGGCCGCGGCCGTGGCATTCCAGCTGGCGTACACGGGCGTGTTCAGCTTGGTGGCCAATTCTGTTTTTTTGAAAACCCACAGCATGTGGTGTGCGGTGATTGTGCACTCGATGTGTAATTTGATGGGCTTTCCGCTGGTGGAGCGCGGCGCCATGCTGCGCGCCGCCTACGCGGCCTACTGCTGCTCGCTTGTGGGCGGGTTGGTTTCTTTCTGGCGCGCGGTGGCATAGGCCCTGAAAAAGAAAAGTTGAAGAAAAAGCGTTCAAAGAAAGAAGAAAAAAAAGGGAAAAAGAGCGTTTGAAAGGAAGAAAAAGTTTTTGAGAAAAAAGCATCGAAAATACAGTGGCCGTTTTCCAAGACGTCCGAGTAAATTCGAGCTGCCCGTTCAATTAATCCTTCAACTGCTCGTTCATAGTCTGGCACCGTCTCTACATCTAGTCCATTCAACTGCCTTTCGCGCCAGCCGTCCATTTCCTAGGCGATCTCCGCGCTCACTTCTTTCGTTCCTTTTTAATTTTCTAGAAATCTTTTTATTTTCTTCATTTTCCTCCACTTTTCTCCTTCCTCTCTCTCTCCTTCCTCTCTTTCCCTCATTGCTTTTGTTCCCTTCCATTCCTCTGCTTTCCTCCGGTTGATCGCGCTCATTCTTCGGCTGCAGTCCGCTATGTACAAGCGGACACGAAGTGCGCACATCGTTGGTGTGGGCCAAACTCCTCTATAATCCACTCTTTCCGGTGCCTCCCCCTCCTCCGCCTCCCGGCCTTCATCAAGCACCTGCTGGACCGGCGCCGTTTTTCTGGCCCTCTTCTGCCCTCCTTTCCTTTCTTTTTCTTTTCCCAATTTCCTCCCTTTCCCACCCCAAAAACTCCCACTTTCCACGGCCTCCACCGTCAAATCACGATCCGTGCCCCCGTCAGCACATGGCCACGTCCCCCGAATAACAACCATGTCGCATTCCAGTCTGTCGTCGCCTCCTTGCACGCTTAAGGACTCGTACGAGTCCGCCGCTCAAGAGATCAAACAGGAGAAGCAGATGGTCGCGGCCCTCAAACGGCTCTCCATCGGCCACCTCACGGCCCAGGATCCCGACTTGCCGCCGCTGGACGCGTCCTATCTGTTCTTTGTTGACCGTGAAGTCTCGGACGATGTTTCGGCGTCCCAAGACTCGCTACTGCTCTCTAAGAGCTCGTCTGAAACGCTACAGACAAACGAGTCCGATCCCGCCGCCGCCGCCCGTGATCCGTCCCCTGAATCGCCCACCCACTCTTCTCTGGACCCCAACTCGTCGGAAGACCGCGAGCTCCCCGAAGAGCTTCTTTGGCTTCCGGCCAACGTGCACCCCGAAATCAACCCGCAGCAGTTCAGGCATCATGTCAAAAGCACCATCGACGAGTTGTTGGAGCGCAAGATCTCGCGCTCCAAGTCGGCAAACCGCTCGAAACGCTCGTCGCTCTCGCTCTCGTTCACAGAAGACGCGTCCGCCGATGACGACTCCCACCAGGATTCGCTCAAGAACGACAGTCCCGACGCAGAGAATAAATCGCGCTACAGCAACCCATCCTTGCACAAGCTCTCCTCCGAGCTCCAAAGAATGTCTAAGTTGGCAGGAATGGACTCGAACGACGCTGTCACCCTTGCACGCACTCTCTCCACATCCTCCCTCGGCTACAGTGACGTTGAACGGCTAGCTTTTGATGAGATGGGCTCGTCGAGCAAAGCCTCGAATAACTCCAACAGAGCTGAGCTTCTAGATATGGGCGTGGACGAAAAGTCAACCGGCCCCACCCGTGGCCATCCCTCTGCGCCATCTTACATTTATCCTCAGGGCCGCTCTGCATACCCATCGAGTCCGCAAATGGCGGCCATGAACGGAAACAACTCCAGCATGGGCATTGGCCAAAGCCCGAATAGACAACAGCCTGAGCATCGCAGTCCAAGCTTGCAAAGCGAAGAGTTTGCATTACGGCGCAGCCGTCGCATGGACTACCGCAAGGGTCCTATGTCCCTGGGATCTAGATTGCAATCGGGCAAAGCAGAAAAGTTGGCTGAGCTCAGGCAGAATTTGGGCGCCAGCGATATCACACATGCCTACGACTCTAGCGCTCACGATGTCCCTTCTTTGAAGAAATCTCATTCGCGGGCGAGTATTCAGAGCTTCAATCCAAGAAGCTCCCAGGTTTTATTCACCTACAAAAATCCAGGAAAGTCTCTGCCCCAAGTTCAGGAACGACCAAATAGTCGCTCCTCGCTGCGCTCAAATTCGATTATGGCTATAGGCGACTTTTCGGGTAGAGACTCTCCATACCTGTCAACAAAGACTACAGACGCGCTCGAACATAATATCCATCCAACGAAATATGGCCATCACAATCTGGCCATGAAGCAATTGGCTGCAAAACCATATGGGGACTCCGGCAAATCAAGGAGCCAAACGCCCCACTCCCAGAACCTGAAAATCAAGACTTCGAGTTTTTCATCGCGCGAGTATGACATAGATCCGTACAAGCAGCAACAAGCAGAACAATACGCCTTGAAGCAGAGATCGAAGAAACCTTATATGCCCACTGGTGGTCTTCATCATGTGAATTCTGAACACACTCCCGCAAGATACGACCCTAACGCTCATCCTAAACCATTGGATGGCAGAAGAACTCAGTCAAGCGAAACCTACCAAGGAGCTCAGCCAGGCCCAGCTCGAAGAAATGCCAGCTCCCCTCATTTGACTCAGAATGATAGGGCATCACGGAGGTCTTTAAACGAACCATCAACCTATCATAAATCGAGAAGAGACAAAACTCGAGAGCTCAATCAAAACTTTGATCTCTTGAGAAATGAAATCAACGAGTTCAAGGAGAGCTTGGCAAAGGCAGAGCCTACCCCATTGTCCTCAAAAGAAGATCTCAGATCGAAGAGCGCTGATAAAAACATCGAAAGTTCTGGCGAGGATAAGACAACAAATGATTTCAGCTTTGATCTCACATCTTATGATGTCAGTTACGAGGACACCCTAGGTATCGAGGAGGGGAACAAATCCTCAATCACTTCTCCACTCTTGGCGAAAAACATCTCGCAAGGTGAGGCGGAGACTGCCAGTATTTCACCTGACCCATCAAAGAGAAAAATGGATTTTGCTGAACGTCCAAGCCAAGCACTCGATTCAAAAGCACTCGACTCAGATGTGGAAAAAGGTCCCGCTCAATCGGCACAATTGCGAAGCGTTGAAAACGGTGTCGAGATGAAAGAAGAAATTAACACAACACCCACAGTAGCAAGCCAGACTTTATCTCCATTTGTGGTGCCGACTTCAATTACCATTCCCTCGCCAGAGAAGCAGAGATACGATGAGGTCGAAAAAACCAGCGCTTTAAATGCGACACTGGAAGACTCACAGACATTTGATTCAAAAAAGGCAGAGTTGCCGAAGATCAACGAGACCCCAAGCTCGGAGTCAACTCCCGAGAGAAAGACAATTAAATCAAGCACTTCTACAAAAGCAACAGACATTGTTCCTAAGAAAAAGGAACAAGAAATTTTTCACAAAATTTCTAAGGTTCAAAGCACGAAAAACGCTCCACAAGATAAGAACAAGATGAAGAAAAAAAGTTGGTTATGGTCTAAGGAAAGAAATATTTCAGTTGATTCTCGAACAGATAGCCAGCCGAGCTCGAGAAAGTCATCCGCGGGTAGTGGGTCCGATAAGAAGCCACCTGCAAGATCCGTGTCGCTGCCTGAAATACAATCAAATAAGCGAGACGTGAGTAAGAATGAGCCCAGCGGAAAAGAAAATGTCATCACAAAACTTTTCAAGAAACGCCGGAGCTCTTCTGTGTCGCATGAAAAGGCAGATCCGGTGAGCTTGCAGAAGAACAACAGTGATCTAGCGGAACACGAAGCCGAATCAGGCACGAAGTCCAATAGAAGACTCAGCAAGAGCAGCGAAAGAACGTCCAGCTCTGAGCTTGACAGAGACCTGTCATTGGAGATCAAGAGACTGAGAACGTCAGAGGAGAAGAAGCCCGAAGAAAGCCGAGTGACGTCGCGCATTAAGAGTAAGTTGAAAAACATTGCAAAAATCCACGAGGACAAAGCGGATTCTGCCGCCGATGCGGCCTCCAAGCAAGAGGAGCCGCTGGTGGACAACATTCGAGAACAAACGGAGGAGGACGGCGAGCAGAAGCCGATGTCCACGCAGGAGGTGCAAGAGAAGCTCAAGATGTCGATCAAAAGACACTCGCGGCCCAACCAGCCCATCGAGTTCACGGACTCAGCGTTTGGGTTCCCGCTCCCACCTCCGTCTAACTCCACGCTCGTGATGATCGACTACCGGTTCCCGGTGCACGTGGAGCGGGCGATCTACCGGTTGTCGCACCTCAAGCTCGCCAACCCCAAGCGGTCGCTTCGCGAGCAGGTGTTGCTTTCGAATTTCATGTACGCGTACTTGAACTTGGTGGACCACACGTTGCACTTGGAGCAGCAGATGACGGAGGAGTACGACATTGCCGAGCCGAGCGGCGATCTCGACATGTTCGGCGACCGCGACGTGGACACGGACTTCGAGCCGGACGAAGACTACGAGGATAGCAAGCTCGACACGATCAAGCTTGATTTGGAGATCCAGGCCGAGGATGCTTAGGTCAAGGATGCTTGGTTGGGAATTTACGCTGAAGACGGCAGCATTCCGGCGCCACATAGGAGCAGACACATAGACCCGTACATCGACGCACACTGTCTCGCGCCGGGCCGCCGGGCTTCCGGTCCCATCGCGGCGCACTGCCTACAACATTGATCAGGCGGTTTCTGTTTTTGACAGGCGGTGCTCGCTTCTAAACACCACTTCTTCCTAAAAAACCTACGGCTTTCCAACAACAGCGCCAAACAAGAGCAGCAGCAAGCTCAAAAGCAACAGCAAAGCCACTGCAACAGCAAACGCAAACGCAAACGCAACCACAAACCCAAAACAACACCATATCCAAAAACACCCCGTCTAAATGTCCCGCAGCTTGCCCCTTTTAGCGGCGCAAATGGTGCTCTCGCACAACAAAGAGTCCGATTGCTGGGTCACGCTCTACAACAGAAAAGTGTATGACGTGACCAAGTTCCTCGACGAGCATCCCGCCGGTGGCGACATCATCCTTCCCTACGCCGGCCGCGATGTGACGGAAATCATGGCCGACACCATTTCGCACGAGCACTCCGAAAGCGCCTACGAAATGTTGGACGACGAAATGCTTGTTGGGTACTTGGCCACGGACGAGGAGGAGGCCGAGCTTGTCAACAACAAGAAGAAGGTGCCCGTGGAGGTGACGCTCACAAATGAGGCGCGGGACGCGTTTGATATGTACGAATTCCACAGTGAATTGCCGGCGCTCGAAAAGCTCCTGGTGCAGACCGACTACGCGGAGGACGCCGTCAAGCACCGTTTTCTCGACCTCAACAAGCCGTTGCTCCCGCAGATGTGGACGTCGTCGTTCTCGAAGAAGTTCTACCTCGACCAGGTGCACCGCCCGCGCCACTACGGCAAGGGCTCGGCTCCGTTGTTCGGCAACTTTTTGGAGCCGTTGTCGTTGACGCCGTGGTGGGTCGTGCCTGTCGTGTGGCTTCCCTGCAACCTCGCGTTTTTCTTTGTGGGGTTCACCGGCCAGAGCAAGGTCACCGCGTTGAGCTTGTGGGCCATGGGCTTGTTTGTGTGGACGTTGGTGGAGTACTGCTTGCACCGCTTTTTGTTCCACTTGGACCACTACTTGCCTGACAACAAGGTGTTCATGACGCTCCACTTCCTTCTTCACGGCGTGCACCACTACTTGCCCATGGACAGATACCGCTTGGTGCTTCCCCCCACGTTGTTCGTGGTGTTGGCCTACCCGTTCTATCGCCTCATTTTTGCCATCTTCCCCTTCTACATGGCCTGCTCCGGCTTCGCCGGCGGCACTTTGGGCTACATCATGTACGACGTCACCCACTACGTGCTTCACCACACAAAGCTCCCCAAGTACTTGCAGCAGCTCAAAACCTACCACTTGGAGCACCACTACAAGAACTATGAGATGGGCTTCGGTGTCACCAGCCGCTTCTGGGACGTCATCTTCAACACCGAGATCACCTCCACCTTTCAAAAAAGCGCATGAAGTGCCTAATTCTCCGCGCCTCTACGCCGCACACTTCGTTTTGTTCTCCTAGACTTTTTCTTCGACGCGTCTGTTTCCGTCTATGTAGCGTCAGATGACCTGCCTCGTTGTTCATAGTTAACCCGTTCATAGTTAAATCCCACCTTGAAAGTCAGCTCGTTCAACAGCACGTCACGAAGTGCTCGTTCTTTGTAGGCTTCGAGCTCCAGGTCCTCCTCCAGGGAGTCCTGATGCTCCGTGCTGCCCGAGTCACTGTTGTGGCGGGGCTGGCGGTGCCTTAGAGCTGAGCTGATCATTGCCAGATGCATTGTGTCCTTAGCGGCCTCCACGGATGCTCTATCCAGCATGAACTGCTTTACTCGCTCTATATTTTTGGCGCTCCTGAACTTGCTGGTCACAAGAGCTTGGAGGTGAGCATCTGTATCAAACAGAGGCACATCCGAGTCGTAGAAGGAGTCGTCGTACTCATAGTTGTGCTTGCCGTCCATGAAGAGGCGCTTAAGCGATGCGTATAGCGCACAATGCTTATTGACATCAAAATCAGGCTCGTGCTTTCTCGACAAAAGACCCGCGAGAAGCACGTCCTGCCAGTTGGCCGAAGTTTTCAAGTCTTTCAACACCACAGCCTGCTTTGGATCCAAGAGGCGCTTGAGCACCGGTGCGAGCCGGCTTGCTAAACGAAATGCCATGTTTTTCACGACAGCAGAGCTGTCCAAGCCCAAGGTGTTGGAGCTGTCGAGGTTTGCAGAGCGGAGCTTTCTGCGGATCGTCCGCAGAAGCAACGCATGTGTCTCGTTCACCAACGCCACTCTGGCAGGCGCCTTTCGGGGCCGTTTGTGGCGCACCCGGAGCCGCGAATGCTGGTGGCGGAAAGCGTAGCCCAACAAATCGTCCTTGCAGCCCACCTCCACGGCCTGGCTATGGCCCGAAACGGCCTCGGGCACAGCTCCAGGCGCCGAGGTTTGCTCTGGCAGGGCGTGCGGCTCAGGCGGGTCTTTGTGTGTAGATTCGTCGCTAAACACCCAGTCGGAGCGTAAGAAAGAGTCCTCGTAGACGTTTAGGAACAGAGGGTCCAGACTGAGCGCTGGATGTTTTGGCCAATTGGCCCAGGCCACGCTGGGGAAGACCGGATTGACCCGATGGAGGAGGAAAGCCAGGTAAAGATGGAGCAGCAAATCGTGGCGCTGGGCTGTTTCAAGGTCCTGGACGATGTTTTTGAAATCGGCGAGCTGGACGTTGCGCCGCTCGGCCGCCTGTCTGCGGAGCTCCTTTTCCGAAGGCATGGTGGTTTTATGGTGGTGATATGGCGGTGGTGCTTATGCCTTGATGTCTTGATGTGCCGCGATGATGAGCTATCATCGTCTGCAGGCGGCGCGAGGAGGCAAGAAAAAAAATCCACCCTTTCTCATCCGTCTTCTTCTCTTCTCTTCTCCTTTCTCTTTCTCCTTTCTCTTCAGCTGTGGCAAATCTGGTGACTTGTTATAGCTGAAGAGAACGCGAGAACACGAGATCGCAAGAACGCAAAACGCAACAGTGCAAGAGCCCAATAAAGTCCTCTCCCACCACAATGCAAAAGTACCAGACCTCTTTTTTGGACCTCGCCTTGGAGTCCCAGGCACTCAAGTTCGGCACCTTCACCCTCAAGTCGGGCCGGACCTCGCCCTACTTCTTCAACTTGGGCCTCTTCAACACCGGCCACCTTTTGTCTGCGTTGGCCACGTCCTACGCGCAGGCTATCCTCAGCTCGGGCATCAAGTTTGACATTCTCTTTGGTCCAGCCTACAAGGGCATTCCGTTGGCTGCTTTGACCGTGGCCAAGTTGGCCGAGCTCGATCCGCAGAACTACGGGCTGGTGGGCTACTCGTTCAACAGAAAGGAGAAGAAGGACCACGGCGAGGGCGGATCCATCGTTGGCTGTGACTTGGCCGACAAGTCTGTGATGATCATCGACGACGTGATGACCGCCGGCACGGCCATCAACGAGGCCTTCGCCATCATTGCTGCCGAGAAGGGGCACGTGGCCGGGTGCATCATTGCGCTCGACAGACAGGAGACCACGCCCGACTCCAAGAAGTCTGCTACGCAGGCCGTGTCGGCCAAGTACGGCATTCCGGTCACCACCATTGTGACGTTGTCCGACATCATCACTTACTTGAAGGACAAGTTGTCGCCCGAGAACTTGGCGGCCGTGGAGAACTACAGAAAGACGTACGCTCCGCAGGAGTAGTCTTGTATTGACTCAATCAATTATACAACACATCTGATCATCACTGGTCTTTGAAGATTTATTTTAGTCTTTTTCAACTTCTCTTGAACGTTTTTTCTTCATCTCCTCACCGCTCTCCTCACCTCTTCCGCTCTTTCTTTCCACCATTTTTTCACGTCTTCTCCTTATCCCCGGATTTTCATCACCTTCTTCTTGGGGACCTTGGGCGCCTTGGGGGCGTCGGGCGTCTCGGGCAACGGGTCGTAGATGGCCTTGGTCATCGGGTGCTTCAACGTCAACGGCGACTGCACAGGCGCAATGGTGTTCATCTTGAAGCCCTTGACCTTGGGCAATTCCTCGGGCGTAAAGTTGTCCTCGTACTCCTTGGGGTACGGAATGCCGCTCAGCTTGCCCACGCTCATCAACGTGGTTGGGTTCTTTTTCAAGAAGTCGGCGATGGCACGGAAGAGCGCTCTCTTGTTGGGAATCGCGCTGTTGGTGGGCTTGCCGTCCTCCTTCAACACCACCCGGATGCGGCCGGGGTTACCAAAGTCCTGTGGATGCGTCTTGTCCAACTCGAGAAGCACCGGCACCTTCAACACGCGGCACGCGTCGGAGATGGTCTTGGCGAGCGGGTTTTCCACGGCCATGTCGTCGGACACACGGCGACCCTGGCGGTGGCTTCTGTTTTTGTCAAAGTAGCAGGGGTAGATGATCTGGAGCTTGCGGATCTCCAGGCGCTCCTCGTCCGTGAACTTGGCGGGATCGATGATGTCTTTGGCGGCGGGGTGGGCAGCGTGATGGGCGGCCTGGCGCTGGGCCAATGGGTTGGGCTGGGGCTCTTCCAAGTCCTGAGATCTGGTGATGGTTGGCTTGTGGACCGGCGCGATGGGCGTGCGGAGCGACGGGTCAAACTGCGCGAGGTCCATGTCCATGTTGTCGATGTCGGCGTCGTCGACCTCCTCCAAAACGGGTTTTTTGGACATGCTGGAAGTTTTTGGGTGGTGGATGATTTGGGTGTGGTAAGTTTTGGTGTAGTTCGTCGAGGTGCGAAAAACCACTGCGCGGTGGAGGGAACATAGATGGAGAAAGATGAAGCGAGGAAAGGGGACGAAGAGGGGGATGGGAAACGGCGTCGCAGTAAGAACGGAAACAGAAAAAAGAAAAAGAAAACAGAGCAAAAACAAAAACAAAAACAGAGAAAAAAAAACCAGTTGACAGAAAGAAATCACAGGGCCCTCTTCGAGCCACAGGCCCCGCACGTGACCGCAGCCATATCTCGCCTGCCACCGCCTACTCACCGCCGCCGTTATGGATCTCCGAGACGTGGCGTCCACCACGCCGAAAGTGCTCAACCGATGCCTCGAGCTCCTCGAGGACCATGGCCGCCATCGCCTGCCCAATTCTCCAGCACCTGCCACGCCGCCCGCGGCCACGCCTGCCAAATACGCTTCTCATCCAGACATCAAGTACTTCAGCGCCGTCAAGGCCAAGCATCATTACAACTACCACCGTTCCAAGTTCAGCGCCGCCGCCGAGCCTTCTACTCGTCTGGCGCCAGCTACCGCCACACGCTTCGACCCGTTTCTGCGCCCGCAGTTGCTTCGGCGCATCTCATCGTTCACACCGCTCAACTGGTCGCTTCCCTACTTGCCTCCCCACCAAAGCCCCGACAACCAGTGTGAAAACTCCGCAAATCCACAAAACCAAAACGAAGCCTTGTCCGAGCTCTTTTGCGCCTCGTACGGCTGGCGCTGCTTGCCCGTGACGCTGGCCAACGCCACTCGAAACCACCTCGTGTGCACCACATGCTCCAGCCACCTTGTGGTGCGTTTCAACGCCGTGGATGAGCCGCCGGCAATTGCGGCTTTTGCGTGGGACGTCGATGACGTCCTCGAGCTCAACGCCAGCCTTGGCACCGCGTATATGCGCCAGATCCGTGACTCTGCCCACCATTCTTCGTGTTCATGGCGCAATTACCCGGTGCCATTGTCCACTACCTACTACCTGGTGCCGCACATTGCCGAAACGAACTCCGTGTTGATCGCCGAGTACGTGAGGCGTCTCCAGCGGCTCGTGCGGGCCTGGCCTGCCATGCAAGACTGCTCCCACTTTCTAACGGCGCTAGCGGCCCGCCCGGACTGTGCCGTGCCCGCCCAAGTGGTGCAATGCTCCAAATTGTTTCTTGTGGACGCGGTCCGCGACAAGGAGAACGCTGCCGCGTCGTTCGACAAGTATCCACCCTGGCTCTTTCGCTTGGCGCTTCTGGGATGGGACTTTTTCTTGCAGGACTACGCTGGCGAGCCCCATCCGCTCTTGATCTGCTCCATGTGCAACAAACGCCTTTTTCTCCGCGGAAACGAGCTGGTCCTGCGGCAAGGCTCTCTCTCCACCGGGCCTTCCCCGGAGAAGCTCCCGCCTTGCGACTTCCCGGTATCGCGCCACAGCGAAACTGACTTTTCCCACGAATATCTCCATGACGTGGATCCCGACGACCCTTTGGAGTCGGCGCAGTCCTCGCACAAGCCGTGGTGCGCCATGGTGAGCCACGTGGATGGCCTGCCGTTCGGTGACTACATGGCAAGGCTCGTGATGGCCCCGGCCGTTTCGGAAGACAACGCCGACGCTGACTTGACGCTCCCGCTGCCTGCCTGCTCCGTGTCTACCGCCCCAAAGCGAAAAGCCAGCCACAACGTCAATGAAAGCCTCGATCGTCTCGCCAAACTCCGCAAATTCTACATAGAAAGCTAGCATTACATCTTGCAAAAGAAGCTAGCGTTACATCTTGCAAAAGAAGCTAGCATTACATCTTGCAAAAGAATCTACATCTCATCTTGCGAAAGAAGCCAGCATTGTTTTCTGGGACAATGAAAGCATAGACCGTTCCGTCAACCAACTCTACAAAGCCACATCACTCGTTCTCGTCATAATTGTAGGTTTTTCATTTGGGTATTAATATTTCCCTTGGTGCATCACTCGGTGATGGCATTCAAAGGTGCGCTGAAATCCAAGATCTCAATATAAGTTTCCTCCACATCATTCTTCTTCGTTTGCACGGCTGCGACGCAGCGATCAGGGTCAAAACTCACCTGCCAGATGCTTCCAGTGACATCGGTGAGTAAGTCTCTCACAAAGCGTCCAGTTTTGATGTCCCAAAGTTTGAGCATTCGTTCGCTTCCACTCACAATTCTCAAGGGGTCGTGTTGGAAGCATGTGATGGCACTGTTGTGTCCCTTGAGCTTACTGAAGTTCTCACCGGTGCTTGGGTTCCACACCCTCAAGGTGGAGTCTGCTGCTGCCGAAACAAGATAGTTGTCAGAGAGCTCGAGAAGACCAACCAACAAATTGTGGCCCTCGAGCGAGAACAATAACTTGCCCTTCTCAAAGTCCCAAACATTGATCGACAGGTCCATAGAGCCCGAATAGCACCGCTTGGTTTTGAAGTTGAGTGCAGTGGAGTAGATCTTGTCGTTGTGGCCGACAAGAACATGTTTACATCTTCCACCATCGAGCAAGTCCCAAACCCTAACAGTAGTGTCATATGAACCTGATATGACAACGTTACCGTAGCCGGTTACAGACCTCACCGACTGGGTGTGGCCGGACAAGATGGTCACCAAATACGGGTTATTGGGGTCCTTTGAATCGTGGATCTCTGGTGTTATTATATCATCTCCTTTTTCTGTCTCGTTATCGGTGGGTAGCTTCCAAACATGCAAATTGTGGTCTCGAGACCCCGTCACAAGAAGGGGTACCTCTGGAAACATCACGGGTACACCATCGTCATTGAGACCGATTTGCACCGGGTGGAGAATATCGAGGCATCTCACGGTGGACGTGTGGCCACGAAAGACATGAGTACAACGGCCAGTTTTGATGTTCCAGATACGAACATCTCTGTCGGTTGAGCCACTCACGAGAGTGTTGGAGAAATAATTCAAGGCCCAGACGCCGCCCTCGTGGCCCTTCAAGAGCCGGGAGAGCTGGCCTGTCTTGGTGGAATGCACGTTTATCAGTTTTGCATCCACACCAGTGATGACTTTCTCTTCATCGTGTTGAAGACAAGTGACAATGTTGGAACCGTGTCCTGCAACACTAATCCGCATGGGCGTGTAAGACGGGTCCATCCATCTTTGCAATATGATGTGACGCTTTTTGTAAAGCACCTGTGCGATGTTTAGTTTGGAGCTCACGGAGCTGGAGAGAGTCCACTCGGCAATGAGCTTGGCCGGATTCGACAACTCGCGAGTAATGACTTCTGGGTTGGAAAGAAGGTTATCTCTGGTGAGCATGTAGCACCAAAGCTTGGTGTTGTTCACCAAGTTGTGCCACAGGCGGCACACCTGGGACACGGCCAACACGGACTTGGCGTCCAAAAAGGAGAGAATGTTCAAAGAGAGCTCAAGCGGGAACGCGGACAACAAGTCATGGTCGAGACTGGTCTTGACGAGCTCGCAGATGGACAGGAGCAGCAGGCGGTCCACGTGCTGCATTAGCAGAAACAAGAGGTGGGTCTTGTTCTGCGGCAGCACGAGATGGCTGAGGTTGATGATGAGATTGATGAGTTCTGTCTGATTGGCGGGCACCTTGGCCAACAGGCTCTCGAGCGCGCCTTGCGAGGCCACCTTGTCTCTGGCGGCCTGAACAGGCGACGCCAGCGGCAGTGGGAGCACCAACTGCTGTGTAGCCTGCTCGTCCATGTCCGAGACCGGCGTGGAGCCCAAAGACTGCAACAAGCCGGGTGTGCACGGGTGCACGGACTCCTCGTCGGCGGGGGTCACCACGTTGACGGACGAATGGAGATCCACCACGGTTGCTAGGCGAAACGGCGCCGAAGTCGCAGGCACAGTCTGGACGGGCACGGGCGGCTGGTCCACGGGCCCGCCGGCCGTCAAGCGGCGCTTGGGCGGGTGCGCCGTGGGGTCCAGCGGAGACTCGGAGTCGGAGATGACCATGTCGTCACCGGATTCGGTTTGAGACGTGTGCATGTCTCTATCGGAGGCGGAGTCGAGAACGGACGGGTTGCGGTAGCGCTTGCGAGACTCCTTTCTTGGCGGCTGGGCCGGGTTGGACAACAGAAGCGGCGAAAGCGAGTCGGGAAGCCAGCAGTCGGGCACAGCGCCCATGGGCTCCTGAAGCTTGGCGTTGAAGAGTGGTTTTTGGCCCAAAAGCGGAAACTGCGGCGGGTTGCGTGTCATTTGAGCGGGACTCGAAGCGACAGGGGGTGGAAGGAATTTGGCCCGGCGAGGGACGGATTTCGGCCGGGAAGGGGAGTGTTCCAGCCAGGGAAGGAGACTAGGGGGAGGCGCCGGCGTGGCTATCCAGGAAGCGGGCGGTGGGCGCAAAAAAAAAGGAGGGCACCTTGCGGCGGAAAAGCTGTGGGTTTTTATAGGCTGCGTCGGTTCCAAGGGGTGCTGGAAGGCGGGCGCAGGTAGAAAGCAGCGTGTTGGTCTGAGTGGTAGTGAGTGTTTTTTGGCCTGTACTTATCACGGCCTGATACCAAATCACGTTTCATCGCAGTGCGTGAATCGTTGAGCGAACATAGTGAAAAGCGGGTTTGGGCAAGATAGGTGAGGCGAAGCGGCTTTTGTTGGTTATTAGATTTCTGGCGAACGTCTTCAGCTTTTACTCTACTTTTTTTTTTTTCTCGTCCTTTTTCGTCGGTTGTGGCCTTCGTGTGTTCTTTGGCTCAGCGCGGCTGGGCCACGGCTGGCGCGCCAGCTGCGGGCGTGGTGTTTTTTTTCTTTTTTTCGATTCAATATTTTGTATCAATTCGGCAGTCTTTCGTCAATCCTTATCCAGTCAGCTTATCAGACTCTTCCTTCCTCGATTTCTCTTTTCTTATTCTTTTCTTCCTCTTTCTTTCTTTCTCTCTACTTATGCTGGCAGCTTCGAAACCTGTTATGTGATATGCGGACCGCGTATTTACTCTATGTTCTTGATGACAATGCCTGGTTGGCCTGGCACACACGACTCCACGACCTTGCCGGTGGCGGTGATCTCAACTTCACGACCCGTGCGAAGGTCCACACCCTGCTTGCTGCCGTGAGGGAACGAAATCACCTGGAGTGTCTCGACCTTGATCGTGGTTGTGGACTTCTTAATGTTGTCCAACACCTTGAGCAAGAGATCGCCCTCGTCAAACGTCAACTTACGGTTGAAAACGGTCTTGGGGTCCTCCTTAGCCAATCTCTGCTTCAAGAAGTTGATGAACGGCATGGCTCTCTTCATATCCTTACCGACCTTCTCCTTGATGACCTTGTTGTCGTTCAAGGTTTGTGCCTCGAACAATTGTCTGACAAGCTCAATGTACTCATCCTGCCACTCGGGGAAAGACGTGGACACAAGCAACGTCAACACAGCGGGCTTGGTCACGTCCACCTCAGTCTTACCCTTCTTGGACTTCATCACAACGCTCTCAGCCTCACGGATGGCTCTGGCCAATTCCTTGACATACTCCAATGAGTCCAACAAACCCTGTGAAACCTCCTCGCTGGCTCTTGGGAACTTGGCGGTTTGCACGGAGCCCTCCCTCTCAAGAATGTCCTTGTACAAGTACTCGGCAAAGTGAGGAGCGACTGGAGCCAACAACAAAGCTTGCACCTCGATGTACCTGAACACAAGGTCCTTGTGCATGGTCTCCACAGAGTCTCTGTAGTAGTCTCTGGCACTTTGGAAGTCGAACAAACCGTACTTGAGCGCACTCTTGTAGTTAGTGAGGCTGTACTGCTCGTATGTTTGCTCAATCAAGTGGTTCATCTCGTTCGCGAAAGCCTTGTCGAAGAACGAGTTGTAGGCGCCGGTTCTCAAGTCTCCTTGCGTAGCCTTGACCTCCTCACACCACTCCTTCAAAGTGGTCAAACGCAAGATGGCGGCGTTAGCGTTGGCTTCGTCAAAGTTGGCGTCCTCAACGGAGTCACCGGCGTCAGCCAAAGCGATTCTCGAGGCGTCAGCTCCGAACTTCTCAACAATTTGCTGCAAAGTCAAGAAATTACCGGTGGACTTGGACATCTTGGCGTTGTTCAACATCAAATGGCCGTTGGTTCTGATACCCTTGGGCCAGAACTTCTTGGGGAAGATGGCCACGTGGCAATAGATGAAGAAAGTCAAGTGGTTTGGAATCAAATCCTTACCGGACACTCTGACATCCATTGGGTAGAAGTACTCGAACTCTCTTCTCATAGCGTTCAACTGTTCGAGAGGAATCTCGGATTTAACCTCGTTGGTGTGAGCAAAGACGTAGTCGAACACCTCGTCTGTCATCAACTCGGGCTTGATGTCAAATACACCAGCCTCCTTACCGTAGTAGTCGGAATGCAAGAAACGAGCAATGGTGTAGTAAGCCATGTAGACAGTTGAGTCGGACAAAGACTCAATCAACTGACTGTCATCCCATGGACACTTGGTACCCAAACCGTAGGTTCTGGTGAGGGCCCAGTTTTTAAGCCAGTCCAACACAGACTCGAAGCCGTTTCTGGTTTCCTTGTTGTAAGTCTCCATGCCGGCAAGACACTCCAAGGCCTCACCCTTCCAGACCTCTTCACCGTAGTCGTTATACCATTGGTCCTCCAAGGAAACGATGCACTCGTCACCGGATCTCGAGATAATTTGGCCCTCAGGCTCGTTGTAGACAAAAGCCTCGCCGGCAGCAATCATGTCAGCCTTGACCTTTGGCTTAGCAGCCTCAACCTTTTCGCCCTTGTACTTACCAATGCACATGGTACCGTTGTAGAAGCCCTCCTTGTAAGCGAGCTCCTTGGCCTTGGCCAATTGAACGGCATCCTTTGGAGACTGAATCTTAAACTCGTTCACCAAGAACTCAGCACACTTGTTGCCGTACTTCTCGGTCTCGATGATAGGGATGATGTCAGTTTGGACCCACTCCCTCTCAATCTTATAGTACTCGGGCTTGTTGGCCAAGTCCTTGGTGGTGATGAAGTCATCTGGGGAGTCAGATGGAACACAGGTGACAACACCAGTACCCTTGTTGGCCAAGATGGTGTCCATTGGAAGTACTCTCAAGTCCTTCAACAAAGCGGCAGGTGGGTTGATCTTGGAACCGACAATGGCGGCACCGTTGATCTGCAAGGCAGAGGTGTAGTCACCTCTGGTAGGGGTCAACTTTTGGTAAGACATGTTTTTAAAGGCACGCTCGGTGGTGATATAGTAAACGCCGTCGGCAGCCTTGAACACACCGTAGTCGATCTTAGGCGAAACAAAACAACACGATTGGCCGTACATGGTTTCGGGTCTCAAAGTGGCAGCAACCAAGTAGACCTTGTTGACGGAAAGGTCGAAATTGTTCTCGGCGAAAACCTTTTGAGCATTCTCGGCAAACTCGGTGACCTCGATCTTGATACCAACGTACTCTTGTGGGTTCAAACCCTCACCAGATTGTCTGTCGTGGTCCAAGCATGCTTGGCCGTCTTTCTCGGAGTAGATGGTGTATCTCTCACCGAACTTGATCTTGCCTAGCTCCTTCAACTTGTTGATTTCCCAGCGAACAAAAGCGTCGTAGTAAGCGTTGGCAGGCGTGGTGACCATGGATCTTCTCCAGTCCACTCTACCACCAAAAGCAGTCACGTCTCTTTGCACCAAGGCAGGGAAGTGCTCGAGCCAGTGTTGTGGGTCGGCGAAAGCAGCAACCTCCTCCTTGGAAAGACCCAACTGCATCATGATCTCGAACTGGTACTTGCCTCTACCTTGCTTGGCGGCGGCCTTGGACTTTTTTGCGGTGAACTTGGTCACGTCTTCCTTCTTGACCTCGGCCTTTGGCTGAGGCTCCTCCTCCTCCTCGTCGGCGGCGGGAGCACCAGAGAAGTCGGCGCCGAATTTCTCGATTTCTCTTTGGATCTTGTCAGCAGAAGACTTGATGGGCATACCGGTGCAGTGGAATCCCAAAGGAAACAAGGCTCTCTTGCCGATCATTCTTTCGAAACCGGTAGCAAACTCCACCTTGGACAAGGTGAAAGAGTGGCCCGCGTGTAAAACACCGTTCATGTATGGGTAGGCCATTGTGGCGAAGTATTTAGGGTGAGCTTCTCTCAACTTCTCGCCATCTTGCTCTGGGTCCTCCTCCAAGGTAGGGGCATCGACATTGAAAAACTCGTTTTCGGCCCAGTATGCCTGGTACTTCTTTTCGATGGCTATAAGCGCATCTCTTCTGTCGGTTTTTTCCAACTTAATGGTGGCACTCATGGCGAAGCGTAAGTGTGGATGTAGTTGGGGTGAAAAAAAGATCGAGAAAAAATGCCTGGGTCCGCGCGCCAGATTAGTCACTGGTGAAAATGGCTCTGGTCTGCTTGGCTGCCGCCCCAGATGTAAAAAGAAGAGAAGAAGATTCTATTTATGTATTTTGAAACTCTATGATGAGTTTTTTATTATTTTTTGTTTTTCGGCTTTCTGTCTCAGACTACTCCGCACTGTTGTCTCCGCGCCCAGGAAGCCATACTATGTTTTCTTTCTATGGTTGTTTTTACGAGACGACTTAATAGCTTTTACATATTTGCTTTCTGTCAAGTCTTTCTTTGTCGTCTCCGGCGCTGGCTCGAGCTTTTCTGCGTAGAAGATGCACCACTGTTTCTGATTTGATGACAAAAGTAACAGAGAAAGGCAAACCACACCCATCAGAACAAAAGCCAATCTGGAACAGAATAAAAATATCCGCCAATACTTGATTCCCGCCGCATCAAAATTCCTCCATAACTAAATGTCACTGTCAAACCAAACCGGAAAACTAGCCTGCCTTTTCTACGGCAAAACCGACAGGCGCTGGCCATGTCCTGCAGAAAACCCAGATAAGATAAAGTGAGCAGGGCACCTCCACACTTTCTAGCCCCCCAGCTTTCTTTACCTACCCCGTCTTCTTCTGCCCCACCTAACGCCAAAGTCTCGAAGCGGCCAGAAATTGCCAATATTTTTAGCAAGCCCAACAATTACTATCGCAATGAAGCCCGTTTTGCTTTTGCCCGCTCTTCTTGCCCTCGCAAACGCCTTGCTCGTCCCTGAGCTCAACAATTTGGAACAGGTGTTCGAGCTTCCTGCGCAGCCAACTGCCCAGCAGCAAAATGAAAACCAACAAACTGGACAACCCAGTAGCCCTGCTTCCAGTGGCGAAAACGTCCAGTTGGCTTCCTTGAACAGGGGCTCCAACAGTGTCCCTCACCTGTACATCGTTGTGCTCAAAGACGGCTACGACGAGCAGGACTACGAGGCCCACAACCAGTGGGTTACGGCCCAGCTTAACGTCATGATGAAGAGAGACCTTGTGGGTGACTTGTGGGGCCACGCCAGTGAATACATGGCGCAGGCCCTTGATTTTATCAACATTCTGTCCTTCAAAGGCTACTCCGGTTACTTGCCCCCTCAGTTACTTAACGTCATTAGATCCAATCCTATGGTGGAGTTTGTCGAAGAGAACTCATTGATGTACCTCAACGACTTTGATGTCCAGAACGACGCCCCATGGGGTATCGCCCGTGTGTCCCAAAGAGAGTTGTCGCAGCCTTTTGCCACCGACTACCTTTACGACAACGAAGGAGGAAAGGGTGTCACTGCCTACGTCATTGACACCGGTATCAAGACCAACCACCCTGACTTCGAGGGCCGCGCTGCCTGGGGTGACCTGATTGCTTTTCCCAAGGTTCGTGTTGATGCCCATGGCCACGGAAGTCACGTTGCCGGTACCATCGGCTCTAAAACTTATGGTATCGCCAAGCAGGTTGATTTGGTCGCTGTGGGTGTCATGAACCTTTTGGGAAGTGGTACCACCTCAGACATTATCAAAGGTATCGAGTTTGCTGTTCTGGACCACCAAAACAACATCGCCTCCAAGCAAGGTTACAAGGGTGCCACTATCAACATGTCCATTGGTGGTGGCGCTTCTAAGGCTTTGGACTTGGCCTCCAACGCAGCTGTGAATGCTGGTATCCACGTGGCCGTCGCTGCAGGTAATGAGAACCAAGATGCTTGTGATGTCTCTCCTGCTAGAGCATCCGGTCCTATCACCGTCGGTGCAACTGATAATGCCGACCAAAAGGCTGAGTTCTCTAACTGGGGTAAGTGTGTTGACATTCTTGCCCCTGGTGTCGACATCACCTCTGTGGGAATCTGGCTGGAGACCCAAGTGATGTCCGGAACCTCGATGGCCGCTCCTCACATCACTGGATTGTTGTCCTACTTGATTTCTTTGCATCCAGAGCGCGAGTCTGAGTTCTCCACCGGCAACATCATTTCCCCATTGGAGATGAAGAAGAAGTTCATCAAGTTCGGCACCAAGGGAGTTATTCTGGGTCTCGACTCTGCTACGCCAAACATCTTGGCCTTCAACGGTGCCGGTGAGGACCTCTCGGAATTGTGGAGCAAGTGAGTGTTAGAAAAGCTATAGAACCAGCTGTTTGTTTGATTTTAGTTAATTTCAATTCGATGATAAATTTCTATCTACGCTTGCGGCGCATCAACATAGGCGGCATCATTGATGGAGCAGGGGTTGGCTTTTCCAGGTGAAAAAAATCACCTTTGGAGCCCACATTGATGGTTTTTCCATTGAATGAGGCCCCTTCCAACAAAACACCCGCCTTGCCCGCATCTTTGACATTAGTGAACTCCACGAGACTGACATTTTGACTGGGCTTCATTTGCACTCGCAAAACATTCCCAACAACCGAATTCAAATACTCAGTGAGTTGCTCTTGCGTAGCATTCATGTCGACATTCTTGATGCATATAGTGTTAGAGTCAATGAAAAACGAGGCAGACTTCTCTTTTGCTTGCTTCGGGTTCGAAGCTAGAATCTGGACTTGTCTGTCGTCCAAATGTAGCCCGCCTAAAGATATTGCTTCCTGAGCGGCGACATCTGTTGTGAATGTCACAAAAGCATATCCGTTATTCATGCTGCCTTTCTCTTTGTTCACATCTGAGAGCGGTAAGCTTATAGCGTGTATGTCACCAAACTTTGAAAAGGCTTGACTAATAGATTCCTCGGTGGTCTTCCTAAAGTTCAAGTTCCGCAAGTAGATTTGGTGACTTGGTGGTAGCTTTAATCTTTGTTTCCGGAGTGTTGGATTCGAAACCTCAGCTTGAATTCTGTGCCCGGAAATTTCGAGTTCGTGGAGCTTGTTTCTGACTATTTGAGCATCTTCGCTGCTGGGAAAATCCACATAGCAAAAGACACGACGGTGATTGTCGCGTTGAGATGGGAAGCGAACTGCAAGTGGAAGAGCAGAGCAGTGCTTTGCTATCAAACTCCTGATATCATCGACATTGAACTCTGGTGGATAGTTTGTTAGCCACACGGTGTTACCGAACACTCGTTCCAAATTGACCTCCCGCTCACCAAAGTACTTCTTGCTTCTCGTCAAAGCTGAAAGAACTTCTTGATCTGAATGAAACTCGAGAAGAGCAGAACGTACATTGTTGACATCGTCGATCATTAGAACAGAGAGTGGCTCCCCGTAACCTTTCAAAAACGCTTTTATGTCATTCTCGTTGGTCTCACCTGCCAAAGGCCACAATCTCACTCTGAATTGCTCCCTGCTTCTGGATGTCTCCTCTGGTTTTTTGTCGGAAGCCTTTTGTCTTTTCGAACCGGGTTCAGTAGCGGATTCAGTAGTTTCATTGACAGTAGAAACCACGTCATCTTCTTGCATCTCGTCGGTTGCGGCGCGAGATAGTTTGAGAGTTTCTTGAGCTTTCATGAGCATTTTGTTCGTCACAAATAAAGTATCCTCAGTGACAATAGACCTGAGGTAGGACGAAATTGTGGTGAACACAGCTTCAGAATCATCAAAGTCAGCAGGAGCTGATTCCCATTTCGAGATCATAAAAGATAAAGAATGACTATCGCCTGTGGACAAGAAAAGCCTGAAGCAGCATGAAAATACATTTGCGCTTGACAATTTTTGTTGTAGAAGCATTTGAGCGAACTTTGTCAATTCTTCGTCGGAGTGACGCCTAATGAAAGCAAAACTGAGTTCCACAAACTCCGTGTCGTGGCTGAAGATTTGACATTGATACTCCAATGCCTTAATGTAGGCAGCTGCGTTCACGCCAAAGCATAGTTGAACCGTGAGAACGTCCTTCGCAAGGACAAGATTAGATGAACCGTGGCACTCATTTTTTATAGCTCCACTATTGTCTATAGCAGCGATTAGCAAAGACACGTCTTTTTGGAAAGCAACCGAAAGAAGAACAGAATATGGCTCGGGACGCGTTGCATACGCCTTGCGGAAGTAGCTTAATACCAGCTGCATTGGCTGACTTGGGAAAGAGTCATACATTCTCAATTTTGAGACAGTGAAATGGACCAAATTGAACCACAGATCTTCAGCCACTTTCCAGCGCAGACCGTAGAGCAAGCTTCGGTAAAAGATCGAGAGAATGGCTGGATTTGTGCTCAGCTTGTCGTCGTATTGGGCAACCTGTTTTATGTACGACATCCAAACATCAGCATTGTCGGGATCGCCACGAATTTGGCTTTCGAACTTTTCGTAGTATCTCTGTGACCTTTCGGTTTTTCTGAAAATCTTGCTGGCAGATCTCATGATGTCCGTGTAAGCTTCCGGAAAATGCGTGGAAATAAATGAAGAATAGGCCTCGTAAGTTTCCTGTAGCTGGCGATGACAGACCAGTAATCTGTTTTCGTAGAGCGAGCGGCCAGCAGCCCAGTCTTCGCTTTCGGAGATTTGCTGGAGCAAGCGGTCAAACACCATTTGACTGTCCTGAAAGTCATCTTTGCAAAGGTTGTAGACGCGAAGAAACTCCGTTGGGGGAGGATTCAGGTGATCAAGATAGTCAGCGAAGCTCTTTGCAGTCGGGTACTCGATGGCTAGCAGACTGTAGAGCTCCTCAAGTTCCTCCTGTTGATCTTCGCCGGTAAATTCACGTTGGATAGCACTCTTCCACAGGGCAATATCAGCTTGTGTGAGCGGATGAAAAAGGCGTCTTGTTTTCCAGAAGGCGCTCAGAAGCGAGGAGCGGTTGGAGGATAGCAAAGAGTCGAGCCGGCCACCCGCCGAAACGTCATATGGGTTCTGACGATACGCTGCCTGGGCGGATTCTATTAGTTGCTGTGTTTGTTCGTCCATTGGCGCAGCAGAAGACGGTAGTAGCAATTGAAAGTTAGTTGAAAACAGTTGAATGGAAAAGAGCTGGTTTGAGTTGCCACAGGTGAACGGCCGCTATCTGTGGAGAAAGCACACTTAATGATGGAGATGGCGTGGATGGCACAAAGTGATGGTGGGGAGCGGGGACGGTATGAAATCGCGAGATGAGCATCGGATAGGCCCTAGCCAAGAGGACCTCAGCAGATTCTTCCGCCAAAAATCCACCGCTGAAATTGACTGACAGCGTCATAAGCACCGTGAGGACGTCCACAATGAACGCCAAAACGTATTTGCAGTCTTATGGCTGGGTTGAAGGCGAGGCTTTGAAAAAAGGCGGCTTGAAGCGGCCCATTCTTGTCAAGCACAAGAAAGACACCAAGGGACTCGGCTCGGACGGAAACGACGCCGACCAATGGTGGGAAAATCTTTTTGATGGCCAGCTAAAGAATTTGGAGGTGAGTTCGGGCGCTGGTGGTGTGACATTTGAGCAGAATGCTGCGGCCGTTTCTGACCACATCCGCAAGGCCGATTCTCCGCTTTACAAGATGTTTGTTCGCGGAGAGGGCTTGGCTGGCACAGTCGGAAAGACTTCTAATGCCTATGTGAAGAGCGGGGACGTCAGCGCCTCTGCTGCCCTCAAGCACGCCGAGAACATGACGCAGAAAGAAAAGGAGAAGGGGGAGAAGAAGGAAAAGAAGGAAAAGAAGGAAAAGAAGGAAAAGGAGAAGCCGAAAAAGCTGGAAAAGCTGGAAAAGCCTAAAAAAAAGGACAAGAAGGAAAAGTCTCAAAAGAAGGAGAAGGAAAAATCTGAGAAAAGAGATAAAAAGGAGAAAAAGCACAACGAACTAAACACGAAAAAAGATAGAAAAGAAAAGAAAAGCCCGAGCGAGAAGAAGGACGAAATAGACAAAACAGACAAGAAAGACAAGAAAGACAAGAGAGACAAGAAGAGAAAGGCGGCTCTGGAAGACCGCGCCCACAAGCGCCAGAAACACAGTTGAGCTCCGTACCATACACCATCCAAATCACACGCCCATAGGTTTATAGAGCAAATTCGGGAATAAAGATAATCAGTTCAAACGAAAGGCTTAAAAGTGCACCGGTACATCGGTCTGCGGCTCGGCGCTACTCATGTGGATTCGCGCGTCGCTTGATAAATCAATAATGAAGCCTGGCCGTCCAGGCGCCACCGGCTGGCCATATACCCTCCAGGGTCCATTTTTTGTGATCCCTTTTGTTTTTGTGTACTTTCTTTTGGTCCACCGCGGTTTTCGAGCTGTTTTTTTGTGGTGTGTCGTGCTCAACGGAGCCGTGTTTGGTTGTTTCGTGGTCCTTGTCCTTTGCCAAAAGACACAGTCACCTGTCGTTAAACCCATCCAAACGTTTCGTTTTTTGGAACGTGAAGCTTGGCTTTCTCAATTGTGCCATCTCAAAACCCCTGAAGCTGACTTGCGGCTCCAGGCCGTTCCTGGCCATGCGCTCGTCTCAAAGTCGCTCAGTGCAATGTTTGAAATGATCATAAGTGAATTCGTTGATCTGTGGTTTGTCAAAGTCGCAGATGACACATTATTCACTGATAACATCCGCGTGGAATTCAAAAACATCGTCAACCGCGTCGCCGAAAGATGCTCTTCGATAGATGTGCCTCGCCTTTTGACCTTCAAGATCTTGCCGCTTCTCACGGATCACTACGCCGAATTTGAGTCTTCCGTGTTTCGGCAAGAAAACAGGTACTCTTTGGAACACAAACTCGCCGCTGCTTTGCGCTACAACAAAGGCGTATTGCACCGTGGAGTGTCACTCTCTGTGTCCCGTGCGGATACCGCTCGAGAGAAGGCCTTTTTGAGAGACAGAATGGATGTTGTGCTCCCATTACTTCTCTCACCAACAGAGAGAGACTGTAAGCCGCTCAAGCTACTTTTGCGTGAGTTATTGGCGTGCACGGTGCTCGATAATGTGTTTGATGTTCTCAGCGAGGGTGACTTTTTCAACCAGATGATCGTGAGGCTCATAGGTGCTAATTTGAAGCATCGAAATCAGGTGCGCAGACTTCGGGAGGCTTTACAAGCCCATACCTCAGGGCTGAAAAGTGCAAACGAATCGGTCTTATCCCGCGTACCGCCGCTTGTTTCGCCGCTTCTGGCACCAACTGTTTCCAAATGGATAGATGCTCTTGAGTCATGTTCCCCGGAGGAGCATCTTCTTTACCAGCAGCTTATTGAAGATGCTTTGGTTTCATTGGACGCCTCCTCTGACACACACAACGCAGATGCGGCCACCTTGAGGGAACTTCTCAAGGTTTCAATGAAACCAAAAAGAAACCTGGAAAAGCACGCATTGGAAACCATTGTCACAAACCCGGAGTCAGCATCAGTTTTCAGAGAATTTTTAAGACTCCACAAGCGCGAACAACTATTGGACCTTTGGCAGCGCATCGATCTGATTAGAGCCCCTCTAGAGAACGAGTCTCTCGGAAACATACCCCTACATTTGGAGTTCACGAACAAAGACGACATCCAAGAGATTCATGACCGCTTTTTTAAACTTGATTGTCTCCCATTACGCCCAAACACTAGGCTGGCAGTGGAGAACTACATCAATGATTCCGACCACAAAAATCCAGCCCTTTACAAAGATGCCAGAACCGCCATTCTTGATCTTCAGCATGACATTTTGCAGCTATTGCAAGAGAAGTTCTACCCCAAATTTGTGAGCTCAAATAGGTTCGGTGATTTAGACCGATCGGCTAAACCAGAGAAGATCCGTAAGCGAGTTGCCTCGGCTGCATTTCCACTTACAAACTCACAGGTTTTAGAAGATGAAAAAGAGTCGCTCTTGGACCCAACCGTCATACAAGCGGTGGAGTCTGCTTTCGAAAAAATCATGACTACTTCAACATTGAACGAATTCTCCAAAACCCTGGGAGCAGTTCAACCGCTTTTTGAAGATGTTCCTTTAGAGTTTCCATCACTTGAGCCAAACTACGAGAAACAAAGTAATAGATTGTCCGCTCTTTTCGAGAATGATTCAGATGATATCTCAGATGACAATTCGATTGTATCTGCGTCAGCTGGTCTGACATCTGATCTTTCAACGTCACAAGTGACAAACCTGGAAATTCTCTTGGCTGCACCCGGCGATCTTAAACTTGCCGAACAGATAGGTGCTTTGGAAAACGACCTCATCAATTTGGAGAAACAAAACGATATTCTTGCTTCCTTGATAAAAAAAGCAGAACTCACGAATAATATCAGCGAGCTCAAAATTCTCAAGAAATCAAAGACCAGTTTGGAAAGGGAGATCAATTCCAAAGAGCTTCAAATGCAGCAGTTCGTTGTTCAAGAAAACGAGAATAGTTTGTTTGGAAAGTCACTGGTCAAAATTCAGTCTTGTGTCGTTGCAAGAGACGAAAGTATTCCATACGTGCTTTACATCATAGAGATGCAGAAGTTTTCAAGTGATGATCCAACGGAGATAGTTGCTGGATGGGTTGTCGCTCGCCGCTTTAGTCAATTTCACAAATTGAATGAGTATTTGAAAAGGAAATGCTCTGCTGTCGGTGATCTCAAATTCCCAAAGAAGTCAGTCCCTTACTTAAAGTTCAATAAGTCGCAGCAGATCGAACTCCGGAAGCCAGTCTTGGAAAAGTACTTGCAGAGCTTGTTGAACATTCCTGAGGTTTGTTCGGATTCAATTTTTAGATCATTCCTCTCCTCTGAAAATTTTAGTTTCAGTAAGTCAGAGATGAAGCAAAGTAACAGATTTGAAGTTACACTCAACAAGTTTTACCAAGACATGAGCTCACCAATTAGGTTGAACTCCGATGAAAATACCTCACTCGAGCTGAAAAAGGAGATTCTACAAAACATCAAGGAAATGGAACGCGAGATTAAGCAGTTCGACGAACTTGAAAGTAACAGCGGTCGCATACCCTTTGTCAAACCAATCACGGATTTTCTTCTCACAGTGTTCTCATTGAGTAAGTCCAACTGGCTCAGAGGACGAGCAATATTGATCATTTTGCAACAAGTCTTGGGTTCCACAATTGAAAACACGATTACAACACAAGTAAATCAACTCATCTCACAAGAGACCAAATTGGCTGAAGTTGTGAGTGCGTTATCTAAAATGCTTTTTCCCGATGGGAAGTTCCGAGAATCTCCTCAAGCTCGAACCAATTCAGAACAGGCACAAACGAGAACTGAGGCTTTCATGATCATGAAGATATTTATGAACGAGACCTTTTCACGGATATTTGGGTCTCAAAATACCAGCAAGGCGTGCAATAGTCTCTTGGAATTGATACAAAACGATTTTTTGAACAAACACTTGATGTTTGAAATACTCGACGTCCTTCTTGACTCGCTATTTCCTGAGCTTGAAACGGCCGTGCGCCGATAGTTACGTCTTTTAATTCTAGTATCTTTCGATTAAATAATCTATTATGTACATAATGATGCATCCTTCCCAACAAGTTACTCCTCTGCTTCATCCTTCGACTGCTTTTGAACGTAATCCACGGCAAGAGCCTTGACACGAGCAACGGTTTGCTCAGTACCCTTATCCTCCTCGAATGCGAGCCACTTGGAGAAGAAAAACTTGGCTTGCTTTCTGGACAACTTTTTGGTGATCACTCTCTCGAACAAAGCAACAACCTTCTCGCGGTCGCCTTGCTTGATCTCTTGGTCGATGTAGACATTCCACAAGTCAATTCTCTTAGGCGCATCGCTGATCAAACCTTCGAACAAAGATCTACCCTGTTCTGCGTCACCCTTCGAGAATTCGAGCTGACCGAATTTGCGGACCACCTCAATATGATCTCTCTTAGGCAACGATTGCAAGGAGCGGGCCAACACCTGGTGTGCCTCTTCTGTTTGTTTCCTTTCCATGAAGTAAGAGCCAAATTGGACCCACACAGTGACGTTTTGACCGAACTTCTTGCACATGACATTGAACAAGTCCTCGGCCTTGTCGAACTTCTCGGACAACTGGTAGATGCCGATCAACTTCTGGTGCATGGCCAAACTGTCCATGTATTGTGTCGCACGTCTGAAGGCTTCGGTCAAAGATTCGTCAGAGCCGAAGCTGTTCTCCAAGTTAAGAATAGCGATCCAGATGTTCATCTTCTCTTGTTCCTCGCGGTAGTTAATGGTCTTCAAGGCTCTCTCAGCGATTTCTCTTGACTTCTCAATCTCACCAAGTTGCAATTGGAAAGACATGTAGTTCATCCAGAGAATGGAAGAGTCTGGGTTACCAACAAGCAAACGCTCAAAGTCACCGACAGACTCTGGAGCTCTGGAGTTGATGTCAGCCGTCTTGTCTTGAACCTGCTTCTTGCCCTTGCTTCTCTTCTTCTTCTTGGCCTGGGTGAAATCAGCTTGATCTTCGTCATCAGAAGAATCAGCTTCGGCCTGGTCCAAAATGGAGGCTGTCCAGTCGAAACCATTCGCGGACAAACCGCTCAAACTATTGGATTCACTGGCACCTGACTCGGCGTTTTCGGCCTCCGAATGTTCGTCCTCACTCTCATCGAAAGCTTCCTCCATAACCTCGTCCTCTTCGTCCTGGGCGGACTCTTCCTCAGCGTCGGACATCTTTGTGTCTTCATCATCAGCAATGTCGGTGAAGTAAGAAGCCTTCATACCCAACGAGAGTTGCCTTTTGTCGGCGAAAACCTTCAAGACCTTGACCTTGACACGGTCACCCTCGCTGAAGAAGTCAGCAAAGTTGTCCAATCTGTTGTCAGAGATTTCAGACTTGTGACAAAGACCACTGATGTTGGCAGTGCCGTCCATCTTAACAAACACACCGAAATCGGTGACACGCATGATGCTACCGTCGAAGATCTGGCCCACCTCCAACTCCTCAAAAGTCTTGAAGCTGGTCAAGTCACCGTTCACCTCGCTCTCCTTCAAAGTCATCAAGACACGACCTTCGGCCTTGCATTGTGTGATTTTACCAGTGATGCTTTGAAATGGCTTGAAGAACTTCTTCCAGTCAGTCAAGTAGGCGTCGGAAATGTCTGTGATTCTCACCAAAGCGTACAAGTGGTCACTCAATGCGATGGAGAGACCGTTGTCATTGATGGATTGAACGAAACCCTTCACAAGCATTCCTCTTTCAAGTTGATCGATAGAAACCAACAACTTGTCCTTTGCGATCTTTTCATTTCTCAAATTGGCAGAGAGTTTTCCGGACTCCTTGACTTCAACGATTTTTGCAAGAACAGGCTTGCTGAGCTGGTAAACTTCTTGCAATGATTGATCGAAGTCGTTCAATGCATCCGTGATGAAAGAACTTACTACAACTCTGTTTCCGATCTCAACCAAGACACTGGAGGCCGTAGTACTGAGAACAACACCTGGGTAGCTCTTGCCAACTTCAACCTGCTCCAAGCTGAATATCTCAGTGTCTCTTGCACTCAAGTAAATTCTTCCGGTCTCGGTTTTCTTGACTTGGAGCTTGAGAATGTCACCGACGCTGAAAGCAGACTCCTCCTTGGAGTAGTCCTCTGACTTGTTCGAAAGATTGTAAAGTGGAACATCGAAGGAGAGACCAGGAACGACAGTCACATAGGCGTATTTTTTAACAAATTTGTCGATAATGACGGTTTGAGTCGATCCGACATCATCGGCGCCCAAAGTGGGAGGAACGTAGATACCAGTCTTCTTGTTCAAACTGAGCTCGACTTCGGTTTCGTTGGAGAAAGAAGGGACAGTGGTGAATTTGCCAATGTTGTCATTAAAGTACCCAATGACTCTAGCATCAACCTCTTGGCCAACCTCGTAAGAAGCAAATGGGTTTTTGGATAACTTGGCTGAACACTGGGTTGCATGAACTCTACCGAAAAGGTTGTCAGCCAACTTGACACGGATATAGTTGGCCTCGATAGATTCAATGACACCATTAGTTTTCACACCGTTGGCAAAATCACTAGAAACACGCTTCGACTTGTCCAACGAGTTCTTTAACTTGATGGTCTTGTTTGCCTTAGGAGTAGAGGCCTCGTTGAGTTGCAACAAGAACCTTTTGTGCTCGTCGTCGGTCTTGACAACATCACATGCAATGGATTGGAACTTGTAGAACTTCTTCAGCAAGTCCTCGTTCTTGTCAACGTGTGCATCTCTAGGCAAAACCAAACCGGTCAACTTTCCTGCAAAGGAAACAAAAATACCCATGCTGGTCACAGATTTGATGTAACCAAAGATGGTGGTTCCGATGTGGATATCCTCGTAGTGCGATGGGAATGCATCACTCTTGACAGAGTAGATAAGAGACTTCTTGGCGGTGACAGTCACAAGTCTGTTCTTGTAGTTTTTGTCAAGCACAAGAACTTCAATGGTGTTCCCAACCTTGGAAGATTTGTAGATGATTCTGTTTTCCTCGTAGTCGCCGTCCGACAAGTGACCGGTGTAGATGATACCACGGACACCAGAGTCGCCGAGCTCCACCATGATGGCCTCCTTGGTCTTTTCACTGATGGTAGCATTAATGATGCTCTTACCCACAGCGAGCTCCTCGAGGTATTTTCCTTGAGCGGTTGTGAGTTCAGATGCTTGGCGCAAAGTGACAGAGATTTTGCCCTCCGCGGGAGAAACAGACAAAATTCTGACATTGATGACTTGACCCTCCTTCAAAAAGTTCTCTGCCTTCTCCACAAATGTCTCTGAGATTTCTGCCTTGGGCAAGTATGCTCTGAGCTTGCCGAAGAAAGACACGACGGCGCCGCCGCCAACAAATTTTTCAACAATGGCAGTGCTCTTGAAACCGGGCGACAAGCTGTCGATGGAGCTGACAATGGACTCTTCGTCCATGTTGACCAAGCTCTTTCTCAAAGTCACGGACAATCTCTTGCCGTCGTTGGTCAAAATCCGTCCCTTGACTGTGCCACCGACCTTGAACTTTCTTTCAGGGTACACTAGCTTGATGTCGGACATGTGCTTCTCAGGAACCAACGCTTGAAACTCACCGAAGATCTTGACAAGAAGACCCCTTCCGCCGGGCAAAATCTTCGTGACCTCTGCAGAAGAAAAGTACTCTCCCACAGGTATGCTTTGGACGGATGCAAATTTGGAGTTGATGACTTGCGGGTTGAACGTCATGATCAAGACATTGTCGACTTCGCTGAAACTCAACACTCTGGCTCTGTGGCGCGAGCCAATGTTATAGTCAATGTTCACGTATTTTTCTGGGTCGATATTACGCTTGTGCACCTGACCAACAAAGTCACCGTCAAGCTTGACGTAGATAAATCTGGCGTCGCGGCCAATGACCTCCACCGGGTCGTTGAAGACATAGCCGGCAGGGTATGCACTCAAAGGCTCTGTGTTGAGAGAAGATTGCAATTCGAACACTCTGGGAGCTCTGGACAAAATGAACTTCTTCTCTCCCTCCTTGGTGATAATTCCGACAACTCTCAGTCTCACATTGGCCCCCACACCAAAGCTGTTCTTGAGGTTGTCGTAAGAGTAGCTTCCAGCATGCGGAAGCGAGAAGGTACCGTCAACCATTCCGAAGACACGGGCGGCCACACCATTTTCGTAGACGTTGCTCACGAGCGCGTTCACGATAGCACCGGGATGCACTGCATCGATCGAGGTGATGGTGTCGAGGGTCGTTTTTTTGTTAACATTTTCGTTTTGCACGGGCCTTAGGGTAACGGCACGGGACGTTTTGTCGGCAATGGATGTCAAAAGCACCTGGCCGGGCTTGAAAGACGAAACTGGGATTTTGGCCTTGCTGAGCTCCTTTTTAGGCAAAAATGCCTGAAGACTGCCGGTGGCAGCCGTACAGAGCACACCGTGGTCTTCGATGGAATGGACAGAAACCTGTAGCACGTTACCGGCGTAAAGATCATCCTCCTCCATGGCCGAGTTAACCTCCTTGGGCTCGACGGTGAGCTTAAGCGACTTTTGCTGCTCGTCCTCGGAAGGCATCACCTTGGCACGGAGCCACTGACCGGGCGTGAAGAGCTCGGCCAAGTTAGGAAGCTGTGGCTTAAAAGAAGCGCCGGTGGTCACGCCCTCTTCGTCGTCCTCCTCGTCGGAAGACTCCATGGCGGCCTCGTAGGCCTCGACCTTTTCGGTGAGCTCGTCACTGATTGCGGTGATGGGCACCAGACCGAACAAGTTGTTTCCGATGCACAAAATGAGGTGGAGCTTGGCGATCTCTGTGATTTGGCCCAACACCTCTGCGCCCGGCTGCAACACGGCCATGGTGAACGACTCGATTTCGACTTCTGGAGTGGACTCGTCATCTGCCTTGCCGCCCTTGGTCTTCTTGGCCTTCTTGTGCTTTTTGTGAGGACGATCAGCGTCTGGCTGCGCTCTCTTGGTGGAGGAAGCTTGCTCAAACAAGACGTCCTCGGTGGCCTTGTTAGCAATGGTCTTTTTTTCCAAGGAAGACAAAGCAGACCCGCCTCCTCTGGGGAAGGAGACCTCACTGCTGCTGAGTTTCGATTGTGAAGCAGAGTCCATTGTGGGTGGGGAGGAACAAATTATGATGAGAAAAAAATCAAGAGATGAGAGCTGCGCGCGCGCGTGCAGGACGCACGGTGATGAGATGCCCAGCGGCGGACTGGAGAGACTATGTACTAAATGAGGCGTTTGTACTGATGCGAGAGTTTTCGTGCTGGCCACTTCACTTCCGCTTTTTCTTGACCTGCTTGCGCGGCTTCATGATCACCTGGCCCTCCTTGATGTCGTCCGGCTGATCCTTGAACTTTTCCTGCAGCTCCAAGTAGAACATGAGATCCTTCACCTGCTCCGTCAAGTCTTCATTCTCGGCCCGGAGCTGGTCCACCTGCTTCGACAAGTACTCCACCTTTTCCGAGAGCCCATTGTTCAAAGCGTTCGCCTCTTTGAGCTCCTCCGTGGCCACTCGTAGTGATACTTCTTTGATGTCTGCCTTTTTCTTCAACGCCGGCACGATGTTTTCATTCACCTTTTTCAAATTGAGAGAAAGTTCTTCCACTTTGCGCTCAAGCTCCGTGGGGCGCCGGCTGCTTGAGCTGTGCTCGCTGACAGAAGACCCCCGCCGGCCCCACAGTTTTTCTCTCAAGAGAAGCTCGTAGTACTCCTTCTGGCTGATGAGCTGCGAAAGCAAGAGATCCGAGTACTCGCGGCTTTCGTCGGCCTCCTTGGACGACGGCTTCTCCGTGGCTTTCTCCGGGAACTCCACAATCTTGCCCGTTTCACTGGTGATCAAGCGGTGCACATAGCGGTCGCCAGCGTAGTCCCACACTCGCGACGACGACATCTCCATGGCGAAGCAGTGGCCCGTTTCGATGAAATGCTTGAGCGAGTGCTGCTCCGGCGCATACCTGCTGCACCCGAGATGGCCACACACAAGGCACACCCATAAGTTGTTTGACACATTACATTGCATACACGGCTCGCTAGACGAGGAGCCTGCAAGAAGGATGGACAGCAATTCCTGCTGCTGGTGCATGTGGGTGTTGAGCTGCAGTAGGCGGCGGACAGAGCGGCGAATTTGCTGGTTGGACACGTCGTTGGTGTAGCGGCAAACAGGACACGTATCGTCCCGCCACTTGCGCAAGCACTGGCAGTGGAACGTGTGCTGGCACGGAATGGTGAGAAGGCCCGAAACCTCGTGGTCTAGGCGCTCGAGGCAAACCGGGCACGTCGGGAGCTCCACCTGCAACTTTTCGAGCGCCTGGCCCGGCAGCAGCAGCGAGTCTTGCGGAACAGCCAGCAATGCGGTGAACGGATCCAGAAGTAGAAACGGAATGAGCGATTCCGTGCTCGGAAGCGGGTCAGAAGAGTGGTCAAAGCGCACAGACTTGACAAACACAACGTGGCACGTTTCGGGCTCCATGGAGCTGAACGGCTTGCCGTCAAAGTGGTACTGAAAGTCTGCCGCCTTGATGGCATCGCTGAATTTCAAAAGCACCAAAAAGCGGTTGGGCTTGTCACTCTTCAAGATCCGAACGTGCGTGATGTAATCCATGTAGTGATCTCCGATGTAGCCCAAGAGATCCGTGGCGGTGAAGTAGGTGGGCACGGCGAGAATGGACACGATCGTGTCGCTTCCCGGGCCCTGGGCGGCAACATCGTGGGCGGTTTGTGGCTCGTTTTCGAAATCTCGGTATAGTCTGATGGCTCCATTTCCAAGCAGTCTGGCACGAAGGGGCTCGTGGGCCAGCAAAGGGTCTTCGGACATTGCAATTGAGTTGAAGCCAGAAACGACAATTTCAGAGCAGCGGTAGTCGCTCACGGGAGCTGGAGAGCCGTCACAGTCGCTTTGTGGCTGGATATCAATGACCAAATGGTATGAATCGGTGCCGATCATGATGGAGGAAGAGTGCGGCGCGCGCGGGCAGAAAAGGTGGGGCCAGCTGTGGTGGATTTGGTTTTTGGTTTTTGGTACTTTTGACACGATTGGCCATTTTTGAAGAAGAACAATTTGTTTGAACAATACTTCGAGAAAGAGTTTTTTTATGGAACTTGTGAAGAGGGTGAAGGCGGTGATTTGCAAGGCAGATGCCCAGGTGAACAACAGATTTAGGCACGCGCAGGCGGTTCTGAAATAGTTAAGAATAGTATACATTGTGAAGCAGGAGATGAAACGAAGTAACTAAGAGCTGTTTGTTTTATCTAGTAATGTTTCACATAAAGCCATAGCTAAAAGCATTAACAACAAGCAGAAAGTGTATGTATTATACATAATCTGCTGCATTATACTTACTGCACCATCTAAACTAGTCATTTTGAATAATGGAGCTGAAGATGCTACAAATATATATAGGAAAAATCTGTGGATTTTCTCACTTTTCTCCTTTCTAAACACGAGCCATATATCTTTCAGCGCCTTTAGTGGAGAAAGTGATATATAGGTTATTGTATGTCATAGCTATGGCATGCCAACTCCCAGGCTGGCGATTGACTTTACGCGGCAGGTATAAAAATCAATCAGCTGTAACTATTTACCGCAGTTTTGGGGTTTCTAAGTCAGCCAACCGCAGTCGGCTCAAGCGTTCTAACAACCACGTCACGAAGTTGGGCAACTCTAACTCTAAAAGCAGTAAGCAGCAGCTCTTCACCGCAAGTTCAGGCAGCGACAACTTTTTGTCCAGCAGCGGTATCTTTAAGTCCAGCAACGACAACTTTTTGTCCAGCAGCGGCATCTTTAAGTCCAGCAGCGGCTTCTTTTTGTCCAGCAGCGGCTCCTTACCACCTGCTCAGCTGCCAGGGATTGCGCCCAACTCTGCTCCGCCCTTCTGCCATCTTGTTTTCGACTTTCTGCCGCCACACCCTTAAATCCCGTACTTGCTCATGTCAAAGTCTGCGAGCGTGCGGAGAATCTCGCCGCCGCTGGGGAGAATCTCGTGCTCCTGGCCATTCATCTCCTTCAATGCCCCCGGATGAGGAATCCACACCACGTGAGCATTGGCGTTCCGGCCCGAGTGGACGCCCGGAATGCCGTCCTCAAAAATGAGGCACTCCTCGATGGCGATCTCCTCGGCGCCCTGCTCGCGCCGCTGCCTATTGATGGACTCCAAGCAAACAAGCCACACATCCGGGCACGGCTTGCCCCTACCGGGCGCCACACGGGCATCGTCGCCGGTGACCACGTGACCTTCAAACATGTCGAAAGCTGCCTCGTGGTGGTTGGTCTTGCGGCGGAAGTTGACCGTGTTCGAACCCGTTCCAAGGCCAATGGGCACGCCTTTGGCCTTGAGTGCCTGAAGAAGCTCCAACGCGCCCTCCAACCAGTCGCTCTTGGCCCAGAGCGAGGCCAGAATCTCGTTGGTTTTTTTCATAAACACATCCGGCTGCTCTTCGATGCCGTAGTGGGCTAATAAGCGGCGCGTGGCATCCGGGCCTGGCCGGCCCTGGAGATCGAGCTTGATGTCCCACGTGAGCGGGCCCTTGCCGTACTGGGCCAACGCCTGCGTGGCGGCCTCGGTGTAAATGTCCTCTGTGTTGAGAAGCGTGCCGTCCAAGTCGAATAGACAGGCCTTGATTGGGTTCATGGTGATGTGGTGGAGAATGGTGATGTAGTAGAGCTTGTGCTTAATGGCGCGCGCGGCTAATGGTATTTTGGCCTGTTGCTTCAGACCGTCTACATTTTTCGTAGTTCTCGTTTGTATTTCTTCGGTGAATTGTGATATGTTCTTTTATTTTTGATTTGTGTTTTTTCTTTGCCTTCCCGACTCTCATTTCCTCGCCTTTCGTCTAGCTTTTGCCCTTTCTTAACCTCTCACCTTCTTCTAAGCTTCTGATCTTTCATCTGATCTTTCTCCCAAACTTTCATCTAGTTTTCGAATGACCTTTCTTCTAATGTCACCTTACTACTGAACTCTCAAAAAATCGTTTTTTTAATCTACTTTGGGAGTTTCACACCTTTCTCTCAGTCTTTCATTTGATCTTCACCTGGACCTTCTGATCTTCACCTGATCCTTCTGATCTTCACCTGATCCTTCTGATCTTCACCTGATCCTTCTGATCTTTCGGCTGACCTTTCTTCAAACCTATTTTCACATCTTCCTTTCTTCATTTGTCCTCTCTGCCTTCCTTTTCTAATCTTCCTCCCATCATTCGACTGAGTTTCTCCAGTTCCCCTTCCTTCCTTCCTCCCTTTTGCTACAATCTTCCCCTTTTCGCTGCGTCGTGTATTTCATATAATGGGCGTGGCTACAACGGAGCGTTCTTAAACAAGTACGAGATGCTCTCTCCGTTGTGAAGTCTTCTGATGGACTCCGCCAACACGCCGGAAATGTCAATGGTATCTAGCTTGGGGCACTGCTTGATCTTCTCCTCGAAAGGCACCGTGTTGGTGCACACAATGGCCTTGAGCTTGGAGCTGTTGATGTTCTTGATGGCATTGCCCGACAAGATACCGTGCGTAACGATGGCAATCACCTCCTTGGCGTTGTTTTCCAACAACACCTCGGCGGCCTTCGCCAAAGTGCCGCACGTGTCGGCCATGTCGTCCACGATGATGCAAATCTTGTCGGTCACGTCTCCCACCAAAACCATGCGTGACACCTCGTTTGCTCTGGCTCTTTCCTTGTGAATCAAGGCAAAATTCAAATCTAGTCTGTCGGCCAAGCCGGCGGCTCTCTTAGCTCCACCAGCATCGGGCGAAATAATAATGGCTTCCTTGTAGCTGACCGTTTCACGGATGTAACGCACAACGCTGGGCTCAGCGTACAAATTGTCCACGGGCACATCGAAGAAGCCCTGGATCTGCGAAGCGTGGAGATCCATCGTGATCACATGGTTGCACCCGGCGGTGGTCAACATGTCGGCCATGAGCTTGGCGGTGATGGGCGCTCTGCTTTTGTCCTTTCTGTCCTGACGAGCGTACGGGAAGTTGGGCAAAATCACCGTAATTCTTCTGGCACTGGCAGTCTTGCACGCGTTGATCATGATCAAGAGCTCGAGTACCCTGTCGTTGACCACGCCTGATCCAATTTGGCAGATGATGAAAATGTCCTCGTCTCTGACACTTTCGCCGATGCTGAAGGTCACCTCACCGGTGGGGTCTCTCTTCAACTCGGTGGGAGTGATCTTGAGCCCAAGACGGGCGGCAACCAATTCGGCGAGGCCTCTGTGGACGTCCGAGGCCAAGAGCTTGATGGAATTGGTCAACATGGGAATTGATACAGTGAGAGACTTTAGCTAGAGGATCAGTTCCTTGCTTGTGTGGCTGAGCGGTGGAGTCCGGTGTGTGGTCGGAGAAGCTTGCTTGCTGCGGAGAGTCACAATTGGTGGTTGCTTCACAAAAGTCCTTGATGGCTGAACAGCTTCCTGGCAATTTTTTAATTTTGATCTTTTTTATTCCTGTATGCGCGCGCCTCGATGGGGTGAAGAATCTAGCCAGCGAAGGAAGCAAGTCTGTCCAAACGCCTGGTCGCGCAAGTGGGCCGAGTGTAGTGGGGCGTGGAGTGGGGCCTCGTGTGGCCACAGACTGCCGCCCGTTTCTTTTATATGGCCTGCCCGTCCCCAGCCGATAAGCACTCTGCGCCGCGGATGTGCCGCGGGCCCGCCGGCAATCATCGCGATAATATCGCTGCTCCACATGCACAATCGAGCCTTCGTAGGCACGAGCCAGATTCCGCTGTTGCTGCACCATGCACAGGCCCTAAACAAGCCTGGAACGTCTGGAGGTCTAGGAGACCTGAAAACGTGGGAGCCTTGTGAAAGCCCTGGAAATGCCTTGCAAAAGCCCTGGAAATGCTCTCGAATGCCCCGGAATGCCCCGGGCAGACCCAAAGGTTATAGAACAAGCCCGAAAGCCCTAGAAGCAGCAGTGACGCCTAGAATAAGCCCTGGAAGTCGTCGTAGTCCTCCTCGTCGTTTGGCGCGTCGTTGTCGCCGGCCAATGCCTGCAAGTTCTGCTCCATGTCATCAGCCATTGGCTGGCTGTCTTCTGGGAGGTCCATGGTGTCCTTGTTCAAATCGTCGTCGTCTTCCTCCACCTCTTCTTCGTCTTCCTCGTCGTCGTCGTCGTCTTCCTCGTCGCCCTCGGGCGCTTGGTGGGGGGCCAGCTGGGCACCTTGTTGCTTCTTCTGCTCCTGCTCAAGAAGCTTCGTCAACTCTCTCTTCTTCAGGTCGAGCTGCGCCTTGAGGTTGTTGTATGTGGACTGGAACTTCATGCGCATCATCTTGTAGCTGGCCGTGGTCATCAACACCTTCTGTTTCTCTGCGGCCTTCTGGAGATCGGCGATCTCCTCCTCGAGCTTCTTGGACATCGAGTTGTCCTTCTTTCCGGGCTCGTGGTCATCGTCGTCATCGTCGTCGTCATCATCATCGTCATCATCATCGTCATCGTCGTCGTCTTCTGCACGCTCCCCGTCGCTGGACGCGTCGGCATCGTCTTCCTCGTTGCCATATTCGGACTTCATCAACACCGTAGCTGCCGTATTGTTTGACGTCGAGTCCAACGCATCCGCCAACTCCTGCTCGAGCACCGTGTCCAAATCGCCCTCGATGTCGAACTCGATCTGCTCCTCCTCCTCGTCGATGCCCGGCGTTAGCGCCGCGGTCAGGTCCCCACGATCGGCGGCCTCGCCCGTGAATGTGGGCGTTGCCGAGCGCGAGTCCGTGGCCGTGGTTCCCCTTGCCCCGTCGCCAGCATAGGGCCGGGGCTGGGCTCGCGGGTTGACGTATTCGTAGTGGCTCTCCTGCGCCTCGGCGTCTCGGCGGACAATCTCGTCCACACGCAGCTCGACGTCGGCCATGACGCGGTGGTTTGTTTTGCGTGGTCGGAAACGGCGATACACGTTTTCGAACGGCGTCGATAAGCCGTGGATGTACGCGGTGCGCGTGGGCTTGATCTCCTTATTGACAGAAATTCTGTAGAGCGGGTGGGTGTATGTGTACTCGTCAGGCACTTCGAAATCGGCCTCCATGTTGAGCTGCTTGGGGTTGATGGTGCGGAGCACTAGTAGGATCTGGCTGATGTCGATTGTCTTGAAGATGTTCTTTTTGTCCACGGTCTTGTAGAGCTCCGTGATGGTGGGCAAATCGATGAGGCGGGCCGAGTAGAGCGTCAGATTGACGTTGATCACGGCCTTGTCTCGCGTGATCCACTTGATGTTGACGTTGGAAAGGTCGCCCGTGTCCACGGCCGTGTGCACAAAGTCGAGGTTGGCGTCGTCGAGAAAACGCACGGCGATTCCTTGCTCCACGAGCGGGTCATCTTCCAAATCTGGCGCCTCTGAGTCGTAGCCTTCGCCCGGAATCCGGGTGGGCTTGATGCGGACCTTGGGCACCTTTTTCAAGATGGGCTGCGGCACTTGTGGGCTGCTCGGGGCGCCGGACGCGCTGGGGTGCTCGGGCGCCGGCGACGACGCGGCTTTGCCCAAGCTGAGCTTGAGCTTTTTGAGGCGTTCCTTGGGTGCGTGTGGTTTTGCTATGCGGTCTCTGGAGGCGGACGGCGGCTTGATTTTTAGCTTGGGGAGCGGCGCGTCCGGCATTTCATTCTCTTGCTTGATTTCCCGGGCCGAGTTGACCTTGAGCTTGAGTTTGAGCGCCATGGCGGTGATGGTGGTGATGATGTAGGCGTGAAGGTGATGCCAGGCGATAGCGGGCTGTGTGCAGGACGACCATGTGAGTGTGCTGGAAGGGGGGAGAAATTAGAGGAGGTGCTGGGAAATGTATAGGAATCTGGGCGAGTCCGGGCCGGGGAGCTTCTGCGCTTCATCACTTGCTTGTGCTGGCCAATTGGCGGACCCATTTTCTGGCTTGGCCCTGAAGGCCCTTTTCTCTAGTGCGCGCTAACAGATAGAAGATCCACCATCACCAACCGCCAACAGTGCGCCCACTGTGAGGAACCACACTCAGCCGCCCGTTGCCACCTGCAAGCAGCTCTGCCATCCAGTGTGCTCCACCGTGATCTGCTTTTCCAAAGTGTGCTCTGCCACCCAGTCTTTTCCACTGCAATCGAAAGCCAGCCTTATCCACAGCGCCTATCGCACCGTCCCATTATCAGAATGGTCCGCAGCAGCAGCTCAACAAGGCGCCCAAGCACATTTTCGCGGTCGTCCAGCTCGCTCGGCCGGAGCTCGCGCCGTAACAGCGCCACGTCCGTCAACTCGGCGCTCTTGGACGACAACAACCACGAGATGTTTTCGGGTGCCACGTCCGAAGTGATTCCGCTGTCCATTTCGTCGTTCCACTACGCCCACCACTTTGCGCAGCGCCACGACAGCGTGCTGCGTGAGACCTCGCCGTTGCTTGCGCCCGACGCCGGGGTCTACGGCTCCAGCCAAAAGGACTTAAGTCTTCGTGCCGTGCGCTCCAATGCCACCAATACCTCCACCGACACCGCCAGCGTGCACTTCCGCTACTTCACCACCGACGAAATCGAGGCTGCGCCCGGCGGCTCCACCTTGGAAAACCCGGAGGACCCGGTCGACTACAACACAAACTGGGACTACAACAATGACCGTTACGACGACTCCGTGGACCCGGCCGATCCCCACGCCCGCCCGGCGGACTTTGGCCGGCTCGCGCTGCGCTCTTCGCTCCACCGTGGCCGCGAGCTGCTGGTGCTGCCGCTGTTGCATGACCAGGGCGGCCGGGTTCCTCGCCTGCCCAATTTGGGCGGCGTTTCCGGCGACGAGTCCGAAGAGGAGCTTCGATCGATCTACGAGGACCGCTTCCGCCGCCGCAGCTCGTCGGCCAGCGGCCGGCCCCACTCGATGTCTGATGCTCATACGGACGCTTCTCGCGCAGAGGAAGACGCTTTTCTCGAGGACTACACCCCGCAGGCAAAGTACCAGCGCTACTACTTGGCCGAGGAGGACATTGTCATTGGAATTGCCGGCTACTCCAACTGTCTCTGGAAGTCGCTCCTCTACCACGCCATTTGCATCTTCTCCGCCGGCATCGGCTATCTTGTGCTCCGCTGGGTGCCCCGGTACCGCATCAACTTGATGGGCACGCCCTGTCCCTTGGGCAAGGCCGACTGGTGCATTGTCGAGAACGAGTACGGAGAATTGGTGATATCCACCATCTCGAAAAACAGGTTCGGCGAGCGTCTTTCGAACGTACTCACGGTTTCAGCGAAGCTTGAGGAGGACGATGTCGACTTTGACTCGCACAAACAGCTGAATCCCGTGGTACCGTACATCCACTCTTTCCGCTACCGCTACATCAACTTTTTCTATAACCCTGTGGAGGACATCTTCAAAACGAACACCACTTGGTACGATGCCCACTGGCTCAATGTCAAAAACCTCCGAGATGGAACGTCGCAAAGCTTACAAGCACAGCGAGAGATCATTTTCGGCGAAAACAACATCAACATCGACGAGAAGTCCACCGGCCGCTTGCTTGTGGATGAGGTTTTGCACCCATTCTATGTGTTCCAGGTGTTTTCCATTTTCTTGTGGCTCGCGGACGATTACTACTACTATGCCGCTTGTATTTTCATTATTTCATTCGTTTCTATTCTCAATTCCCTCTACGAAACCAAGGCCACCATAGCGAGGTTGAAGGAAATGAGCAACTTCAATTGTGACATTAGAGTGTGGAGAAATGAGTTTTGGACTCAAACAGACTCAAATAACTTGGTTCCCGGTGATGTGATCGAAATTGACCCCTCGCTTTCCGTCATTCCTTGTGATGCTCTTTTGATCAATGGAGAATGTGTTGTCAACGAATCCATGTTGACCGGAGAGAGTGTCCCTGTGACCAAAGTCCAAGCCACAAATGAAACAGTCCAGTGTCTCACTGACAGTTTCACCAGTCCTGTTCTTGCTCGTTCTTTTTTGTACAATGGAACTAAACTCTTGAAAATGAAGTCTTCTACAGACGAGCCTGTTTTGGCTATGGTGCTCAAAACCGGTTTCAATACGACAAAGGGCTCTTTGGTTCGGTCTATGTTGTTCCCCAAGCCTTTTGGTTTCAAGTTCTACGAAGATTCCTTCAAGTACATTGGTTTCATGACCTTGGTCGCCTTCATTGGCTTCATTTACTCCACCTATAACTTTATCAAATTGGGTCTCGGAACCAGAATCATGATTTTGCGTGCTTTGGATATAATCACGATCGTTGTTCCTCCAGCCTTACCAGCTACTTTAACCATTGGTACCTCTTTCGCAGTCAGCAGATTGAAGAAAAAGCAAATTTATTGTATTGCGCCAACGCGTATCAACATCGGCGGTAAACTAGATGTCGCTTGCTTCGACAAGACGGGAACATTGACTGAAGATGGGTTGGATATCTTAGGCGTGCATGCAACCAAGAATGCAGATGGCCGTAAGGAGATTATCTTCGATGAATTGATAGCCACCGTTGATGGTTTGTCTCGGGTGGCACCCGCGTCTGAGCATATGACACAAAGCAACTCTCTTCTTCTCGGTTGCATGGTCTGCTGTCATTCTTTGCGCTCCATCGACGGGGTCCTTGTGGGCGACCCATTGGATGTGAAGATGTTTGAATACACAGGCTGGAATTTTGCCGAAGGATTCGGAGGCTCTTCCGTACCGCTTGTTTATGATAAAGAAGGAATGGAAACATTTGGTTTCAAGCTCTTGAAAGAATTCGAATTCATCTCCTCTTTGAGAAGGATGACAATGTGTGCCGAGAAAAATAACAAGCAATATGTGTTCACAAAAGGAGCTCCTGAAGTCATGATTGACATCTGTGACCCGGAGTCGATACCAACGAACTATGACGAGTTGTTGTACAACTACACCCATGGAGGCTTTCGTGTCATTGCTTGTGCTAGTAAAAGGCTTCCGGCTGGGGTGGATCACAGGCAACTAGAGCGTGAAGAAGCAGAAAAGGGTTTGACTTTCGCTGGTTTCATCATTTTTGAGAACAAGCTCAAAGATTCTACGAAAAAAACGTTGAAGGAATTGAGAAAAGCCGAAATTAGGACGGTTATGTGCACAGGAGACAATGTGTTGACAGCTGTCAGCGTTGGCCGTGAGTGTGAACTCATCGATCCGAATGTCACTCAGGTCTACATTGCTCGCTTTGCTGGAGAAGATGAGCTAGCTAGCAGCGGAGAGACTGGGCTTATTTGGGAGGACATGCACAACTCGCAAAACAGGTTAGACCCCGTGACACTTCAAAGACTCACACATGACATACGGGACGATGTGCATGAGTATATACTCGCCATCACCGGTGATGTCTTCCGGTATATCTTGGTGGAACTCCAGAGAGAGGAATTGATCGAGGCTGTGTTGATGAAATGCAACATCTTTGCTAGAATGTCACCCGACGAGAAGCATGAATTGGTTGAGCAGCTTCAAAAGCTTGACTACACTGTCGGATTCTGTGGTGACGGTGCAAACGACTGCGGAGCTTTGAAAGCGGCCGACGTCGGAATATCATTGAGTGAGGCTGAGGCTTCTGTCGCTGCTTCCTTTACGTCAAGGATCTTTGAAATCTCGTGTGTATTGGACGTTATCAAGGAAGGAAGATCGTCGTTGGTGACGAGTTTCTCGTGCTTCAAGTACATGTCGTTGTACTCAGCCATTCAATTTGTCACGGTCAGTCTTTTGTACAAGCAGGGCTCCAACTTGGGAGACTTCCAGTTCTTGTACATCGACTTATTTCTTATTTTGCCCTTGGCAATCTTCATGTCGTGGTCCGAACCGTACCACAAGATTGTGGCCAAGCGCCCTACCGCCAATTTGGTCAGCCCCAAGGTTTTGATCCCGATGCTTTGCCAAATTGTGTACATTTTGGCTTTCCAGTTGGTGGTGTGGAACTACGTGCACCACCAGCCGTGGTACCAGAAACCGGTGCCGTCCGACAGCGACGACGATGTCAAGTCGTCGGACAACACCGTGCTTTTCCTCTACACCAACTTCCAGTACATTTTGCACGCCATTGTGTTGAGCTCGGGCCCGCCATATCGAAGCGCCGTGCACAAGAACAAGCTTTTTCTTGTCAATCTCGTGTTGGCCACGTGCTTGTCGATGGGGCTCTTCACCATTGACGAGAAGTCGTGGTGGGGTGACTTGATGCAGTTGACGAACATGTCGCGAGAGGCGTACTTCTTCATCGTGGTTGTTGCTGCCGTGAACTTGGTGCTACTGTACCAAGGAGAGCAACGGTGGTTCCGCCAGCTAGCGCAGCTCTACAAGTGGGTTGTGCATCGCCACCGAGTGAGCAAGAAGAAGTTTAAAAACTTGAAGAGCGAGTTCAAACAGGTTGTATAGACAATGAACAGAGAAAGCTAGCGATCAAGTCGGAAAACGATGGAGAGGAGATGAAGAAGAGGGTATTGAGACAACAAAGGGGAAGAACTTGTAATAAGGCGTACATTGGCAAGCGTGGACGGATGAAAATTTGGGCGGAAAGCAATTATCAACGAAAATGGTGATGGAAAGCTACAGAATCCGACTACAATAGCACAATGAATGGCGTGTTTGGCCCGAAACAGAACCAGCAGCACCCCGCCAAAAGCTTTTTGGGCCGGCCCGATCGGCGCTATACAAAGCCGGCGCTACTGAAAGTCGGTGCTTCCAAAAGCCGGCGCTCCAAAACTCCACATTCCAGCTGAAAGCGCTAGGCGGCGGCAGCGGAGAGCTGCCCAGCCGGAGTTGGCTAAGAGCCGTTTTGGCAGGACCCCACAAAGTGGTGCGTGCGCTGTGTGCAGGCCACGCAGAGAGTGGGGCTTCTCAGAAAGCGAAAAGAGGGTGAAGCGAACAATGGAGCCGCAAAGAGGGCAACGAGTGGTGCTGGCTGTTTGGCATGTGGTGGTGGGTCTGTTTCCCACTGGCCCAAAGTAAAAATCGTAAGGTACTTCGAACGCAAACTGCGCAGACTCCCTGAACAGGACCGATATACGAGCGGCTGGTGCTGAGTTTTTCATGCGGCATCGGGCCTGCGAAAGCAGGGACCCCAGCAGACTGAATAGTGAGCACACTTTTTGGTGGCCAGAAAAAGCAGTGCGTTTTTGGTGCCGCCCGCAGTGCCCAGCTGTCGGCTCGCCGCCAGAGGTCACGGCACAAAAATGCTAAATTTGCCTGAAACTTTACGCGGACTTAAGTTCAGTGGAATGCTCATGAAAAACCCAAAGATGGGCGTCCTGCACACCGCGTCCCTGTGCCCGCGCGGACTTTGCTGGGGCGCCGAAAGCGCCAGCTGGCCGCAAAAAAAGACACGGCCGCCGGGTGCTGGCCGGGCGGCACAATTGCGTGGCGACCCCAGTTATCCCGCTGCTCTCTGCCGTTTTCCGCGTCGCCAGACCACCATCGCCGCCACACCTCCTTCGCTTTTCGCATACGGCACATCATCCCACCGGTGTCTGCAGGACGCGCACGGGCGGGCGGGTTCCCCACAACGGCGCGCGGCATAAAAAGTCCGAAGGCCCCTCCACCTCATCACTGTCTTCCTTGTTTTTTGCATAGCTGTGGTTCTTCGCATTCTGTCTTCCTTGTTTTTTGCATAGCTGTGGTTCTTCGCATTCACTGCTGCCCCTTTTCTGCAATTCTGCTTTTGCTGTCCACGCCTCTGAGACTCCCTGTGTCTCGCTCTTCCACTCCATTCTTGTGCCCACTCTTGTGACTGCTCCCCTGGTCTTTTGCACCATTAAACCCAGTGCCCCCATTATCCACACGGCCTCACGCCATTGAATCAAAACAGGCCTCCACAACCATGTCGTCCGCATCCATCGCGTCCTCGTCCAAAGAGGCCCACTCTCACGAAGAAACGCCCGTGGCCCACCTCGTCCATTCCGGCGAAGGCAACCAGTACGTGACCATCGGCAAACACAGATACCACAAGCATGAGTTAATGCAAGCATTCGGTGGTACGTTGAACCCCGGTTTGTCCGTGTACCCCAAGCGCAGCCTCGGTAACCCCTCGCCGCTCGGCTTGTGTGGTTTCGCCATGTCCACGTTTGTGTTGTCCATGATCAACGCGCAGGCCATGGGCGTGACCGTGCCCAACGTGGTGGTGGGCTTGGCGTGCTTCTACGGAGGCATCTGCCAGACTGCCGCTGGAATCTGGGAGGGTGTTGTGGGCAACACGTTTGCATTCTGTGCGCTCACGTCCTACGGCACGTTCTGGATCTCGTACGCCGCCATCCAGTTGGAGGCGTTTGGCATTGCGGCTGCGTACGAGAGCACAGACCAGCTCGCGGACGCCGTGGGCTTCTTTTTGTTGGGCTGGGCCCTTTTCACGTTCATGATGACGTTGGTCACCATCAAGTCCACCGTGGCATTCTGCTCCATGTTCTCCACGTTGACGCTCACTTTCCTCCTTCTTGCCTGCGGCGAGTTCACCGGCAAGGTGGGCCTCACCCGTGCCGGCGGTGTCGTCGGAGTGATCACTTCGTTCATTGCGTTCTACAACGCCTACGCCGGTACCGCCACCAAGCAAAACTCCTACATGACTGCGTCTGGAATCAGGCTTCCATGGGTGCGCGAGTAAGCGGTGGACCGCCGGTCTGCCGTGAGGCCTTGATTGATAGCGCCTTATTTATTTAAACCCGCTCCAGCGCTGTCTGTGCCGTAGAGGCACTGAATCTTGCTACAGGGTTTCCTGTTTGCGAAATATATAATGTTTCCTGTTTACGAAATCAATGATATCTTCGGCCCGCTCGTAGCTGCCGCTCGCGTGCGTGCGGCTGACACCATGTCACGTGCCGTGCGTGGTATATCGCTTTCGCTATCGCACTCACGGCCGCCTTGACTCGCTGTCGCTCTTGCCTTCACTTTGCAGCGCGGCAGAAAGATAGCGGTGTATCACGTGATATGGTCCAGCGCTTACGCCAAATTCTTATTGCCCAAAAAAACTATGGCTATCGGCGGCCACTGACAGACGCGGGCGGGTAGGGCGTCACCGGATGCCTGTCGCCGTTGCCCGTTTGGCTGGCCTGCCCACAGCCCTTTTTGCTCATTTGAATGGGCCGGTCCATCACAGTAAAAAAACCCACGTGCGAGGAATTAGCGGGTGTGCACACAGCCCCACTGAAGCGGGCCAAAAGTCACCAGCCAAAAGTCACCAGGCCATCGTCTTTCCTCCCCATCATGTCCGCCAATAAGAGAATTGCATTGCCAGCTCGTGTTGAGCCCAAGGTCTTCTTCGCCAACGAGAGAACCTTTCTTTCATGGTTGAACTTCACCGTCATTTTGGGAAGTTTGGGTGTTGGCTTGTTGAACTTCGGCGATAAGATTGGCCGGGTCAGCGCAGGCTTGTTCACGTTCATCGCCATGTTGACAATGGTGTATGCTTTGATCACATTCCACTGGAGAAGCAAGGCCATCCGCTTGCGGGGCTCTGGACCTTACGACGACCGTTTTGGTCCAACGATGTTGTGCATCTTCCTTTTGACCGCTGTGGTGATCAACTTCATTTTGAGAATCCGGGCCTAGAGTGCCTTAGCTGGCGTTGCTGGTGGTCCTTCTGTGGATGTGGCGTTGGCTGGAAGCGTGCTTGCTTAGCCGATGGCGTGCTTGCTCAACCGGTGAAAAAGTTGCACCCTTCGGTTGGTTACGTTCCTCGGTTGAAAGTCCTGTTTTCGGCCCACCAGTGACACTTTTGCGCTGTTGCTTGCTTGCTTCACTTCTCGGCATGGAAGCCGTCTTCCATCGTAATCTTATTTCAACATAGTCAATATATTTCAGTCATGTGCTGGGCGATAGCGCAAGAAGCGCTCTATGAGCGCTACTTACAGGCGCTTTGTGAGGAGCGTGGGCAGAGGCCGCTAGTGGAAGTGTTTGTGAAGGTGACTGTGAGAGTTGGAAGTCCCGCGTTACCTGGAGCCATGCTTTTCTATGTTTTCTCCATTTCTTCGTCATCACATCACGTAGTGCGCTTCACTCGTAGTAGGTGCGCTTCAAATGGCGGAAGCGGGTGAGAAAATAGAGCGCCTCCAATTCTGCCGGTTAGTATAGATGACAGGCTGCCGGGGTAGTGCAATTACAAACCTTTGATCGTGTATTCGCCCCGCTGGAGCGCCCGATCCATGTCTGCCGCGGATTCGGCGGCACTTCCTCGAAAGGTCTTTTTTGCTGCCGCCACGAGCTTCGAATACCCGCCAGAAGCTTCGGGATAGTCTTTGGCCATATAGACAAACTGTTTGAAAAGTGCACGAACACGGGGATCCATAGAGGGTGGTGGAGAAAGAAGCGATGGAGCTCAAAAAGTGTGGCTGGAAGCGAAAGCCGCACGGCCGCGCAACTGGGTGGTCAATGTTCCTTCAGTCTTTGAGATGAGTTTGCGCCGGGCATTTTGGTCTCTCGCAGTCATAGAACTTTATTTTCCTTTTCCTTTCTTTTCTTTCTTTTTTCCTTTTTTTTTTTTTTATTTCAATTTTTTCCCTCTTTGTTCGTCTCTTTCATCTCCTCATCTTTATGTCTCTTTCCTGGTTAACCTCAATGGCCTTTTCGCGGCTGTGCCGCACGCCTGCGCAAATCTGGAAACATCAACGAACCTTCTACCCCACCTTTTAATAACTGGCCAATCGCCCTCCGCCACACAACTGCTTTTTACTGCCACCTCCGCTTTCCCTCTGGCCACTGCTGGAACAACGCTTCGCAACTGCCTCCAAAAAACCAGCGCCTGTTCATCAGCAAGGCTATCTCCAGCCATGTCGCTCACCTCGTCCGAAACAACCACCAACACCGTAGCCTCGCGCGTGTTATGCTTGTTTCTAGCCAAGTTCGATTCAAAAGAGGGCTACAAATTGGTCTGGGCCCAGAACCCCGACAACATCGACCTTTCTGCCTTGGAATACAAGGCGCTACCCTCGGGCATCCATGAATACGAGGCCACGTCCATATACTTGGCCCAGGAGTCCCGGGGACTGCTCTTTTACGGCACGCTGCGGTTCCGCCAGCTCAATCTCAACAGCGACGCGCTGAATGACCGTGCGCTTGTCAAAATGTACTCGCTCGGCGTGTTGACGGAGCCTCCAAAGGGAACAAAGTGGAAGCCCCACGAGTTCGCGGCAGTGGGCTGGGACCATGCCGCTGCTTTGGACGCGGCGCTCGCGGGATACCTTCAAAACGACCAGCTCTCGCTGCTAGAGGAGCTTTTCCGCGACCTCAGCTCGCCCAGCCTTCTCGATGTGCCCCGCCTGGTCATTCCACCGCCCATGGCCGACCACCCGTTGAGTCTGTTGCCGCAGACGCTCTCCACCGTGGGCCCGCTCATCTTCCCCATTTTCAAGGCGTGCCTTCTCCGCAAAAACGTCATGATTTTCAACCATTCGTCGCAGGGCTCGTCCACATTGACGGTGGGTCCATGCAAAAGGGACTTTGCCGCCTGTGGCGCTTTGGCATACACTCTCTCGCTCATGAGCGTGGTGCCGAAAGACGTGCACCTTCAGGCGCAAAACGTCTCCGACTCGCTGTATTCCCGCCCGTTGTACACGGTCGGATTACAAGATGTCAATAGAAACACCATGGCGCACCACCCAGGCTACATCGCCAACACCAGCGACGAGATTCTCAAGTGCCAGCGGCAACTCTACGACTTGGCCGTGGTGATGCCCGCCACAGACGCCGACACGTGCCAGTTGTACGCCAGCGACGACCTCAAGGAGCCCGTTAGGGCCACGTTCAACGACTACAAAATGTTTTTGAAGACATACTCGGAGCTCCCGCAAAGCGGCGACCGCCGCAGCGGCTCCACGGACGACGTGTCGTCGATCAACACGCTGAGCTCGATTTTGTCTGCGTTGCGGCTTGGCTATTTCTCGGATGATAAGCAGGCCAAGCTCGCGCACGAGCCCAAGTGGTGGTACGAAAGCGCCACGGCGCCCATGTCGTGGCGAGAGTACATATGGCTGGCGTTTGCGTGGTTTGCCAGTGCCGGCTCCATTGACCGCGACGCCGCTGTGGGGTTGAATGAGCCCAGGGCAAGCAGCGAAACGAGCCCGTTGCGCCCTGACTCGATGCAGTTGACGCAGATTATCAGCCAGTTCCACAAGCTCACCAAGAAGTGGTTCTACATCGTTGAGGAAATCGTCCAGGAGGCGCTAGACGGTCGTGGCGGCGGCGATAAGATCGTGCTTGAGCTCACCGCGCAGGACCTCGTGGATATGGAGCTCGACCCATTTTCACACCAGGACATTGTGTTTGCGCAAGAGTTTGTGTTGACCTACTGGAGCTCCACCGTTGAGAGTGTCGAGGTGGGTCTGGGCATCCATGGATTCTGCTGCTAGCGGATTCGAAGGATCCTGCTTGATTTTGCTTGATTTTGATGGGTTCTGCTGGTTTTTGATGGGTTCTGCTGGGTTCTGGAGAACTGTACTCGTTTGTACGGCTGCTGCTGGCTGCTGCTGAATTGTACTGAAATCCACTGGACTCTGATGGATTTTGATAAATTCTACTGGATTCCACAGGATTCTTGTGGATTCTGATGAATTGTCCTGCTGCTGCTGGGCCTGCGCAGGCGGAGCGAGAGATGAGAGACGCGGCTGTTACCCAAGTGGGATTACCATATCCACGCGGGCGGGCGGTCCAAAGCAAGACGGTTTAGCAATGGACAAGACCATTTTCAGGCCGTGGCATTGCCCTCTCCAAAAAACCTTCGGCGCTGAGTACTTCCAAATCCGCTCATAACAACAACGGGTGAGGGCCCGGTCCGGCATACGCGCGCGTGGTCGATCAAGGAATTCACACTAAAGTAGAAAGCTCACTAGTGATAGCTGGAACGGATTTGCCACGGCTGACTCCAGAGGGCCTACAAGTCGGGCGCACATAAGAAAAACACATATTCTACCTAGCCACTCCAGTACTCAGCAACGCTGTCTTCAAGTGTATTCCTCCAGTTTTGATCCAGCCAACCTTGCAAAACATAGCCGAATTATAACACACGGCCCACGGAAGCACTTTATCGAGCGACCTGTGAATTACGCTGTTCAGTCTGGCTTTTGCTTGAATTCCGTCCGAAAGTTGCTTTTCCATAGCTTTCAGCCTTTTCGTCCTCCGATACCTAGCGAGTTCTGTTGATAGCGGCTTGCAATTCCACGAACCGGTCAATTGAAGCGCCAAACTGCAAAATGAAAGGAAACTCGTTGCGGTCCAACAAAAGTAACGGCGGCTTCAACGCCGCCGCCAACTCCCAGTCCGGCCATTCACTCGGTGGGTCTCGGAAGCCCAACAGCCACCCTGAATCTCACCACGCCAAGGACTCGGCCAACAATGATAACGCCATCCAGAATAAATTGGTGGACCTACTCGCCAGCGCCTGTGGAAAGACAGTGCTTGCCACCGTGTCCTCTGGTGCGCAGTACAAGGGTCTTTTGCTGTCGGTAGACTTGTCTCCAATGGGAACAGGCTCCATGTCTGTTGTTTTGGTCCGGCCATCTTTGGTGAAGAAGCCGGTCATCAATGAGAAGTCCAATGCGGACGAGAAGTTGCCCATCAAATTGATCATGCAGTCGAAAGATTTGATAGACATTACTGTGACTTCACCGCTGAAAAACGCTCCTGAGCCCAAGCCAGCCCAAGCCTCTTCCGAGTCTCTGGCTGCGGCTGAAGTCCCAAAGAAAGTCTCGGCAAGCAAGGTTTCCACGCTTGCTTCTGAGACCGTGTCTCCTGCACCACAGTTATCAGCACAGGCCAATCCTAGCAAGTCTGCAACACCCACAGACGCTTCTTTCAAGACTGATCGTGAAATTGCCGCTGGCTTCAAATTCAAGGAGAGAGAATTGCAAAAGTGGACACCCGATGACGACACTCCTCAGTTGTCGCTTGAAGACGATTCGGGCGGTACATGGGACCAGTTCAAGGTAAATGAAGAGAAGTTCGGCGTGCAGTCGACTTATGACGAGCACTTGTACACTACAAGAATCAACACAAATGCCAAGGACTACGAGGATCGTGTCAAGCGGGCAGAGAAGTTGGCTCGTGAAATCGAGGGCCTGAGTGCAGTCGACCACCATGTTTTGGAAGAGAGAGGAGTCGTCGTAGACGACAGTGGATTAGACGAGGAAGACAAATATTCTGGTGTGTTACAGGAAGCCGCTGAGAAGGATCCAAGAGGCTCGGAATTGATGAATGCCCTCCGAAATGCCAGTATCTCAAATGAAAGCTTCAAGGCCGCAGCTGCACCTGGAAAATACTCAACTCCCAGACAAAGAGCCGCACAGTATCACAACGATCCTGCAATCATTTCGAGCTCCGCTACCAAGCCGGGTCAGGAGCTTCCTTCTGGGACTAGTGACCCAAATACAGTCCCACCGGGTGACAACCAATCGACCCCCTCGACCATTCCGCCCAAACCACAAGTGCAGGGAGCTCAGGGAGAAACTTTTAGACTCAACGCGCAAAGCGAGTTCAACGCTTTGCGTGAGTTCTCTGCTAACTTCAAGGTTCCGCACAAGATCCCCAATGATCTCTTGCCAATCTTAGCCAAAGACAAGATCAAGCAAGATGCAATTTTGAAGAAGCAAGACAAGCGCAAAACTGAAAGCGGTGAAGCAGAGCAAAAGTCAACCGAGAGCAAGGCCGCTCCAAGTTCTGGTAGCTCCTCTCCACCTAAAACTCAGGCTAAAAAAGAGACCAAGCAGTTCAGGTTGAATCCTAAAGCAGCAGCTTTTACACCTTCGAAGCATGTGCAAATGTCTCCTAGCTTCCAAAAAGCTTCCTTCTCCAAGTCTCCAAACAATCCATCACCAAGATTGCATAACCAACGACCATACAGCAACAGCTCAACCGGGTCGAGCAACGTGAGACGGCATTTCCAAATTACCGCTGCTGAATTTTTTGGAGGTTCTGACAGAGTCCCCACAGCCAAAAAGCAAAAGGAAAAGGTGGAAAAGTTTAAGACTTATTTGAACCCCATCATCGCCGCGAAGAGAAAACAAAAAGACCCTTCGACACCCGTCGTTTTGGACAAAACCTTCCACACACCGCCAACATGGGACTCGTCGGTGGACATCACATATGAGGAACTCATTGCTCTGCAGTCTGACAAGACTATTTTCACGAAGGGTCCAAATGTTAACGCACCCTTGATGGCAAGCCCCATCATGGCTGTTCCTGCCGCAGGTCCGCATTTGACAGCAGCTGGTGGTTACTACGGCGCTCCACCGGGAGGGAAGTTTGGAGTTTCGCCCCAAATGCAAAACTCCATGGCAGCACACTTCCAGCAGCAACAACAGTTCCACGCTGCCATGATGTATCAACAGTTCCAGGGAGGTGTTGCTCCCGGCCATCCCCAGATGATGTACGCTCCACCTGGAGTAGACCCCCAGTTCATGCCACCTGGAAGGTACATGATCCCCGGACAGTACTCAGGCGGGCAGAGCCCTATTGGCGGCACCGTTCCCATCAACGGGTCACCTCAAATGGGCAGTAAGGGACCCAACGCGCCGTACGCAGACAACCATGATGGCGGTAGAAGCCCCTCTCAGGACAAGTCATGAGTTGGAAAGTAGCAATAAACTCCTCAGCCCTTCAGGTCAGACGCGACGCGCCTGGTTGTAGCCAAACACGAACGCTCCGCCCACCGCACCGCCAAACCGAGGCCGGCACGTGACACATCCACATTCAAGTGGAGGTTGGCTGGTGGGCGCTGGATTTACAAAACACCACCAGAGATTCTACGCCGGCATGAGCGAGGCGGCCCTTTCCCGGATAGCGAATCTCATCAAGGTTGAAGATGATTTGCTGAAGATCGACGGACTCCGGCAACAGTTTTTACAGGAAAAAGCGTCGATAGACCTGAAGCTTCAAAACTCCACCCAGGAACAGATCGAATCCATTGTCAGCAATTTGGACAAGCTCAAAATTGCCGCTGCCAAATTGGGCAATATCAAGGGCAACGTGGACAAAATCAACACGATCCGTGAGGAGTCCGTGACAAGCACACCCGACTTTGAAACCTTGCATAACGTGACAGTCATGCACCAGACAATGATGCAAGTGCAGAACCTCTACACGGACATTGCCAATTTTCGACAGTTTTCCGACCATATCTTGAATATGACTGAGACCGAGCTCGAGGCCGTGAGCGAAAACATCGACTATCCATTGATCAACATCTATCGCATCCACTTTAACGTCACACAAGCCCGCAACTTTCTGGATTTCTTGGAGCTGGAGTCCGAGTCTTTGTCCGATGACACACAGTCGATTGTCAGCAAGATCGTGGCGCCCGTGCGCAAGTTGACTCGGCGCTTCGACGATCTTTTGAAGGAGATCATCATCAGCGTTACAGAGGCCGTGAAAGAAGGAAATTTAGCCATGGTGGAGAAGCTCGTGCGGATAATAGAGTTCGAAACGGCCGAGGATCTGCGCTTTCTCCTCATGGACAAGCTTGCCGTGGTCGATAGTGCTGCCAAGCACACCACAGACTACTCCTCTTTCCGCAACAAGCAGCGCCACTACAAGAAGTTTTTCTACGACAAACTAGATCAGAGCTTAACCGACACTTTTGACAAGTGCGTGGAGCACTTTGCGCAGGACCCAATGATGGTCTACGACAATCTCGAGTGGCTCGAGGACGAGTTGGTGTTTGTTAGCGAGACTCTTTCCACGCTTTTCCCACAGAGCTGGGAGATCGGCCCGTTCGTGTACCAGGTCTACTACAACGCTTTGCACTCTTTTACTATGGCCCGAGTCAACTCTGTGCCCCCAGCTGAGGACCTCATGCGTATTTTAAACTACGACAGTCACTTCAGCTCATTTGTTTCATCATTGAGGAAGGAAGAAAAGTCCAAGGTTGCCACAAAATCGATATTGGGCGAGACGCTTCGAGACTCTGTCTTGGAGGACTACTTGAGGGTCATCATCTCGAAAATGGTGGAATGGAACGATGTTGTCATTTCCCAGGAGGCTTTGGCCTTCACAAACAGAAACGACCCACCGGCTTCTTATTCATACACCCAGAACATTGAGGACATCGATGAGTATGATCATACGGTCAATTTCGAAGTCATGACAGAAGTTTATGTGCTTCCTGACTTCAAGACCACTCTAAGTATGTTGAAGGAGCAAGCAGACGTGGCTGCCGACTCTGGATACGGCAAAGTCCTCGTGAGTGTGATTGAGAATTGGTCCGTGTGTTACATCAAGCGAGTAGAAGCTTTTTTCAGAATTGTGGACGATGAGATATCGAAATATATGTCCGTTTACAGCAACGAGGCATGCCTAGAAAAAGTCTCAAAAACCAAACAGTTTTTCAAATTGCATCCTACGAAACCACAGCCTGTTTTCGACACTGAGAACATGACACCCGAAGATCTAGACAGTATCTCCAAACCAGGACTTGTGGAGTATCTTACGGCGCTAGGAAACACCTACGAAATCAACACAGAAAAGCTACAGGACAAATTTTTGCCCAAGTACCAAGCCAAGGTCCACAGAAACTACCAAGAAAGAATCATGACTGCATTTGAGAACACCATTGGGCCTGGCACAGACTTGAACGTGACCATAATTCGTTGCATTGTTGACATCATTATCAATGACTTGCTCCCGGCTTTGTCTACCGTGTTTACATCACTGTGGTATGAGAACGACAAAAACCAAAACAGCGGAGAGTTGTGCATGGCTCAGAAGATCACGGAAACAATCGCCGAGTACATGGAAGAATTGAAGGGTTATGCAACCTACGAAATCTACAATCTCACCTTCAACATCATGCTAGACGCGTTGATGACCACATATCTTCGCATTGGGTACCAGAACATCATTCATGGTAGCGGCAAAAAGATCGACCCCACAGCGACCAAGAAAAGTAAGTCTTTTGTTGAGGCAATGAATCGGGATATTGGTGTTATTTATGAAACATTGGACCCGCTTCTTTCACGCAAAGACGCTCTCTATCTCGTCAAGAGTTTGAGTTCTTTGGAATTTCTCATTGCTATTGCCACTTGTGAGAATTATTTGGAGGAGGTGCCTCAAATATGGGAGCACGAAATTCTAGAGACGTATTACACCTGCTCGGTTGAGTTTGTACGCGGAGCGCTTTTAAGCAGAAAGGACGTGGACAACAAAAGCGTACCAGCGCTCATCGAGAAGCTTGTTAAAATACAAGAAACGTATCATGAGCAGGTTCCGCCTCCAGATTTGCATGTGCGGACATTGGACGGATTTACATTTGGATAAAAGTGGTGAGGATTAAATGAAAAATACACACATTGCAATGCACGGATCTATGTAATTTTTGTTTACGCGCAAAATCCAGAACTTCTCGTTCTGCTCGACGGCAGCAGCCACTATTTTCAATGGCCCCTCGTTACAATAGAGCTTTGACTCATGGGGGCTCCAGGTGAATTTGGAGTTTGACACTTTGAGCTGGAAGACCCTGTGTGTCGTCTTGAAGCCAGATGAAATGCTGATTTTTAAGCTGTCTCCAGCCAGGCTAGTGCTCTTTGTAGACAAGCCACATGTTTCGAAGTTCACCGAAGCGGATCGGCTGTAGTCTATATAGCCACCGTTTCCCACCACGCTGCGGTAAAGATGCGCTATTTCGTCAAGGGTATCGAACCGGATGACTGTGCCGTACGATCGGTATAGGTTATTGATGATTCTGCTGGGATGGCGGCGCAAGATGTAGATTTTGCGATTTTTGGCATCAAAAACCGCTTTATTGTGGGGTACGGAATCGTGGCGGATGATGTAGGATTCCGTTCGCAGGGCAGAAATGGGGATTTGTGGCTTTGGCGAGTCATGCGTGCAAAACGAAGCACAAGTGGAATTCAAAACAGACAAGGCCGCCACCGTGGCAGCAATGAGGGTTTCGGACAAGATGGGTATCATAATGAAGGAATGAGGTGAGCACAAATCTGGAGCTTTTGGCAGGCCGCGTCTGCACGAAAGACATACCACTATTCCTCGTCAGAAGAGGAGCCGTAGCCACTGAAAGCTGCCACGGGCGCCGATGCTGCGGGCACCGTCGACGGCTTTTGTGCTCGGGGTGCACCTGACAGTGGAGCAATTGTATCTGTGGAGGACTCGGTTTTTTTTGTACTTTGGCTGCTGGGTTCTGTGTTCGCTTGTTCACTTTTTGTGCTTGTGCCATCTGTGCTTGTGTTTTCTGCGCTTGTGTTTTCTGCGCTTGTGTTTTCTGTGCTTGTGCCATCTGCCCTTATATCTCCTTTGTGCTCTGGCAGCTTTGCGTCTTCGGCTGCATACGCTTTGGCAGCGTCAGATGCCGCCAGATTTGTCATGCGCTTTGGCCGTTTGACAGTAAAAGTTGCAGACATCGGCATGGGCGGTGGGCGGACCAGCCCAAAGCTGGTTTTAGGCTGAGCGGGCTCCGAATGGGCCGCTGACAGCGAGTTTTCCTGGCGGAGCTTCTCGTGGGCCTTACTGACAAGAAGGTCGGACCCGCCGCGCTTCTGCAACTGGGCAGCTCTCTTCTGGAGCGCTAGCAAGTTGTCGTTGAGCTCCTTCTCCCGCTGCTGCTCAAGCAACTTGTCCTCCAACTTTGCCATGGCGTCCTTGGACGGATCCGCGGAGTCTTGCAGCCAGAACGGGTTGCGGCGTCGGCGCAGCTCCTGCTCCTTGAGCTGCTGCTCCTCCTTGTCCTGCTTCTCTAAGCGGGCGAAGATCTCGTCCTCCGTTTCCATGGGCTTGATTTTGGCCTGTGACGTAAGCGACTCGTAGTTGCGCGCTGCACCTGACACCGGGGCAAAGCCGGCGGACTTGGGGTCGGTCTGAAACACCAACGTGCTGTTGCATCGAGGGCACCGGATGTGGAAGCGGATGATTTTGATGCCCATATACTTTTCGGGCGTGATTTCTTTGCGGGCGTTGAACTTGCGCCGGGCGGCAATGTACTCGTTGCACGTGAGGCACTTCATGGAGAACGGGAGCATCAAGCGCACCTTGTCCTTGTTTGGATTGGCGGACTTTTTCTTTTTGGGTACCTGCGACGGGTCCCAGTCCGGTGGGTAGTACTTGTTGATGGCCTTGCGCTCGGACATGGTTGGGCTGGAGCAGTTTTAGAAGGAGGACGCCCTAGATCACGTCTTTGTGTTGTTTTTCTAGGGATCTTGGTTGCCGACTGCTGCGCAGACTATCGCTGTTTCTGGCACTAAACCACGATAATGACGATGGTGGCCTGGAGTTGTGGGGCCGATGGCCTGCGCGTGTGTGCAGTACGCAAAGTGGAGCACGGCAAAGAAATGAACCATCACCAGAATTTGCAGCGACACACGAAAGCAGAGGCACGGGGCCACAGAGGCACGGGGCCACAAAGACACAAAGCCACGGAAGCGCCGCATGCGCTGGCCAGTCGAGCCGTGACGTCATGCCGGCGCTCAAGCCAGGGGCCTTCTTGTTGCGGCCAACGGCTGCCGCTTACGGTGAGCAGACATTCCGCGAGCATTCCCGCAAAACTCGGGCACGCCAGCAGCGGTATGGCCGCTGGGGGCGCAAGGGGACACGTTGCTCATGCCGTCAAACTGTAGCTTAGGCGTGGGGTCTGGGAAACGGAGAGCTTGAAGTATGCTTTCACGTGATATAATGCACGTGATACCATACACGTGTCTGTGCTTTTATGTGGTGACAACTCGCACGTGACGCGGCTCGGCGCCACCGCGCGCAGCGTGACAGCGACAGCGGAGGAGTCTGTGCAGGCTGGGCCGCGCACGCCGGCGAGCGATTGCGACACTGTGTGCAGGCGCGAATGGGGTGCATGGAGCGAGCGTGCGCGGGCCACATTTAGGTGGGTGGCTCGAGGAAAGAAAAGTGCTGAAGAGCATCAACATACCGTGGCGGTGGCAAAAAAGAGGGGAGGAGAAAAGGAAGAAGAAAAAACGCAAGAATAGAGGAAGAAGAAGAAAAGTAAAGAAGCAAAATGAATCCAGAGGAAGAACGGCGGCGCTGCACCAATCGTCTCGGCCCGGTCCGGGCCCTGCTGCCGCTAGGGCCGTGGCCACATTGGGCGGCGCGGCTCGGAAGTGTTTTTTCGAGGGCCCGAATTTTTTCTCATTTTTGGGGCCGCTCGCTCAGGCATGAATTCCGCCGGCGTGATTTCGTTGGCGCTGCTTTGAATCGGGCTGTTCTCTTAAGCTGGTCTTTTTAAGCGTTTTTTTTGGCTGCTCTCTATTGAGATGGTTTTATAAGCTGCTTTTCTTTTGCTGCACTTTTTTGCTGCTTTTTTTTGCTGCTTTTTTTAGCTGCTCTTTTCTAGTTTCTCTTTATTCAGCTTCTCTTTATTTAGCTACCCAGGTGCTATCTTTGGCGTGGTGCCATGCCACGCAGCCGTGCTCGAAACGGCTCGTCATGGTGCCGCTCTCCGGCGATGTTATTTTTATCGCCGCCGAGTTACTTTGGCTTTTTTCTTTGGCTTTCTTTGGCTTTCTTTGGCTTTTTTCTTTGGCTTTCTTTGGCTTTCTTTGGCTTTCTTTGGCTTTTTTCTTTGGCTTTCTTTGGCTCTTTTACTTTGCCTTTTTTTGGCTTTTTTTGGCACTAGCTTTCTCTGCGCGAGGCACTTTTTTCGCTCTGTTTCAGGCACTTTTTTCTTCACCGCCGGTCGCTCGCGCCACATGAAAACGCTGCTCCAGGCGCTGCTGCAAGCGTTCTCCGGCCCTACAGATTTCCTTCTGCCTTGAGCTTTTTCCAATGCTCCGCTTCCCCTTTTCCCTTCTCTTTCCCTCGCTTCCCTTCTCATTCTTTTTTTCTCGTTTCATTTTTCCTCATTTTTTCCGCTTTCTTGCCCTTTTTGCTCCCCTTCCGGGGCCCTTTCTGCTTCCCGTTTCGTGCATTCTCGTAGTTGCCCGGCCCACCAATGGCGCGAAGACGCAGTGACAGATTGGCTTCTTCTCTGCACCACCGGCCGTCTTGCACGAACGCAAACTGAGGGAATTTTTTTTTCGCTGCGCTGTGAGAAAAAAACGCATGTCTCACGTTTCCGTTATAAAAAATCACCGTCCCCTCCGGCGCCATGTAATTTTGCCTCTTCTCTACGGACAAACCTCTCGTCTTTTTTTCTTCTTCACACGTCTGCTACTCCTTTAGAGACCGCTGGCTCCCTGGAGGCTTCTTGCGTTCATCCGTCGCTGCTGCGTCCTTTTTGCCGTCCTCGTGGTATCGTGCCCTGTGCAACCACCCGACTTTGGCTGCCGTTGCCCCCGTCTGAAATCGGCTTTTCTGGTTTTTGACCCAGCTGTTTTGGTTTTTGGCCCAGCGTCTCTGGCCTCTGCCTTTGCTACTGCTCCATAGGCTGCAATCCATTTGGCGCCGCTGTTTTTTGGCTACTGCTGTTTCCGTCTGTCTCGTGCTTTTTGTCGACTATGGCTCTTTAATAGCCCATAGCTTCTCAACACAAGTCTCTGGTGGATCCCATTTATTCGCTCCTTACCCGTCATGCCCTTTTTACTGAAAAAAAAGGCGTCGTCGACGTCGTCGTTGTCGTCCGGCGGCTCCAGCTCCAGCGCCGCGTCCGCCACCAAACTGTCCCCCAAAGGCTGCTTGTCGTTCGCCAAGTTCGACGAGAAGAAGGACTACATGCGTCGCTGCAACAAAAAACACCCTCCCTCGCAAAAGGCGCCCCCGTGCTCCATTTCCATCTGCTTGGGAAAGAAAATGTGAGGCATGACGAACTCACGTGTAATCCGGGAGGAATCGGCTCCTCCCGCTTGGGAAAGGTTTAAAAGTTCTCCTACGTCCGCCTGGCAAGGGTTGCCCAGGCGGGTCGGCTGTATGTATTATTTGTATGTGAAGGCATTTTCACAGGTTGGTATTTTGCTTTGCTTAGCTGAGCTCGGGCGCCTCTTCAAGCTTCCCAACGCGGCAAGAGGCAAGCGGCCCTGGTCTTTTCACGGGCACTCAACCGCTCCGTAAACACAGCAGAATACGGCACAGCGTGCTTGCTCTAGCCGCTCAGTGTAGCCAGCGTTGAGGGAGATTACTAGAGGTGAAAAAAGCCTTGGAGGCATAACGAAACGAATTGAACGAAATGAAATGAACGAAATGAAACTAATCGAAAAGAAATGAACGAAACGAAACTAATCGAAACGGAATGGAAGAAACTGAATAAAAGAAACAAATATTAATGTAACGAAACGAAACAAAATAAAACGGAAAAAACAAAGCAAAACGAAAAAAAACGAAGCAAAACGAAAAAAAGCAAAACGAAACAAACAAAACATTAAATCAATACACATGTGATGAGCCGCGCACGCCCTACGCTACGTGAATCCCGAAAGTTGTCCCGACGAACGTAGAGTCAGAAGCCTATGAGGAAGACCTTCAACAGAACCGTCGCCGTGTTTCATCTCTCGGACGTCTGAGTGTACAAGCACTAGGGCACGAGGCCAGCACAGGTACTCAATGTATTGCCCGATTGAGTGTAAGGAAAAAAAACGAGATGCCGCGCGCGCGCCTACTTATATATCGCGTGGTGCACGGGTGCAGGCCGCACACGTCTCGGTGTTTTGATGTAGCCACCCAACTATTTACGTCATTAGTTTGAGTTTCCACCATCTATGAGTTCGGGCAAGGGCAGCAGCTTCGAGCAGCAACGTGATCTTCTTGTACGCGAGATCACCACCGGTTTGGACTCGGTGGTGCACCACCTCGATGTGCTCAACCGCTCGCTCAAGGACTCCATCGAAGTGGGCAAAGATTTCGAGGACGTGAGCCGGCTATGGAGCAAATTTTACAACGGCCGGTCGGCCGAAAGTGCTGGGGGAGCAGATGGCGCTGATGAGGAAGAAGCGGCTCCGGCGGAGGATGCTCCAGCCGCCCTGCAGAATGACCCTAAAGCATAAAGGCCAGTGATGCCATGAAAGCCATCCCACTGATATGAAGATGTCATCGAGGCCATAAAACTGCTACGAAAACGCCATAAAAGCCTAGCCGGCCATAAAGGTCATCGACTTCACAAAGATGCCATAAGGTCTCGAAACTGCTATAAAGATGCCATGAAGGTCTGAGCTGCTATAAAGTTGCCAAAGAGCTGCTCAAGAGCTGTCCTTAAAATGCCTTAAACGATGCTATGAAGATGCTATGAAGATGCTATGAAGATGCTACGAAGCTGCTATGAAGATGCCATAAAGACGCGTTGGAACCTCTTTTAGGTCCATAAAATGCAGTGAGAACGGATGTGAAAAGGCGCAATCTGATTCATTGATAACGCCAAGCATGACAATGCATGGCTCTACTTCATCACATACAAACAGCCGTCCTCGCCCCAGCGTGCAAGACACGGGATCTTGATAAACCCGTCCTCATCAGGCACAACGGCCTGTTCGCCCACGCCGCGCAAGGTCTTTTTTGTTTTGCCGATGTTGAAGCCTCGAACGGCAATGACTCCGGGCAGGCCGTGGTCATAGTCGACCAATTTGATTTCGTTGGCCTGCGCCACAGCGCCGCATGCTCTGATGGTGGACAGCACCGCCGGGCTAAGCGAGCGCCAGTCATAGAAGTCTGTGACGAGAAAGGCGCCTGCCACGGACGCGTGGCCAAGCTCCTCGACAACGTGGCAGCAAAGCGACGTTCTGAGCGTGTTCCAGTCGCGGTGGCGCTTGTCGTCGATGCTGCGGTGGGCAAGCACAAGGCGCAAGCGCGGGTGACGCTTCTTGAACGAGAGCGAGCTGAAGCGGTGGTGGCGGAGCGAAATCGCCCGGTGGACCGCGGCAACCTTTTCCAAGCCCACGCATGCTTCATAGAGACTTTCGGCCACGTCGCTGGCGGCCAGCACGACCGTGGGACTCACACTGTGTAGCGCTGTTCCTTCGGCAACCAAATACACACGCAGACCCGCCACAAGGCACGCGAGGGTCTTGATCAAGTCATTCGTAATATGCTCGCTCGTGCGGTGGCCCAACACAATGCACACGCGGTCTTGGGTGGAAAGCTCCCACCCTGGTGGAAGGTTCTTGAGGACACTGGCCACGGCCGAAATAAGATTGGTCTGAGTGAAGCTGGTGGTGACACACGAGTTGGGCATGGGCTGCGTGGACACGCGGAGCGCTATGCCGCGGTCCTTTTCGGGCACGTACTCGTTTTCGAAGTCGGCAGAGCCGGTACCATTGAAAAGGTCCAGGAGGTCCACCGGGTCGTTTCCTTCGCGCCGTAACAGCTTTGTGAGGTCGTCGTAGCGAACACTGATTGGCTCGGCGGCAGCAGAGCCGCTGGCGCCACACGCGTCGATGTGGAACGTGGTTTGCAGAAGAAAACACGCCCACATGACGGCGATGCTGTGCGGCGAGGCCAAAAACGCCTGCGCCGCCACCACCACCTCCAGAACGTCGCCAAACGCCGCCAAGCGTCTTCCCGCCGCGGCGGCCGCACCGTTGAGCTCGGCAAACGTCACGCTGCCGCCCAAAACTGACAAGAAGGAAGAAGGGTCCTTTCGCGCCCGCGCCATGGCTAGGTCCCACACATCGTACAAATTGCCGTTGCGGAGCTTGTAGTGGTGGTAGCGGATGGCGAGCCCGACGCGGAGGCCCTGCGAGTAGTCAAGCTTGGTCGATTTGTGGATGGCCAGTTCGTGCGGCCTCCGTGTGGAGTCAATCACGCTCTGGCCATGGAGATACTCCTGGGGCACGTCTTTGGTCAAGGCGAGGTAGCTTTTGTAGGCAAGAAGAAGGAGCAACACGGCACACGCGGCCCAGAACACGGCGCCGCCGTCGCGGCCCGCAAAACGCGCGGTTGCCGGCGTATGCCACAGCAGAGCCATTTGGTATGGTGGAGAAATGGTGGTGGCAGTGTGCACATCGGCGCGGCCGGCCCAACGCTCGTGCGGCATCACCAGCCATCACACGCGGCCCGTGGCCTTTTTCGCGTCTTTGAGAATACTCCGGAAGGTTTGCCTCTCGTTTCGTTGAGTCCAGTCTCGTTTGGCCTCGTTTGCTCCAGGCCGATTTGATTCCGTTTCGTCCAGTCTGATTTGGTCCGTCCAAGTCTCGTTTCAAACATTCTGGTTTGGACTGATCGAGTCTCGTTTTGTCTAATCTCATTTGGTCCAGCCTTAATTGATTTGGTCTCATCTCGTATAGTCTCATTTGATCCAGTCCGTCCACTCCCATTAGCTCATTCCATGTCCCTCCTTCCCCGGCCCAAAAGCTCCGTGCTTGTGGCGCTGGCCCTCGCGGCTGTGTGGCTCCTTCTCTTTGTCTACCATGAGCATGTGGTGCCCATGAGGACGGCGCTTCGATGCTCGTGGGCTCAATTGGACGCCGCCACACAGACAAACGTGCTTTTTGTGGCGGATCCCCAACTCATCGACAACCATACTTATCCAGGCCGGAACGAGCCTCTTCTAAAGCTCTCGCAGCATACTGTGGACGTGTATCTTCAACAGAACTACAAGGCGCTCGTGGCGCATTTGCAGCCCGACTACATTTTCTTTTTGGGCGACTATTTGGACAACGGCCGGCTGCTGAGCGACGCATACTTCCAGCACGAGCTCCAGCGCTTCAACCGCATTTTTGCCCGCTGGCCCGAGTACCAGCTTGGTGACCGCTGGCTCGCCAACGTGCCCGGCAACCACGACATTGGATTTGGCGACGGCGTCAAGCCTGCGCTGCGCGAGCGCTTTGCTGCTGCATTCGGTGCACCCAACATCGTCAAAAACGTGGCCGGCGTGGACTTTATCATGGTGGATGCGCCGTCGTTGGGCGCCTCAGACGACAGCATTGCCTCTGGGGCCCGGGCGTTTATCCAGGGCTTGCCTCAGCCCGCCAATCCGCGTGTGCTTCTTTCCCACGTGCCGCTCCACCGTGACCCTGGGCTTTTGCCGTGTGGGCCGCTCCGGGAAAACCCGAATTTCGTGCCCGAGGCCGCCGGCTACCAATACCGCCTGGCGCTTGACCCAGACACCCTGAAGTTTTTGTTGGACACGCTCCAGCCAGCGTTGGTGTTCGCAGGCGATGACCATGACTACTGTGACATCCAGCATCCCGACTCGGCCCGCGAGATCACCGTCAAGTCCATCAGCATGGCCATGGGCATCAGCCACCCCGCGGTGCAATTGCTTTCGTTTCTCCCGCTCGACTTGGCCAAAAACACCGTCGCCAGCGCGCTGCCCGAATTAGTCTACGACACCCGCCTCTGTTACTTGCCGCGGCCCTACGTCGATGTGTACGTGTACGTGGCGGCAGCGGTATTTTCCGCCATCACGCTTCTTGTGCTCAATCTCACCCAGAGACGCTCGGGCTACACATCCATGTCTCTGAGCTATCGAGGCGTGGTGAGCATGGAAGACGGGCCTGACTTTTCCGCCAAGGGCGCTTCGACGCCGCCCGCCACCTCCACGATTCCCGAGGTCTTCTCTAGGGTCCAGGACGGCGCAGATTCCGCTATGAGGTTCTTGAAATTCTACAATCTCTTCTCGTTTCTCCGGCAGTGCTTCGTTTTGGGCGCGGTGGTCATTCTCCTCTACAACATCACCGTAATGTTTGTGTGATCTCATGTTTGTGTTATTTCAAGCCGTCGGCTTTCTACATGTGCCCACCGTTCTCCCAACACACACAAATCTGTTGCTGGTGTATGGGTCGGCTGTTTGGCGATGAAAATGTGTATGGTATAATCCTGTGTACAGAGTGTGTTCCCATCAAGACGCACTTCTGTGACACGGACCAGCCATATCGGCTGGCTGTCTGGCCATGAGCCGCTAGAGCCCGAACGTTCCACGCCCAACGAGCTAGTTCGCTTGTCTGGAAACTACGCTATGTTTCACGCAGTTTTTTGACGGACTTCGTGCGGCTCAAATTGGGCCCGTTATCGTGGCCTCTTTGCATCCGTGCGGCTCACCAGCCTCGCATGCAGATGTTCCTTTCTATGACGACCAACGTCTACCCTATAAATCCTAAATATCCGCCTTGCTGGTTTTCTGGACCTTGCTTTCTCCGCTTCTGTCATGGGGTGTGTTGCAAGCTCATCTTACAGTTCAGATGAAGAGTCGGAGCAGCAGAGGCTCGTGTCCGAAGCTATTGACCGCACCTTGAACCAGAAGAAGAAAACCAATAGTGGACAAATCAAGCTATTTCTCTTAGGCGCTGGAGACTCTGGCAAATCCACTGTTCTCAAGCAAATGCGACTTCTTCATAGCCACTCCTTCACTGACCTCGAGAGAAAACGATATGCAGACGTCATTTGGGTTGATATGATTGAATCCATGAAGCTACTCTTGGTCAACGCAACAAAGTACAACATACCGTTGGAGTGTGACCAAAGTGAATCTCCATTGCGGAAATACAAAAACGTTTTATTAAGCTTGAAGGATATTTCAGATTACGATCAGCAAGACACCTCGATTGCCAACGAGTACGCCTACGGATACAAGAAAGCGAATAAGTCGTCCGCAAATGACGAAGCTTCTTTGTTGATTGATGCGCAGTCACCCAGGGGAGATGAAGTCGATTTCGTCCCGGCTGCGGCACACACAAGACAAGAAATTGCCACGGCTATCCATAAATTGTGGGAGTGTGACAGTGGAGTGAGGAAATGCTTTGAGCAATCCAATAAGTTCCAGCTCGAGTCATCGGCACAGTATTACTTCGAGAATGTGTTCAAATTCCAGTCCAGGAACTACATGTGCTCTGATCGTGATATCATCATGGGACGTATCAAAACCACAGGAATCACAGAGAACGCTTTCCAGGTGGGCAATACCACCTTGAAGGTGTTGGACGCTGGCGGGCAACGTTCAGAGAGAAAAAAGTGGATGCATTTTTTTCATGACATTGATGCTATCATCTTTGTTCTTGCCGTACTGGAATACGACCAGAACTTGTATGAGGATAATCGTGTCAACAGAATTGATGAGGCACTTGCTTTGTTCGCGTCACTTTGCAATGCGCCATGGTTTAGTGATACTCCGTTCATCTTGTTCTTGAACAAGATTGATTTGCTTGAACTCAAGCTTCAGCACTCCCCGTTCACGAACTTTTTTCCCGACTACAACAAAGATCCAAAGAATGTCAGCGACGTTTTGGACTACCTAGAACGGACGATTTTGAAGTTCAACAAGACAAGAAAGCCGATCTATGTCCACCGCACATGTGCGACAGATTCCAATACCATGAGATTTGTCTTGAATGCGGTGACAGACATGATGATACAACAAAACTTAAAGCAGAGTGGACTCATGTAAAGACGAATAATATTTGTATATTTTGAATTCTCGAAGAATATCTGATGCAATTATATAATAAAAGACCGGCAAGACATTTATATAAAATAGTTTGGCAGAGATGGAGAGAGCTTAGAATCTCAACATAGCCATGTCATTTCTAGATCTGTTGTAGTCCAACAAACCTTCGATGGAGCCAGTACCAGCAATGACAATATCCTTGTCCCACAAGGCGGCGGAAGCCCAAGCCTTGACATCCTTGGTGGTGATAGCATCGATAGCCTCCAACTCTTGAGAGATAGAAGCCTTGTAGCCTTGCAACAAGACCTTGTTAGCGATCTCAGAGGAGATAGCAACCGGGGAGCTCAAAGAAGCCAACAAAGCGGTCTTGGCAGCAGCCTTACCTCTTGCGACCTCGGCATCAGTGATGGAGACAGACAATCTGTTCCACTCCTTCAAGGTGAAGTGGACAAAGTCGTCAATCTGGAAAAGGTTGGAGATCTCAGCGTTGAAACCCCACAAACCGGTGTCGGAGTACGAGGTCGAGAAGTGGGTGTACTTGTCGACAATGTGGTACTCCTGGACGATGGAGGCCAACTTTGGAGATGTGAACTTGGCGACAGCGGCGTTGTGGTCGAAGCTGCCGAAGATGGAGGCGGCGACCTTGGCAACGTGGTAGGCTGGAGAGTTGACACCCTCACCTTGAGCAGCAAGGGAGACGTAAGCCTTTGGAATGGTGTCGTCTCTCATTTTAACCTCAGAGCCTAAGAAGGAGGCGGTTGGGGTGGCAGGCTTGGCACCTTGGGGAATGTTCAAGGAAGACTCCAAAGCCTCGACCAAAGCCTCGTGCTCGAAGTTACCGGAAGCAGTCACAACGGTGTTGGATCCAACCAAGTGCTTCTCCAACAAGCGGTTGACGTCGGACTTCTCGACGTCGACAATAGAGTCGGCGGTACCCAAGGTTGGCAAGCTGAGAGAGTAGCCTTGGAAGGCAGAAGCGTTCAAGTGCTCCAACAACATCTCGGAAGGCTTTGTCTCCAAAGTCTCGGCAGCCTTGACTTGGGCAGCCTTGGCGGCCTCGAGGTCGGCGCTCTCAACAGCCTCGGAGGCGTTGGAGATGACCTTGGCCAAAGCAGAAGCAGCGGAGGCAACGTCGGCGTTGGTGGATTGGGCAATCACACCGTTGGTCTCCTTGGTGGAAAGCGAGGAGAACAAAACACCGTTCTGGACGCCAGAGCCCAACACGGAGGCGGTCAATGCAGCCACACCGTTGTTGTAAGGGGTCTCGGCTCTGGAACCGGCGCCAAAGTAAACACCAACAGCGGCCGAGTGGGCGTGTGGGTTTTGCTCGGTAGCGATGGTGACACCGTTGGAGAGAGTGGTGTATTTTGTAGTAGTGTTGGAAGTGCTGACGAGACGACGAGCAGACACGGCACCCAAACGAAGGCCACGAATCATGTTTGCGATGTGAGAAGTATGGAGTTGAAGAAGGTGAACTGAAAAAGCGGTTGTAGGTGGAAAAGTTTGAGGCGGCCAATGAACGGCTGGGGAATTGTGCGGGTGCTGTGTGCAGGCCGCTCTTGTGAGCGCGAGCTGGAGCGACGGCAGCGGTGAAGCGGATTTGGCGAGGGCGGGGATAGTTGGTGTTTTATTTTGTGTTTGTACTTTTTTGTTTGTCACTTTTGTTTTTGATTCTGATTTTGATTCTGATTTTTTTCTGCTTTTGCTTTTTTTTTTTTGGTTGAATTTATTTCTGTGTAGAGACCGGTGCTTTTTGGGGCTCTGTAGAGCGCTGGAGTGTCTCTTAAGTTTTGACCTATAAGGCTTCAAAGCTGAAAACGGCGCATTTTGCACCCAGCCGGCGCGGACGCAGCGTACTGCGAACCCTGGCTACATTATGCAAATCAGTTTGAGAATCCATTTGGAGATTGGAAAAACCTTCTAGAAAAGTACTTAGTAAACACCTGAAAATTAATTGAGAATACCATTAGAGTTTATTGGGAGATCTATTCAGCTGTCTATCAAGAAATATATGGGGAATTTTTTTAGAGTATCATTCCGAGACCCATTTATAGACCCAATCATAGACTAATAGAGACCCACACAGACCCATACATAAACCATCAATAGATACGAACTGCAAAGAAGGTGCACTTGAAAAAAAGTCTTCTTCAACTACTCAGAACAATTCAGCCAAACGAACAACCATCCACTAAGAACAACTACAAGGCAATACTGTCGCAATGTTGTAAGCTATAAGCGAGGCTGCGCCCGCAAGTGTCAGTGCTCATGAGCATCGAGGCACACCATCGTCGGCGGCCCGTGGAACTTGGCCTTTGCGTCCTGGAGATTCTCGGCAAACATGTCGGACTTACTGCGCTTCGTGGACCCCGTAAGGTCGCCCTTGACACTCTCATAGTCGTCTCGGGACGCGCCCTCGCTGCCGGTGGAAAGGCGAGCGGCCGAAAGAGAAAAGTCGTTGTACACGGTTTTCCAGGGCTTCCGCGGGCACATTTCGGAATCTGAAGACATGGCCCGGTGTGCCGTGGCCCGTGGCCAGCCACGCAGCGCCCGCGCAGCGGCCACAACCTGGTCATGGTCATCGGAGGCCACCAGATCGTCGCCGGCCTGGGAAAGCTCGATCAAGTCGGGCGTGGCCGAGGGCTTTCTCACGAGCGCCACGCGCCGGCGCCGCTGGACGGTTCGCTTCAAGCGGGTTCGGGCCTGCTGGCCCTCGGCCTGGCCTAAAAGCGTCAGCGACTCCAGCATGGCGTCGGGGACACAGTCGAATGCCTGGGCCAACAGCGCGTGTGGAGCGGGGATGCGTTTGCAGAGATTGTTGTCAGAGGCGTTTTCACCGGCGTTTCCACAGGAATCTCCTAAAAGATTGTCTTCACAGATGCCATCTTCACTTCTCTCGCCATCGTAGCGGAGGCGGCTGTTTTCAAAGTAGTAGCCGAGCACGTTGTCCCAGGTGCCCGTGCCGGCGTCTGCACTGTACGGGGCCGAGCCCAAGGTGAGAAACTCGCCCGGCTTGACAAAGTAAGGATCAAAGTGGTGCGTGCGCAACGACACTAGCCGTTCCGTGTCCAACTTGGTCTGGATCACTCGCGGGTTGCGGGAGTTGCTGTAGTACTGCAAGCGGGCGCTGATGAGGTGGTACTCCACCTTGTACTTGACGGTTTTGTACAAGTGCTCGAGGTTGTCTCTGCTCAAGGAGTTAATAGCCCTGCCCACGACGCGGGCGAGGTTGACGGGGTCCTTGCGCTCGGAGTAGTTCATGGCGATCAGTTGGCGGGGCAGCGATGATAGGGTGGGCAGTGGAGAAATGGCGGGGCAGTGGAGAAGTGGGCAGTTGTGGCCAGATTGAGTATGGTGCGGGTGGTCGTTTTGCACCCAGAGAGACTGGTGGGCCGGTGTGGTTTTGCACCCAGCGAAAGGCCGAGTAAGACAGCGAAAGTGCTACTGCGCTAGGAAAGGACGCTGGCTAGGTGGTGGAGCTGGTCCGTGGTTCTGTTTGCAAATACACTATGTGGTTCCGGCCCGGCATGGCAGCGCGGCCGCTGGTCTATGTACATTCTGGCGCTACAACTCAATGTAGGCTCTGTTGGCAATGGCGTTCTTGTGCAACTGCAACTTCTTGTCATAGCCGGACGATTTGCCCTCCCATGCCGAGATAATCTCCTCGGCCAAGCGCACCGAGAAGTCCGGCGACTTTTTCTTCTTGGCGCCCTCCAAGATCCACAAGATCGCGTACCGGTTGCGCTGTCTTCTGTTCAACGGGAACGGCACCGTTCTGTTCTTGGCCGTGCCGGTCTTCTTGACCTTTGTGTGGAAGAGCGGACCCATGTTGTCCATCGTCTCGTACAAGATCTTGACCGGGTCCTGGCGCGTTTTCAAGTACACCATGTAGAGCGCCTTGTTGATCTGTCTCTGCGCCCGCTCCTTCTTGCCGTCCCTCATCACGAGGTGCGTCAAGTTCTCCACCACGGGGTCGTTGAGCACCGGCACCGGCTGCCCGTGGTATTTCTCTTTTTGCGCCACCTGCTCGGCCGAGGGCTCGAACTTCTCGCGGAGAAACTCCTCTGGCTGTGTGAGCTGGCTGAGGTACACCTCGGCCGCGGTTTCGGGCGCCTTGTCGCCGCTCTTCAACGTTTCGAGCGCCGCCAACCACTCGTCGACGTCCTGCTCCGTGATGCTTTCCTTTTCAAGCGGGAACAAGCTGGCGGTCAAGCTGGGCTGTTTCTGGACGGGCTGCTGGGCCTGCTGCTGGGAAATCGAGTTGAAGCGCACCGCACCCCACACGCGGGGCACGCAGGCTGCCTTCCGGGCGCCGGCGACACACCGCACGGTTGTTCTGAACAATGACATGGCTGCTGGCTGTGTTGGAGAGCCGCTGGTCTTCTCTTGAGCTTTTTTTTCCACCCGCCCGCCGCCGCGGCGCGCTGGTGCACGGGTGCACGCCCGCACGCGCTGGGGCCCGCGGGTGCGCAGCCGCGCCCACTTTACCGGGCCGGGATGGCTTCCTCCAGCCGTCTTCTCCCCAAATTGCGTGCTAGCCCGGCGCTTTTGTCCAGCCAAGAGCCGACCCTGCCACTGTGCCGCCCCGCTTTTCCCCGCGCCCTTTTTCCGCGTTCCCGCGCCGGTTTTTCCGCCCGAACCCGCCGCCTCTTTTCGATCGCGTGCCGCCCACAACATCAACACATATACACCACCACATCCACACCACATGGCCAAGCTTTCCGTGCCCAGTGCCGACGCGGAGCTCGAGCGACTCTTGCGCCCGCTTGCCGCATCCGGCCATCTCCGTGATGACGAGCTCTGGCAGTCTTCCATTGTGCCTCTTCTCAAGGTCCGCCTAGCGCAGTTGAATGCGCTGGTCCGCATGTCCGTGACGGCAAATGCCCACGCGCCTGAAGAGGAGCGGGTGGCTGCAATTCTCGCCGACGGCGCCGCCGCCATCGCCAAGCTAGACGGCCGTTTTGCGCAGCAGGCCCCATTCACAGCCCAGCGCGTGGCAGAGCTCATCTTAAATCCCTCTGCCAGCGGCTACCTGCTAGCGACGGTGGTGCTGGCGCAGAAGTACATGCACGCGTTGCTCAAGATGTTTCTGGTGGAGCACACGGAGCTGCACTACGTGCCGCTGGCGCCAAAGAAGAGCCCAGCCACCGGCGCGTCTTCCGAGGCCCCCGACACCGACACTGGCTGCCAGGCTGGCACTGGCGCCGACACGGCCTCGGCCGACGACTACGAGCGCTGCAATCTACCGCAGAACGTGCGCTTTGTCAAGCTTGACTGGGGCCTTCCGCAGAAGCGCCTGTCGGAAGACACTATTACGTTTGCCGTAAACGGCGACGCCCGCCCCGCACGCAAAAAGTGCCGGTCTGAGGAGAATAGTATTGATGACGCAGAAACGTCGTCCAAAAGCGTCCAGGACAAACAGACCTCAGAACGAGAAGCAACAGAGCCAGAGCCAGAGCCAGAGCCAGAGGCTTCAGAGCCACAGACCACAGAGCAACACAAGACAGACGCGCCGCAAGAGCATCAACAAGGAAAACAAGTCAAGAAAGGCAACGAAGCGACTCAAGATAGAAAAACCAAGTCTGCCTCGCAAGTTGACGCTGAACGAGACGAGCCGAACACCCGCGGCGCTTCACGCTGCGACGTGAGCACGCTCGACCAGGAAAACAAGCCTGTCGGCCAGGAGGTGGCCACCTGACCTTTGACTTTGTCTTCTGGCCTATACCTTAGTCCTCTGGTCTTTGACTAAGTCATATGGCCTATACCTTTGTCATATGTCGTTTGACCTTGTTCTCTGGCCTTTGGCTTCTGGCTTATGATGACGCTGGCTAGTCAGCAACAGCCCACGTGCCGAAGGCTTATGATCTCTAATGCCACATTAAGTTATTCTATGTACAGCTCAGCTACTTCAGATCTTGGAGAGGAGATCAAACAAACCATTCTCCGACGTTTCAAGCACATAAATTCCGTACATAGACACGGAAGAGCCCAACAACAAGAGCTTGCACGCAGCCTTGTGCCAAAATCCGTAGACTCTCTCTGGAATATAGTCGATAATACACGATTTGATGCCCGAGTGGCAGTGGTACAACAACGACAAGCAGAAGGCGGTGTCAACGTATGGATACTCGACGCCCATGGCAAAAGGAAACGCAGTCAAGGGCACGAGGCCCACGGCGATGATGCGCTCGTAGGTCCAATGGTAACTGCTCTCATATGGACTGACCTCGGGTATTTTGTAGGCATCGTTGACTGTGCCGACGACGATGCCGGGAGGCTGCTCGATTTTTTTGAAGCGAGAAAAGTCGGGCTTGAGCAGAAGGTGTCTGACGCCAACAGCCTGCTTAGGGAGACAGAATGGGCCACGGTTGAGGATAGCTCGAGACAACATGTGGATTTGAAAGATTGGATTTTCGCTTCACATGATGGAGATGGAACCCGTACACCAGAGATTCGGTGGTGGGTCTTGGAGGGCCACAGGAGATTTGGGTCTTTTTTTTTTTTTAGGGTGGAGGGTTGTGATGATAGATTTCGTGGACGGAATAGCGGTGGACAAGGATGTGGAAAAGCAGGCGTCAAAGCGGTGCAAAAAACAGGCGACAAAGCCCTGGTCAAAACAGTAGGCGTTTGTAGGCTAGTCGCTTCTGCCACAGCCGAACAGTTTTCAGCGGACAAAGAATTTGAGTAAAACAGCCACGCCGGCCTCGTTTACAAGAGGACATAAATTCACAACATTTTCCATAAACATTTTGGCAGCAGAAGCTGTGTGGAGACAGATGGTGGGGAGCGATGACAATAGCGCACGTGACCGATCTACACGGATGTTAGAGGGAGGATCCAGAAGGGCCTGCAAAAAGCGGGCAGCAAAAAAGTGGGCAGCATAAAAGCAAGCCGCTGGCGGCAGCGATCATCTTTACTAAAACTCAAAATTTCCAGTGGGAAACTCGGGCCGGCGCTTGTGCAGCTTTGACTCACGAGCCACATATTTCTTATCAGCTACGCGGAAGCGCACCAGCGAGGCCCATGCTTCCTTCATCCTCCTTTTTTTTCCAACGGCAATTGACAGAAGCACGAACGATGACCGCTAAAGCCACCGGCGCCGCCGCCTTGCACAACCCCTACTTCAAACAAAACCCCACAAAAAAGGATGTGTGGACATTGATCAACGAAACCGCCGCCACAGCAGAAAAGGAACTCGGATCGCCCGTGGTCAATTTGGGCCAGGGTTTCTTTTCGTACAACCCGCCGGACTTTGCCATTGACGCCGTGTCACATGCGCTTGCCAAGCCGCAATTCAACCAGTATGCTCTGCCCAAAGGCAACCCCAATCTCCTCAAGAGCTTGTCTGAAATGTACACGAGGGAGTATGGCCGGCCCGTGGACGCTTCGCAGCTATTGGTGACGACCGGCGCCAACGAGGGCATTTTCTCTGTGCTTTTCGGCTTTTTGACGCCGGGCGACGAGGCCATCATTTTCGAGCCGTTTTTCGACCAGTACGTGCCCAACATTGAGTTGACAGGAGCCACGGTCAAGTATGTTCCCATCAATCCGCCGGCAAACTTCGACAAGCAGAACGTCACCGGCGACGACTGGGAGATCGACTGGGACGCGTTGGAAAACGCCATCTCGCCAAAGACAAAGATCATTTTGATCAACACCCCACACAATCCCATCGGAAAGGTGTTCAACGAGAAGGAGCTCATGCGGATCGGCAACATCGCCATAAAACACAACATCTTGCTTCTCTCGGACGAGGTCTACGAAAACTTGTTCTACCTTCCGCAATTTCCCAGACCCGCCACGTTCAAGGCGTTGCCCGAGTTGGCCGAGAGAACTTTGACCATTGGATCCGCAGGAAAGTCTTTTGCCGCTACCGGATGGCGCATTGGCTGGGTCCAGGGCCCCGCAGACCTCATCCAGTATGTCACTTCGGCGCATACTCGGATCTGCTTCTCTTCGCCAGCGCCATTGCAGCAAGCTGTGTCCGAAGCACTCACTCTTGCTGAGAAAAACGGCTATTTCGAAAAGACCAGGACCCAGTACTCCAAAAAGTACGAGACATTTTGTGCTGTTTTTGACGAGTTGGGTTTGCCATACACCGTGGCCCAAGGCGGGTACTTTTTGCTAGTCAACTTCAGCAAGTTGAAGATCCCAGACGACTACGTCTATCCCTCGGACATCGAGGCCAGAGGAACAAACGACTACAAGTTGGTCTACTGGTTGATAAAAGAGATCGGTGTGGTGGGCATCCCTCCCACGGAGTTTCTAGAAGCTCCGAGAAGAGTGAACAATCCTTTGGAGAACTGCGTTAGATTTGCCGTCTGCAAGGACGACTCCTTGCTAGAGGAGGCCGTCGCAAAGTTGAAGGAATTGAAGAAGTATTTGTGAGTTTTTGAAAGAGCTCATCATTTATTGAATAGCCAAATATACTTCTTGAATATGAACTGCGACTCCCCAAAGTCGTCATAGCCATCCTCAAGCACATCTTCTTGTACGACAAACCCAGATTCCTCCATGAGTCGCCAGAGCGCGGCCCTTTCGTTTTCAAACGTCCGTCTTACTGGAACCTGAAGAAGAACATGTCCGTTGTTTTTGTCCAAAAACTTATTTAGCATGCTGACGATCCAATAAGGATGCTTAGAGGAATAGAGCGGGTCAGACAAAATTACGGTAGTGTACTTCACATGCCCGTTTTTGTCAAGAAACGATTGGGGGTTGCTCCAGTCAAGCTCGTCGACAGACGCATTCTCAATCTTATTCAAATCAACGTTGTTTTTGAGATTGGGTGTGATTTCTGGAAGATCAGTCAACATTGTAGGATGTCCTAGCACGCAAGCGACGATGCCAACCAATCCGGTTCCTGAGCCTAGTTCCAACACGGACCCGCTCAAATATTTTGTGTTGTGCTTCGCTAGCCTGCAGCCCAAAATATATGAGGAGCCCCATGTCTTGAGTCCCAAGTTGTCCGCTGTGAGGGACGGCTCTTTCAAATAGATCTCTCTGTCGATTCCGGGGATCTGCATAGTCCTGATAATTTCCGGCTGCGCCGTTCTTCCGCAGTTTTCTGCTAATCTCAATGATGCTAGGGTGATGATGTTTGAAGACTCGGATTCCGTCATCCACCTCAAGTCGGAAGCGACAATCTTGGTGAGCCATGCATTGTATTCGGCCAGGAACGATTTTCTGAACGACGAGCCCATGACGGCTAAAGAAGCAAGCTTTTCGTCGGTGTCGAATCTTGGACAGAAGCGTTTCAGCCAGACTATCGTTTGGGAGACCAAATAGGAGACGTTTTTCGACACAAAACTCTGCGCTGCAGATTCATACAGCTTGTCGTCCTGAGGGTTGAAATTCAACGCGGCACTCGGAGCAAGAAGCTTTAGGACCGTTTCAAGTACACATGCTGGAGGCTGGTATTGGAGAAGAGGAAGATCGTGGATGTGTATTGGTGTCACGTTGTCCAGCACGCCTTCACTGTCCAGATCACCTTGGAAGGTGTCGTGAGATGCATTTTCAAAAGCGGGCGAGGAGGAATTTTGAAGACGGCCGAGAGAGTCAGTTGTGCTTGTGGCTAGATGCTGGGCCCAGTCTAATTTGGGGGCGGGCTCGGGAGTGAAAAGATCAAGAGGATCGAAGTCCATGTGTGGCTTACGTTCGATGAGATGGGATCCGCGACCATGGCTGTGAAAAGCCCGACAGGCAGGGCCAAGCGGCGGGTGTGTGGGCAGCAAAAATGGAACACCCTCAAAATAGAGGAATGCTTTTGGGGCGGAGGCAGTGTGTATTTATAAGATTTACTCGGACGCTCCAGCGATATTCTGAAACATTCTATCTGTAGCCTGCGCTGACCCATCTGTACGACGACGCACGTCGTCTTGGAGCCAGCGTATATAAGAAGCATGCGTGCCCCTCAGAAATCGGTGACTCTTCCATTAAATGACCAGTCATTATGTCTTAAGGGGTCTTGCTTGGGTCCGCCAACTTCACCTGTGGCCGGGTTGACCTCGCCCTCGAACTCGGGGATGGTCTTGAAATACTGGGCAGACACACCAACGTCCGTGGCCCCGGCGGCCTCCTCACTGGAGGTGCTGTCGTGGAAGCCCTGCTCTTCGATTTGTCTGTTGTACTCGTCGATGGCTGCCTGGGAGTTGGCTAGCTTCTGGAGCTTCTCGAACTCCTCCTGCTGCTCCTTGGGCAACTTAGGGGGGCCAGGCGTGACCTCGTTGAAGTTGCTGCTTACCATACGCATAGGCATGCGCTGAAGGCTGCGGATCGAAGGCAAAAATACTCTGGGCGTCAATTTCATCATGACTGTGTAGGTGCTTAGTAACACTACAGAACGCTTGTGCCACCCTCGTTGGGTGATCTCGCATGACTGCATGCACCGACATAAGTCCGAGTCGGAGAATACTCAAATGAATGTCCAAGAGGTTGCGACCGCCGAGACCATAGAGAATGCTAGTTAAAAGTCTCTCGGCATATTTATAAGTGTCTAAAGCTCATGGTAAGCGGAACATTGCTGTTTGCCAAAGAAATTTCTTACAATCTTCCGATATAGTGTAACGGCTATCACGGTTCGCTTTCACCGAGCAAACCCGGGTTCGACTCCCGGTATCGGAGATATTTTTTGCTTCCAGTATAATAAAGAGGGACGTACTTTAACGTGCTTCTCTTGTCTTTCTTGATCAGTTCCTCAGTCTTCTCAGTCTCTTGCTCCGTTACATCTACGCTTCGTTCTTCAGCCAGTCCCTTGACCAGCTCTACAGTCTTTTCAGCCATCACCAACTTCTTCATTTACTGGCCAAAGCCTAGTGGATGTGGCGCCTGCTTTGGCGTCAACGCCATGAACTTATAAATTTTGCCCATTTCGTCCTTTGAGGTCAACCTGACGTAAGAATCGTAGATCAGCTCTTTGTTGGCCATCAGGTTTGCACTTTTGATAAGCTGGTCGATTCTGTAGCCAATGCCAAGCTCGTGGAGCCAGTTACCTTGTTCAGCTGGCCCGTGGACGTTCACCGCCGACTGCGCTAGAAGTTTCAAGGCCTGAAAGTCGACATCAATGGACAAATCCACGTTGCCCGGACTATAAAAGGGCGAAACGAACTTGTGCTTGTATATGCCTCGAAGCGAGTTCAGCGGAATCTCATCGGCAAGCCCGTAATCAACAATGAGTGCAGCGCCATGGTGGTTCTTATTTTTGGCAAGCAAATCGACAATCCGGGTCATGTAAAATTCTGCATCAGCACAAACTTCGATTCTCAGCCCCACCGGGAGTTCCCGAAAGCGTGGGCTCTGTCTGGGCAACGCCGACAGGGGAGTTTCCTTGCCAGATGCGGTGAGGTGAAATTCGGTGAGTAACTCATCCGGAGTTTCCGTGGAAACGGCCTCTTCCGCCGGCGGCAACTTCAGCTGTGTGTTGAGCACGGCCTGCGTGTGCTCCACCAAAAGCTCTCGCCAGCCGTGCTCCGTGCGGACGAACGATTTGATGGGCAAAGCATCGAAGAATTCATGCGCAAGGATGAAGTTGCAGTCGTCGTCTTCGCTGTCAATTTCCTTTTCTGTGTCGACCCAGGTCACGCGTGTGCCCCATTTGGATAAAACTGTCTCTTCGGCACCGCTGCCAGGGCATAGAAGCGCCTTTTGTTCCTCCCGGAGCACTCGCGACGCCTCAATGAGCACAATGTTGACCGATACCGGCACACCCGACTTGCCAACAAACTTCATGAACACAGACATCACGTCGTGCATAAGCGTGCCTCTACCTGGGCCGAACTCGATGACGTTGAGGCGCCGGGGCTTATTCTGGTCGCTCCAGTTCTGGAAGAGCCAAAGACCGATCATCTCGCCGAAAACAGACGAGATTTCCGGCGACGTGACGAAATCGCCCTCCTTGCGGTCTAGCGGGTTGCGTGTGGTGTAGTAGCCAAACTGCGGGTGGGTCAAGCATTGGCGCATGTAGGCGGATAGCGAAACAGGGCCGGTGGTTTTGATCATTTCTTGGAAAAAGTCTGTAAGATTGTTGACGGCCCGCGGCGGCTCCTTGGATGGAAACTGCGGCATCTTGCCCAAATTCTCTCTTGTGTTTTTCAGGCCCTTGATTTCCTGCTCCAACTTGCGGTATTGCGTTTGCACGTAGTTGCGGGCGTTTTCGTACTCTTCTTTGGTGAATTTGCCATAGTAGAGTCCATTTTCGTGGATGAGAGGGTTTTGTGTTTCTGGTTTGTCGCTTGAATGCGGCACCTCACGGGCAGGTTTAGACTGGAGCCGCAATCTGGCTCCGCTGGCCAACGTTCGGCGAAAAATCCTAATCATAATGGCTTGGGTGTGGAGAACATTGGTGATGCGCTCATGTCTGCAAGCCGCGCACGTGACTCGATGGGCCATATACGAATCGATCAGTATTCTGATAAATACAATTTGATCATCACATTATGATATCTGAATTCGATCATTACATTACGTTGACTACAATTTGATCATCTCGATCCGACAACTAAATCTGGTATCTATATTTTGTTGACTATGATCTGCTGACTACAATCTGATTTCTATAATTTGTTGACTATGATCTTCTGACTACAATCTGATAACTCCAGTCTGACTCCAGTCTGACTGCATTCTGATATAGAACGATAATTCGTGATGAGAATGATTGTATTCGACAGACCATCAATGCCTCATGCGGACCGTCGTCTCACCTCCACCGGGCACTGAACGCAGCCAGACGCTCAAGCCTTCTGGGTGGAATGGAACACGAACGAGTCCATGAGAAGCGGCTTTTGGCGAACAACGGGTTTCTTCAGTCTGCTGAGCGACGGCCTGCGCGAGCGGCGCTCGGCGGGCTCGTCGTCACTCGAAGACGACTCGGAGAACTCCTCGTCCACAACAAAAGTCAGCTTCAAAGTCCAGCCCATCTTCTCGTAGAACTTACGGTTGATGGGGTTGGACGACTCCAAATAGCACCAGTGGCCTCTCATGTAGTTGTCCAAGCAATGGTTCATGAGCTGCTTGGCCAAGCCGTGGCCCTGCATGGTTGGGATGATTCCAATGTCGGCAAGGTACCACACCAGGTCGGACTTCTGAATGGAGCTGCCCAACAGAAGCATGTTCTCAAGCACGGTGTCGCGCTCACGCAGTAACTGCAACTCGAGAATGCGCTGGACCTTCAGGCGACACTTGGCCAACGACGAGAAGAGGTTGAACTTCAAGGATGTGGGGTGGATGGTGGAGAAGGACGGTGCCGACGCGGAGTAGTCAAAACCCTCTTCGCGCTCGTCGTACACAAGCTTGTTCCAGCAGGCCACACCGTAGAACGGGACCTTGGCGAGGGCCAGGGGCTTTAAGCGCTGCTGGATCAAGTCCAGCTCCAAGTTATTGTCCTTGATGGCAAGCACTAAGCCGCCCAAAGACATGCACTCGTAGACGGAGAACTCGTAGAGCGCAAGCATCAAGTCTTGCTTCTTCTTGATCAAGCGGTGCTCGTGCGCAGGGTACTCGATCTCGGTGTTGAGGCAGTAGTTGACAAAGGGGTCCTTTTCGAAGGCCAAGGCAAGGGTCTTCGCCACGCGGCGGTAGTCCAGGAAGGACACCGGGGTGATGGAGATGTTAGTTGGTTTTTTAGCGGTCAGTCTCAGGGGGCTTACGATTTTGGCGGAATCGAGATTAGCGCCCTGAGACATAGGCAGTCGTGGTTTTCGTTTATGAGCGGATTCATGGTCTTCTGGAAAAAGGGAAAACATGACTGATCATAACCGGGTGGGAGAGGTGGATTTGTGTAGCAAAAGTGTACAGCAGGGGAAGAAAGAAAGAAAAGAGGAGAAAAGAGAAACGGCCCGCGGAAATGGGGCCCCTAATTATACAAGGCATGGACTTGCCCGATTGGGAGGCGGCAGCGCGGAGGGTGTCTTATCTTTAGCGCGAGCAGAGGCGACGGAATCCAGGAGCCGCAAATTGCGGGCGGCGAATGGGAGGCGCGCATTTAGGCCGCCGTGCCCGGCCTGCACACACGCTGACAGCTGTCTGCTTATGACGGTGCCAGGGACGGCTGAGTGAAGGGTATTTACGGAGGAAGCGGAGGAAGTGGGGAGAGCGGGCTGATGGCTTTTTTTTTTTTTTTTTTTTTAGTTCTACTTTATTCTTTTGTTTATTTCTTCCTTTGTTTTTAGATGGCTTGCCGCCAGGCGGCACATCTTTTTTGGCGGCACGGGTTTTTGATGGAGCCAGCGAGCCAAGGCGCGCTGGGCATTGCAGTGATGGGGCCGAAAACGATGGGGCCGTTTTGCGCGGTCCAAAATGGGGAAAAATGGGAACCGAGAAGAAGGTGCTTGGTTTGATGTGGCTCGGTCTATTTTCGTGCTTCATGATGTGGTCTGATTTGTTTGGTTAGTTGATGTTTTTTTTTTCTTCTTCTTTTTTTTTGCCCTTGCTGTTTGAAAGCGCCGTAGTTATCGAAAGGATCCTGACTCTGTCTGTAGCTCTTCTCGTGAGTCGTATTTGCCCTTCGCAACCCACGAGCAATTCCACAGCGGCCCCAGCGCACCGCAACATTTCGAGCTTTGAGAGGCGTCCTCTTGGTCAAAGTCAATGGAGATTTTTTGCGCTATCCTTTTTTATTCAAATTCTCTCTTTGTCATTTTTCTTTCGGTTTTTCCTTTCACCTTATTCTCTTCTCTATTTCTTTTCTTTTCTTTTCTCCCTTTCTTTTCTTTTCTTTTCTCTTCTCCCTTTCTTTTCTTTTCCTTTTCCTTCTCTTTTTCCTCTTTTCTTCTTTGCCAAGGCGCGGCAGGGCCGGCCCTGTTCCTTCGCCCCGCGTGCCCCGCCACAAGCGTTGGCCCTTTTTAAAAAGGAACCGAGCAATTTTGGCCCGGCCATCCCTGGCCGCTACATGCACACCGCCATCACAGCCCGGCCTCTTTAGCCATCAGCTGTCATTATTTAACAGCTGTCATTATTCAGCAGCTGCCATTATTCGGCAGCGCATCCATTGCTGCAACAGAGCGTCCTCCATTCGCCGGCCCATTGGCGCGCGGCCCCACGCCAGCGAGCGGGCCAAGAAATCGCAGGGCCGAAACAAAATACACCCGCGCCCACCAAAAGCACCAAAAGCACCAAAAGCGCCAAAAGCACCAAAAGCACCAAAAGCACGAAAAGCACCAAAGCACGAAAAGCACCAAAGCACCACAAAGAAAACCAAAAGAGCCAAAAGAACCAAAAGCACCACGACTTCATGCTTTCGCCGCAAAAAATAGCCCTCAAAATACCGCCCACCGAAATCCACCGCCAAATCAGCCCCGCCTCTCTTTCGCCCCAGCTCACTCAGGCCCTGGCCGCGCGCGTGTGCAGGACGCCCTTCTCCATTTCCCTCCACCATTTCCGTGCATTGCGACAAGTCGCCCTCTACACCGTCGTTTTCTTTTGCCCGTTCCACCGGCCCACACAGTCTCCGACCCTGGCCCTGTTTCTTGCGCTGCTCCGCCCCGCCTGCCCCGCCGCTCCGCCTGCTCCTGCCGTTTCTGCCGCGCCGCCGCCCTCGTCTCCGCTCACGCTTTGTGCCGTTGCTCCTCCCCGTTTCCTCCGTGTCGCCGCCAGAAACTCCGCCGCCTGAGCCCGCCGGCTGTCTTCTGTCAACCCAAAGCCTTCCGACGCCGCTGCTGTGCTTCCTTGCAATTGACGCCGCCGCCCCTTCGCCGCATCCCTGCGCCTCCATTGCTTCTCTGCCTTTTCCGCCGGGCCAATCCATCTCTGTCCCGTCTTCTCCGAGTCCAAGGTTCCCGTCTTCTCTGTGTCCAAGGCTCTAGTTTTCTTCGCGCTCAGTCTTCGCCCGTCCAGCCTTTCTCGTCGCTATGGGAAACAGCTCGTCCAAACAGAAGAACGGCTTGCCGCTCTCCAGAACGGAGACCGGTTCCTCCGCCAAATCGTCGCGCTCCACCCGCTCTCGTGTGTCCGCCTCGCAAAACAGCCCGGACTCTCCGAAGGTCATGAGCCGCAAGGGCTCGTCCGCGTCCCTACCGCAGACCACGCATTCCGCTGACGCCAACGACAACTCCTCCACATACCATGCTTCGTTGATGACCCCGGAGCCCAAGTCCCCCATATTGATGCGAAGAAACACAAACGAGACGGAAACTTCCCGTCTATCCATTAACGGCACCCTGCTGGCCAATGACGACTTGTCTGTGCCTTTGACCTGCTCCTCTACAAACCCTTCGAACCGCTCGTCCGCATACTTGACGCCCCAGCACACGGGTGAGCGCTCCGGGTCCTTCCAAGACGACAAGTCCGATGCGGTTTCCATCTCCTCGCGCCGCTCCGGCCGCTCGCTCTCGAGCTTCAACAGTCTGTCCAGACGCGGCTCCAGCAACAACAGAGTGGAGCCCACGTCCCTGGACCCCGAGGTCTCCACAAAAATCGACGTCGAGGGTTTCATCCAGCGTCTTCTCGACGCGGGCTACTCTGGAAAACGAACAAAGTTCGTTTGCTTGAAAAACCACGAAATTCAGCAAGTGTGCGCCAAGGCCCGCGAGATCTTCTTGCTGCAACCGCCTTTGCTTGAGCTTTCGCCTCCGGTCAAAGTCGTTGGTGATGTTCATGGTCAATACTCGGATTTGATCCGTATCTTTACAAAATGCGGCTTCCCACCACAGACAAACTACTTGTTTTTGGGTGACTACGTTGATAGAGGAAAGCAGTCTTTGGAAACCATTCTTCTTCTTCTCTGTTACAAAATCAAATATCCCGAGAACTTTTTCTTACTCAGAGGAAATCACGAATGCGCCAACGTTACCCGAGTGTACGGCTTTTACGACGAGTGCAAACGTCGTTGCAATATAAAAACATGGAAGCTATTTGTTGACACATTCAACACACTTCCCATTGCAGCAATTGTCGCTGGAAAGATCTTCTGTGTGCACGGCGGACTTTCTCCGGTGCTTAACTCCATGGATGAGATTAGAAACATTGCTCGCCCCACAGACGTGCCCGATTTCGGTCTTTTGAATGACCTTCTCTGGTCTGACCCGGCGGATACAATGAACGAGTGGGAAGACAATGAGCGAGGTGTGTCTTACGTGTTTTCCAAAGTCGCGATAAATAAGTTCTTACAGAAGTTCGGCTTCGACTTGGTGTGCCGAGCGCACATGGTGGTTGAAGATGGTTACGAATTTTTCAACGACCGAACGTTGGTCACCGTCTTTAGTGCACCCAACTACTGTGGGGAGTTTGATAATTGGGGTGCTGTGATGAGTGTGTCTGAAGAGTTGCTTTGCTCGTTCGAGTTGCTAGATCCGCTCGACTCTGTGGCATTGAAACAGGCAATGAAAAAAGGCAAGCAAGAAAGAAGGAACGCTCTGCTCCAACAAACTAGACTGGAATGACTTTACGAATAAATACCGTCAGATATAAAAGAGCGCGTCACGTGCCCACACATGATGTGGAGACGTGGATCACCGTAAAACAAAAGCCATCCGCCATGTCCGGCCCCGGCTTTTCGTACTTGCTCAACACGGAGAATGTAAGTGCCTTGAAAGCGCTAACGGACCAGCTCGCCGCAGAGATTTGTGAAAAGGACCGGATCATTCGACGCATCAACAACATTGTGGACATTGAGTTGGAATATCCTCAGCCAGGCATCATACTCACCGACCAAATCGAGGAACAAGCAAACGAAAATGCCTCAAGCGAACAGGAGCAATCTGATGGACCGGAAACTGAAGCTCTGGAGCAACCGCAGCTCATCAAGAGCAAGAGCGAAAACGGAATACCACTAAGGAGCGATCATACAAGCGATGCCACCAGACCATCCATATTACGACCTGGAAGCATGGCCAAGGCACCAGCCACAAATCTTCGGAAGTCCCTTTCTGATTCTTGCACAAGCAGTTCCGGTAGCTGCTCGAAGGCGGAGCCAGATCGTGTTACCAGCGCCGGAGACGATCCGCTTCGAGCTTTTCTTGATTCTACGTTGGGTATCAGCGACATCGAGATCGAAGAAGACAAATTCTCAGGTGCTCTGGCAGCTGACGCCGAGTTTCGGCAGTTGTTGATGGACAACGAGCGGCTTCTTAGGCTTCAAGACCTGCGGGCGGTTTTAAACAAGCAGCTCCATGGCATTTGCCAGAACTACGAAAACTTGCTTCACGATGAGTTGTTGCCACGCCTACAGAGGGACATGGCCGAGCAGCGTCAGCGGCAACTGGCGCTCACAAAGGCGCTTTACACCAAGAAGCGGTTTTTGGCAGAGGACACCTTGTGGCAGTGTTACAACGATTACGTGGCGCTTCTCCACGAAGCCAGCTGCACGGCCAAGCAGCTCGCAGAACTTCGCAACGAAGTTTTCGATGATTTACGGGTGGAGCGGCTAGACACGCAGCTTCAAATCGCCAAGCGACTTGCTGACAGTTTGGATGTGATCGAGTGAATAGGCAGCGTCGAGGAGAAATGTGATATCGAAGGGGTAGGTAGATGCGGAGGTTTAAATGGAAGGAAGAAATGAAATAGAAGGAACGAGATAAGAAGGGAAAAATGTAGAAGTGGCGAGAACGAAAGAAAGAAAATATCGTAAAGAGGTGAGAATTGAAAAAAAAAAAGAGAAGAGTGGAGAGAACAGAAAAGGTGAAAATAGACGAAAGGAATAAAATAAAAAAAGGTGAGAATCAAAGAAAGAAGTGAGAATAGAAGAGGTGGAAACAGAGGCATTATTTAACAATCAGGTGAAATATGAAGATCCGAGAGAATCAAAGAATACAAAATCAAAGGCAGCAGGAGGCTATGAGAGCCAGAGGAGGGCATTTGTAGAAGCTACAGACGGTGGGAACTTGAAATCATTTATTGGTTCATAACGTCTTTGAGGTTTCAGTGGACTGCCAGCGTTCGACCGAATGTGTCCGTATCTTCGCAGGCATGAGTGGAAAGGAGAGACGCTGTTTGGAGCAGGGTGGTATTACTTTTCGATGTGGATCGGCGGGCGGGCGTCGTCCACGGGGTCCAGCGGCTCCGATAGTAGATCGTTGATGTGGAGCTTCTTGTGGAAGGAGGCCGAGGAGGAGGAGGAGTCGTTGAGCATGGAGCTGACGAAGATGCTCTTGCCCGAGGAGCCGCCCAGCGAGGGCTCGCGCGAGACGATGCTGGGGAGCTGGAGGTTCTCGAACGGCGGCCTAGCCAGATGGGGATTTGGTTTTAGTGGACCGGCCGACAGCGCAAGCGGACGGAACAGGATATGCAGAGGCGACTGGACGGCCACCTGGTTGAAGGACTGGTGAAAGAGCGGCGAAAGCGGCGAGACCATGGACAGCGCGGAGAACGGGCGGGGCGTGCGGCTGGCGTCGCTCAGGTACAGCAAGGGGAACGAGGCGAGCGGCGGCGCTGTGTTCATGGGCGGGTCCACCACCACCTGGTGCGAAGACTTGCGCTGGACGCTGAGATCGTCGTAATAAGAGTAGGTGAGCGAGAGCGGGCGCGGGCGGAACTTGTGGTTGAACTTGGGCGGGTCTCGGAGAGCGTCCGTGGGCGGGGCGGGCTGCGAGGCCATGGGCATGGGCAGCGAGCGGCCAACAAAGCACGGCGTGCAGACCGCGGAGACAGATGCGGAGGCGCCAGAGAGCGGCGGCGAGATCATGTCCAAGGACAGGCGGTGGGGAGCGGGCGGAAGCAGCACGGACGGGGTCTGGGGAAGCGGCGGCTGGGAAAGCACGGGGACGGGCGGGCCCAGCAGCGCCAGCAGTGCCAGCGAGGCCAGCAGCGCCAGCAGCACCAGGAGGCCGGAATGGGACAGGAGGTTTCGGTGGTTCAGGGGGCCCAGAATAGATTGGAGGCCCAGTGGCGCCAGCTGCTGCTGCAACTCGGCCTCCACGCGGAGGTAGTTGTCGAAGGCGTGGACGGTCTGCTTGTGCTGGCGGAGGTTGTCCAAGCGAGAGAAGTTTTTGCAGCAGTGGGGGCACGAGAACGGGCGCTCGCCGGTGTGTTTGCGGCGGTGGCGGGCCAAGTGCTCGGAGCGGGTGAAGGACTTGTTGCAGTTGGGGAAGCCCGTGCACTGAAAGACTCTTCCCTTCAGCGTGCGCTTCGGTTTGGACTCTTTATCGGACATGGCGGGCGCCTAGGCGGGGAAATGGAGAGGGGAGAAGGCGGCGGGAGGGCGGCGGAAGCAGGCGGCGCTGGAAGCAGGTGGCGGCACGTGAAGCAAGGAGGGGAGACGGCGCTGGTGGGAAGAGATGAGTAGCTTGTTTGGAGCAGAGGGGTGTGGAAGGTCGCGCTCAGAAAACGGTGGATGGACGGCAGGTAGCACGAGGCCGTGGCAGCGGACCGATCAGCGGTGGAGAAAGGAGGGGCGGCAATTCCGAGGAGCGGCGCTGGAAAAAGACGAAAAAAAAGGACGGAAGTCTTTGGCAGGAGCGGCGGCGCTGGCAGACTTTTGGCGGGCGCACAGCGGGGGCTTGGAGCACGGCCAGGGGAGAAGGCACGGAGACGGCCACGCGGGAGCGCACGGAGGGGCCCGAGAAAAGAAGGGCCGGAGAAACGGGCGGCCGGATGGGGGCGGGCGCAGACGAACAAAGACGAAACAAAAGCGAAACGCAGACGAAACGAAAACGAAGCAAACGCAAAAGCAAAACAAAGACGAAACGAAAACGAAACGCGGTCGAAACGGAGCCGAAACGAGATGGAAAACGGCGCACGCAGACGGCGACGGCAAACGGCTGGACTCGGAGCGGCCCGGCTGTGCGGCGGCGGAAGGAGCGGACGGAGCGGCGAAGCGAAGCGGCGCTCAAAGGGGAAGCAGAGTGCAGAGTGCGCCGGGCAGAACCGCGAGATGGGGCGAGAAAATGGAACACGGAAAACGGAAAACGGAAGATCCTCTTAGCCTGCTGCCGCGGCCGCCGGCGCCCACGGCCTTTATAGCCCTGGCCAAGCAAGCTTCTATGTCAGCGATGGAATCCGCACAGGCGCCTCGCCTCGCCTCGTATGCGTGGGTGCCACCTGCCGCTCCTGCGGTGCCGCCGCGCTTCTGCCGCGCTGCAGTAGGCGGACTAGTGTAGATCTGGAAATGCGCGTCTGGATGCCGCACAGGGCGAATACTAACGGCCTCAGTGCATGGCCGGAATAAGAAGCTGGGGCCACGCAGGCGGAGCTGGGCCGGGGAGAACGGGCGGCCGCCAAAAGTGCCGGCTCGGTTCTTTCTTTTCTTTTTTTTCTGTTCCTTCTCTCTCTGTTCCTTCTTCCTCTCTCACTCTCTCACTCCTTTCTGCTACCTCACTCTGTTCTCTATCTCCTCTCTCTCTCCCCTGTCTGTCTCTTTTCTGTCTCTTTTCCCTCTCCCCTTTCCTTTTCTCTAGCCGTTCCTGCGGGATTTTGGCGGCCGCATCCACCGACCATTTACCCGCTCTGCACCGAGGCCTGTTCAAAGACCAGTCCGCGCTCGCTTCCGCCCAGGTGCCATCTTCATTGACACGCCTCTGGCAAGCCGCTGAAGCTGATCTATATTTGGCGCTCCTTCCGCCAGCCGTTCCTATTTCCGTGCTTTTCGAATCTGCCGCTCACTCGACTTCTCCGCTATCCTCGCTTCCTCTTCACTTGCTTCCTTTTCACTGCTTTTTCCACCACTTCATCCACTGTCCGCACTTTTCTTTCCTCCGTAATCTCCGAGGCCGCCGCTGGGGGATTGCTAGCCCTCGAAACAACGCTTGCTCGAGGCGGCTTCTGCCGCCGTGCCGCCGTGTCGCTCGCCGAATTATTTTCATATCGCCTGCATTTGTCGGCGGCCCCGCCTGTGCCTGCCCCTGCTGCACCGGTTGAATATGACAGCTGTCTACACCGCTCAATCCGCTCCGCCGCCTGGACTCGCCAGCCGCGAGGCTCGCGGTCGGACTGCTGTGACGTGCCCGTCTGCGTGTTGATGTGTATTCTGTTCTCTGCCCAGGTTTCTCGGTCCTTAGTCCGCCGTTTTCTTTGCCCTGGGTCGGCCTCTTCCCCTGCTATATCCAATCCTGCCGCTTGCGTCTTCGCTGCTTCTCCGGGTCCTTTCCCTCTCCATGAAATTCCTTGCCTCCCATGCGCATAGTCCTCGAATGGGCCCACTCTATTGTTAACTTCTCTGCTTCTACCCAAGTGCACTCAGCGTCAGATTGCGCGCAGTACATTGCAGCATGCGCAAAGAACATTGGTCGTATAGCCACGTCGCATTGCCAACCCTGCCCTGCCGCAACGCGACCTTAAACGTCGTACCGCTTCTAGCAAACCCAGCAATGATCTCGGGCTTTGCCTCGCTGGCCGGCCCATTGTTTCGCCCCCTCCCCGCCGCATTACCGCTCCTGTTGTCCTAGCGGCTACCTCGCATGCACCTGCCTCAAAGACGGTATTCTCAGCGTCTTTCCGCGCGGCCCACTACACCGCCAACGTATGCCGCTGTCTACTTTCCCCTGACCGTCTTCTCCGCCCCTGTAATTTTCATAAATTACTACCCGCTCGAATCACGCAAGCTTCGACACGTGACGCGTGGCCTTGGCCAGGCGGCCCTCCGTCTCCTTCTCCCTCGTCGTGCTCGCTTATGCCCCTCGCGCAGCGTGGTCGTATTTCCTTTCAAGCTTTCTGCATCTCACGCACACGAGCCCCGGGACAGCCTCTTATTTCGTCTCTGTATGCATGCCTGTATCTGCAACCACCGCTCGCTGCGTAATAAGCCAAGTCAGCGTTGCCTAGTCCGTCCCTCATTGCCGGCTCGGATAGCCGCTTATGCCGGCCGCTCGTCTAGATTTTTTAGGCCCGTCCACGCACTATGGCTTTTATACTTTCGCGTTCGCGTCTACATCTCGTGCGTCCTCTGCGTTCATTTCTTCATTGTTTGTCATTGTCAGCGTGTATAACCTTCGATAGGGTCATTGTTTATCCTGTCCCCACCATGTCTCCATGTGGAACGACACGAGAAGCCATTTAGTCCAAAGTGCCATTAGTGTTTCTAGCCCTCAGTCTCCTCTTCGCCGAGACGCTTCAATGACGTAATCTGCCCGCTGCTGTCATATTATTCGCTTCCACAGTCGGTCTCCGCTGCTCGCTCCCCTTTTCATGAACCCTTGACGTGAACTGTCCACATTTGTGTCCAGTTCCTGGCCTGAGCTAATTATCCTCTTCGCCGCAAATAAATAGCGCTTTGCTGAAGTTGGGCCCCGCTGTGCATTGCGCGCTATGCTAATCCCAGCTTTGCAGCAAGAACAAACTTGAAGAGGAGCCAGCAGCCACTACTGCGGAAAACACCAAGTTTCACCGACACTAGGGTTACTGTGCAATAGCACGTCGGGCGTCCGCCGCCGTCTTCGTATCACCAAAGTTGTAGGCGCTCGGCACGAAATACCCATTTCCCAACAGCCCACTGAGCATACAGGTACTTGCAAAGAAACAACGTTTCCCCCGTCGTGGCGTTATGGGCTTGTGCTACCCCCAAGGGCCAAAGGGGCCCCTTAACAACAAGAGGAGTTGGTGGGCGCAGCAGTTTCCACGCTGACATCGATGGTTTCTGCCTTGTTCTCCTGGTCCACGGAATCTTTGAACTCCGGCAAGCATGACGCCACGCGCTTGAACAACTGCTTGACGTTGTGGTTGGCCTTTGTCGACGTCTCAATGAAGAAGTTGGCGTTTGCTTCTTTGGCGAACTTCTCGGCCTCCTCTGCAATCACCTCACGCTTGGAGCTCAAGTCCGACTTGTTGCCCACCACAACCACAATCACGTCGTCGCCCCGTTCCATTCTCACGTCGCTGATCCACTTTTGTAAGCTTTCAAACGACTTTTTGCTGGTGATGTCGTAACACACCACCGCCACGTGAGAGTCCCGGATGTAGGAGGGTATAAGCGACCGGAAACGCTCCTGGCCGGCCGTATCCCAGAGCTGTAGCCGCACGGTCTTGTTGTCTTCCAAATACATGGTTTTTGAGAGAAAGTCGATGCCGATTGTGGCAGCGTACTGATCATCGAAGGTGTCGTACATGAAACGCGTGATCAAGGACGTTTTGCCGACTGTTGGTTAGTGTGGGTTGAAGATTGAGCCATGGGCTGCACGTACCGCTCTGGTCGCCGAGAAAAACGATCTTGTACTTCCTTAGCACCGTCTTATCGCTCATATTGCTGTGACGGGCTGACTGCGATCACACACATGAAGTGGATGGAGCGCGGTGTACGGGCGCGCTGGCCACCGCCGGGCCCGGTCTTTTGGCGGCAGCACGGGATAAAAGAGAAATGTTGATTTTTTTTTCGGCACTCCGGTCCGATACGTACGCTACGACCAATTTCCGCCTGCTCGAGCCCGCCGCCGGCCCGTGAACACGGACAGCCCACCCAGATATGAGCCGCGCACGCCCCGCTATACACGGCGCCCAGCACACGGTGTAGCATCCATTTTAGCACCACCGCCATGGACGAAGCTGAGCTCAACGCCATCCGTGAAGCGCGTCTAGCCGAGCTCCAGAAACAGCTGGGGCAGGGCACCGCCAGCCCGCAAGAGGAGCAGAGATTTTCGATGCTCTCGCAGGTGTTGCTGCCTGGTGCTAGAGAAAGATTGTCTCGAGTGAGAATGGTCAGACCAGAAAGAGCTGACCAGGTGGAGCAGTACCTCGTGAAGATGGTTCAAATGGGTTCCATCACGCGCAAGATCGAGGAGCAGGACATCGTGGACATTTTGGGGTCTGTTTCTCGTGATGACAAGAAGCAGAACAAGATTGTGTTTGAGCGTCGGGACGAGAGCGACGACGACGACTTTTTCGACTAGGCGGCGATCGTAAATGGCGTCGCATGGCCTCCCGGGCAAGTGCCTAACATTTTTATTTACATAGCGGCGTGGCTCATCGCCAATGCAAAAGTCAAGACAAGCGCGTAGCCAGAAGCTGGAGAAGTGAAAAGGGCGATGAGAAAAAGAACGAGAGAGGAGAGGCCGATAAGAAAAAGGCGGAGGATGTAGAAAGGAAAGGTGGGGATCCAGAATAGCAGAGACCGCTGCACAGCTCCTGGAAAATGCTTGCTGGAAAGTCCATCAGATCACACTGGTGCAGACCAGAGAGGAAGAAAAGGTCAGAACAAGACAAAAACAAGACAGGAAAAAAAAAGACAAAAAGACAAAAAAGAAAGAAGAAAAAGTCAAAAAAAGTCAAAAAAAAGACGAAATGAAAGATCACAAAATAGACCGCCGAAAAATCGACATCGAACAAAAAAATCACAATATTTGCGCCGGCCTCACCACAAAGCGTCGCCGGCCACGATGGACTGCGCGCCAGCCATCGCGCGTCCACATCAACATAAACAAACACCATCTACTCCACAAAAAAACACTTTTCGCCTGAACCGCCCGCCCGCATGTCTGAAAATATCCAGGTGGTCGTCCGCTGCAGAGGCCGCAACCGCATCGAGCGCGAGGCAAAGTCGCCGGTGGCCGTGGCGCTTCCAAACGACGTGTTTTCGGCCGCAGAGCCGTTCGTCACTGTTTCCAACGAAACTCCGGCCCTTTTCGGCGCCGCCGCCCGGCCCAACATGGGCTCGGGCCGCACCTACCGCGTGGACCAGGTCTACGGGCCCCAAGCAGACCAGGCGCTCTTGTACGACAACGTGGCGCTGCCGCTTTTCCAGGATTTCGTGGCCGGGCTCAATGTCACCATTCTCGCCTACGGCCAGACCGGCTCCGGAAAAACGTACTCCATGTGCGGCGACTTGGAGGGCGACAGCGCCGGCATCATCCCGCGTGTGCTCCGCAATTTGTTTGCCTCATTGCCTGCCGATTCCATGGTCAAGCTCTCGTGCGTGGAGCTCTACAAGGAAGAAATGATTGACCTCATCAACGCAAACTTGGAGTTGGCCCCGACAAAGGCCAAGCTACGGCTCATCCCAGGCCACCCCGTGGACTCGCTGGCGACCGTCATCCAGAACCTTTCCGAGGTCCCTATCGACAGCTGTGAAATGGGCTTCAAGATCCTCCAAGCTTGCCTCAACAAGCGACGCACCGGCGCCACCAAGCTCAACGACTTGTCGTCGCGCTCCCACACAATATTCTCCATCATGCTCTACTCCAAAATTCTGGGCGCAGCCGATTCTGCTCCATCTTATCGCGTCTCCAAAATGAACTTGGTGGACTTGGCCGGTTCCGAGGACATCAACAGATCCGGGGCCGTCAACGAACGCGCCCGCGAGGCTGGTTCCATTAACCAGAGCTTGCTCACTCTTGGCAAGATCATCAATTCCCTCAGTGAGGGAAAAGAGCCACGCCATATCCCATACCGAGAGTCCAAGTTGACGCGTCTTCTTCAGGGCTCCATCGGAGGAAAGACAAAAACCGCCTTGATTGCCACCATTTCGCCGGCGAAAGTCAACATTCAAGAGACAATCAGCACTCTCAATTACGCCTCGAAGGCCAAGAACATCAGAAACCTCCCACAGACAACCGCAGACAGTGATATCATCTTGAAGAAGATCCTAATAAGCGATCTTTCAAGCCAGATGGCTCGTCTCACGCGCGATTTGATGGCCAGTAAGGAGAAGGACGGTAGCATTAAAATCAGCGCCGAGAACTACGAGGAGTACCGTCTGAGCATTGCTGACCTCCAGACCAGCCTCAAGGAAAAAACCGACGAGCTGACGCAGCTCGCGTCCAAGCTTGAACAAAAAAAGGCAGATTGCAAAAACCACGAGCTAGAGTACGAAACTTTGAACGAGTCCTTTAGCAAACAACAAGCCTTGGTCAAAGAGCAATCTGCTGAAATTGCAAGGCTCAAGGAAAGCGTTGCGCTGCTAATGCAAGAAACCAAGGAACAAAAATCAAAACTTGATAGCGTCATAGAGCAGAACCTCTCAGGTGTGTCTGTTTTACTTATAGAATCTATCGAGAAAATCAGCTCGGTGCAGACCGACTCCCGGCAACAACTAGCGGAAGCCAAAGCGGACATTCTTCAGATCCTTTCAAAGGCACTGAGCAACATTGAAAAAAGCCTGAAGGACCTCTTTTCTGCCGCCGAGAAGACCATCGGTCAGTCGGTACAGCAAGCGCTTACGAAGTCGTTCAGTATTTCGGCCTCCAACGAGCTTTCGGACTACGAGCTAGATCCACAACTTCGGGCTTTGGAGAGATCGCGGGCGCTGCTTGATAGACACCTCACGCTGTCGTTGAGTCCAACTGACCATCGAGAGCTAGTTGAAGAAATGATTGCGAAAGCAAATGCACAAGCAGCACAATCCAAGAAATCGGTGGTCGCGGAAGTCCAGCAGCTCTTAGAGCAAGCGTTTCTGAAGACCCAGAGCAACGTCACCGAGGCCATAGAGAAAACGGTGGTGGAACTACTAGCGAAGGCTCAAAAAGGAGTTTCTGGCGCTGCCCAACAAATGGAAAAGGAAGACAAGCTGCAGATTGCCATCTTGAGGCAGAAGTCGAACGACGCCCAGAGGAGTGCCCAAGCAATCGACCGGGTTATCCATTCCGGTCGAGAATCTGCGGCACGAAGCATCAGCCAAGACGTCTCTCAGGCTTTGCAACTGACATCCGACGATTTGGCGCAAATACACCAAAACAGTGACACGAAGCAATCGTTGGAAAGAAGGTGCAATTCGTTAGTGAAACACATGGATCGGTTTGGCTCGGGAATGCAGGCCGACCTCGAAAGTGTCCACAACGAGATCCGTCTGTTCAGCAGCATTATGCGGAGCCTAGCGCCTTCTACGAGCCCCCAAAAGGCCAAAATGGCGCTTTCGCCTGCGCGTGCTTTGCAAAAGTCTCCCGAGCGTTTCCCCCTTCCCACCGCCAAGCGGCGCAAGCCTGCGAGTCCTCTCAAAGACAAATTGTCCTTCAAGAGCCAGATTCCGCAGCTTCACCCGGGCGCGAAGTGAGGCGGTGGGGCCAAAGATAGCCAAAAACATTGTGCACGTGGGCCTGACCAATTCGGAGGCCTCCCTGACCTCGGATCCGGTCCCGCTCCGACTCGCCCTGGGCTCCAGCAAAATTTGTGCAGATAATTCAGCCCGTCAACCATACTGCAATAGATCATGTGTATAGTATGCCCCAACAGAACGTCGTGCGCTGCGGCCAGGTGCAGGACATGGCAAATCAGCCACGCGATATTATCAGCTCCACATTTCACAATAGCTCCTCTTGGAACAGCGCCATGGCAAGCAGAGGTCTAATATGGGTGCTGGCGTACCTGGCGTTCAGCGTCTCGTCGTTCGCCACAACAGCGTACATGCTGGCTACAAAATCATACGATTTTTTAATGTTCATGCACGAAATGACAGACAGCTTCCGGCTCACGATCCTACTCAACTTTATCGTGTTCTGCTTTGGCGTTGTGGGCTACGCCAGCGTCCGGATGTTCTTTGGCAACGTCCGTATCATCGAGATAGAGCACATCGCTGACGCCTTGCCGTTCTACACGCTCAACCTTCTTTTCATCCTATACAATGACGACAATCTCATTCTCAATATCACTTGGATGGGACTCACGCTTCTTCTCAAGATCTTCCACATTGTCGCTTACGACCGTGTCGAGTTTTTGCAGGTGCGGGTGGTCAACCGCATCTCAGTCCAGTCGTGCTCGAAGATGACTGTGTTTCTGGCTTTTGCTCGAAATGCCTATGTGCTATTTCTCGTGGCGCTTCTTGTCACCGACGCGGTGTTGGCGCGTGTATTGGCGTACGATATATTCCAGGGCGTCAGCTCCATCGGCAGCTTGTTGTTTGGCATTCAGTTTGGCGTGATGGGCATTGAGAGCTTTTCGTACCTTGGCAAGTTGGTGCTCAATGTCTACGAGCTCATTTTTTACCGTTGCACCGCCGTGGCCTCAGACAATGAGGCCGATGATGACGATGACGATGACGATGAGCATGACGAGCAGATTTGGGAAAACAGAGCGCTCTACGTCCAGAGTTTTGGGATCTTCACGTCCGTGTTGAAGATCCTCTTCTACGTCTTGTTCCTTTACTCTCTCTACTTCCACTCCCACCTAGCGCTTCCGATCTCCGTCATCCAAGGCTGCATTGCTTCCACGCACCAGGCCATGAAGCAAATTTACCAGTTCTCGCTCTTTTTGTCGCAGAGCCGCCACTTGGAAAAGCAATTGTCGGTCCCTACGGCCGACGAGTTGGAGGCCGCCGACCACATATGCATCATCTGCCGGGAAGACATGCGTGACCCGCTTGTGTTCAGCAGGACCCGGAAAAAGCCGCTCAACCCGCGGAAACATCCCAAGAAATTACAGTGCGGCCACATTTTGCACTTGAGCTGCTTGAAAGATTGGCTCGAACGCTCGGAGAGCTGTCCGCTTTGTCGGCAGGCGGTGTTTAAAACCACCGATGCTCGGCGCTCGCATGCGGCACACCCTGGCGGTGTTGCCGCTCATTTGGCCCCAGAAGAGACAGGCTCACCTACGGACCAACATACAGAGCCAGAAGCTCCTCCAATCACAACTATTGCTTCCTCGACCGCCTCGGCTCAACCTTCGGCCACGCTTGAGCCAATTGCCACAAACACTTTCGATTCGCGTTCGGCCGCTCTTGATCAGGCAGCGCTGCAGACTGCGGCGCCTGGGTCATTATTAGGAGACCAGCTGGACCCTCAACCCTCCCACACGGTTATCAGACCGCTACAGGGTGCTCGACCTTATGTGCCCATAGGATGGAATATATTTCCCATCACTCAAACGTCCGATACAAGCAGTTATACCGTCCAATTGTCTGGTGAAACCACTGCCACGTTACAAATCAGGACACGGCCACAATCGCCTGAAGGAACTTTCGGTGTGATACTGATGAGACTACCGGTGAATGATACCAATGAAACTATCGATGAATGATAATTATGTTACAACCACTGAATGATGACTGATGACTTGTTGATATATAATATTACATAGTTTGCAATGAAATCGAGTTTTTAAATAATTGTGATTATGCTTCGAAGTCCGTCTCCATCTTGATGTCTGTCAAATTTTCGTGTTGATCGGGCTGGTCGGAATGTAGTTTAGATTCCTCGTGTGAGTTGATGCTGAATGCGGACGGAATGATGTTATTCTCAGCTTCTTCCCACTGGCCGCTGAAGTTTTCAGGCCATTGCGGGTAGGATCTGCTGCGGTCGAAGTCCTCTTCCATTGAGAGGCTATTCGGCTGCTGACTAGCAGCTCTGTCTCGCTCCCTCTGGTCCAACTGCTTGAAAAAGCCGCCCTGCAACGTAGTCTCGTTGTATGTTTCATTAATGGAAACGTCTCTAAAATGCTGCAGGTCTGTAAAATGTCTAATGCCGCTGCTTTGGTTCTTGTCGGAGCCATCAGAATATTGAGTCTCCTGGTGGCTTTTCAAGCTGTTTGAAACGGCGGTCAACATGCTGTCGTTAGTTGAATGCTGTGTTTGCGTCGCGTAGTTGTGGAAGTCGACACTGATATCTCTTGCCATGGAATGCTCGTCCATCGTGGTATTTGGACTGAACTGGAACATGGCTTGTGTGCCTGTTGCTTCATGCGTGCCGCCAAGATTATCTTCTTCGATTTTGACCACAAACAGGCCGGTGGGACTTTCAGCCTCTGCATTTGGCTCCGGGCTGGGCGATTCATTTGTCTGCTCTGGGCTGGGCGGTTCATTTGTCTGCTCCGGGCTGGGCGATTCATTTGTCTGCTCTGGGCTGGGCGGTTCATTTGTCTGCTCTGGGCTGGGCGGTTCATTTGTCTGCTTTGGGCTGGGAGGAGGAGTAAAGTCGGTTTCATTGGCTGCGGCCAAACTCCCGTCTGATTCGTCCTTAACAGCCGAGTCATCGAGAAGCTCCTTTTCTATTTTGTTGGGGCCGCCTTGATTCCCAAGATAATTTTCTGAATGATCGTTCAAATGAGACTCTGTTTCAGAACCGTCCATTTCCGAATGATTCTCTGCGGACTGATGATTGACTGTAGAGTTGCCTTCGTTCTTTCCAACGAGCCCGCTCGAGGTAGGCGTCTCTTGCTTTAAATGGAGATTCAGTTCCACCAGGGGTTCTGGGAGCGGCAGCTCGATCTTGACTTCCTCCTCGGCGGATTCGAAATCAACAATCCCTCCGTACTCAAATTGCTCCTGTGCTGGTTCTGCGTCTGAGAACGTCAAGTGTGTTTCACCTTCATCCAGCTCTTCCTGTTTGATGCTCGACTCAGAGTCTTGAGACCAGTCTTCAGGTTGTGAAGAATTCTCGCTGGATTGTGCAGTTGGGCTTTTGATGCCCCGCTCGGTGGCACTTGGCGTGACGCCAGGAACTTCACTTTCTCCAGGCGTTTCGTAATCAGACATGGCCGCAGAATCAGGCAGTTCAGACGAAGAAGCCATTGGTGAATCAGGCAGTTCAGGCGAAGAAGCCATTGGTGATTCTTCAGCAGGACGCACCAAGCCTTCGTGCTCTTGACTGCTCTTGACGGTGACACTAGAATCTGGGTCGAGTTCGTTGTCGACATCTGGGTCAAATTCTTCACCATCTGCTTCCGAACCCTCATTTGCGCTCAAAAAGTCAAGTTCGGACTTATCAGACCGACTCTCCAGAGCCAAACCCATGGACTGCTGGGACCGTTTGCTGCGCTTAGCGGATTTTGGCTGAGCGCCGTTGAAAACGCTGCCAGAATCGATACTTCGTTTTCTGAGTGTCTCCCGATCGCTCGAAGACGTTTGCTCGCTTTCTTCGTAATCATCTTCAGACCCGGGCCGATTGTGCCAGTACTCTTTCCGCTCTGCAATAAACTCGGCCAATTCTTCGTGATCTGGGCGGAACTTTGCGTCACGGGCTTGCTGTTCGTGACCATCCGCATGCTGTTGAAAGGCGCCTGGCTCGGAATGCAAAGAAGTAAGAGTAGCCTCACAAACGCTGCACAAAGCTCCACTTCCACGAGGCCGGACGCTGAAGTTTGAATCCACCCAAACCTTCAAATCCCTGGCCACTGGTTCTGGAACAAAGTGATGCCAATAGCGAGGCGGCACCGCCAAGGCGCTCAGATCAGCAGGAGTGAGCTTGCCTTCAACCAATGCTAAACCAGGCGGAGAGGAGCACAGAGTTTGGTTTTCCGTGGCCGGAAGGTCGGACAACTTTCCTTCAAGCACATACGTCATGTGTCTCAAATCGTCTTCGATGGCAGCACGGTCATACACAAACCCACAGCCGTCACACTTGTCCATCAAGTCTCTGGTGGCCGAGATGTTTTCATCAATCCGCTCGCTGATGCTGTCCACGCTGGACAAGAGCCCAGGATTATCGGCTAAGTCGCCGATGCCGCTGAAATCGTCAATGCTGAAATGTGGATCTTCCCGATACTTCTTCACCACAGAGGCCAAATGCGCATTTTCGCTCAAATGGCTCAAAACAAGCATGTAGTGGAACGTTCCGTCTGTGGAATATGGCGGTTGTAGGACCAACTCCTCTGCCCGTTCACGCAAGGCTGTGTACTTCTGTTCGGCCAAGAGCCGCCAGAGAAGCACCACGACAAATAACTGGCTATGGGTTCTGGAGCCATTGCGGAACGCAGGCCCGGCGTACGCAACATTGAAGGTGAAAGTCGAAACAGGGTAGAATCGACCCAACCATTCGAGAAATGAGTGGAGCCTTCGCTGAAGGCGGGCGTGGGCCACAGAAGTTCCCGTGGCCGGCGCGTGTTCATCGCAAAGCCTCATCAAGATCTCCACGCCCAACGGCCAAATGTCTCTCGTGTCCACATACGGAAACTTGATCAACACGGAGAAGAGCTTGTAAGCCAACGTCCACTTTTGCTCGAGAATCTTCAAGTGGAGGAGCGTGACAATCTGCTGGCCGTGCAGCGAGATCAACGAGCACGTTTCCGGATGTGGGTCTGTCTCAAGGCCCCACTGCTCGATGCGGAAGATGTCAGGTGCCAATTCATTGGACTCTCTCACACCCTGTTTCAATTTTCGGAGAACAGGCCGGGCCTGCGCGAGCCGGAAGTGGTCTTTCCGTCCCTTGACGCCGGTGGAGAATTCGTCTTCGTCCTCAGTACTGGAATCCTCTGCGAATTGGGCCACACCCGTGTGGCCATTGGTCCTGGAAACGTTTTGGCCGCTTTCGGCGTCGCCAGCAACATTGAAGTCGATACTGTCATCGGAGTCGCTGGAATCACTAGAATCACCAGCATTGGAATCGCTCGAGCCATTTTCCCGCCCGCCTGGACGGGTTTCGGGCGCTCCGGCCACATCTGATCCGGCGCGTGCTGGCGGCTGTGCCGGTGGGTCCGCAAGCTCGTCTTCCTTCTCCAAAGCCTGGATGTAGAGCCTGCGTATCAAGTCCCATTCATAGCTGTTCTCCGCCACGACTGGACCTTCGCCCGGGCCAGCAGCGGAGCGAAGCGAAGCCATGGCCGCGGCCACACGCTCGTCGTCGGCAACAAACACGGCTGGCGGCGTCTTGTGCTTTTTTTTGCGGGTTTTCGTTCTTTCGCTGTTCGCTGGATCTGAGGTGTCCTCGGCGTCCACCACGCGATCCTGGCGAGCCGAGCTCGACCACACTTCGTATGTCAGTTCCGGCAATGGTCGCCGGAGGTACTCCTCTTCGATCAGTCGTAGAAGGGCGAGTTTTTGGGCTCGAGAAAGGCTCCGGCCGTACACAGTCTCGACCCGGCTCAATATCAGCTCGTGCGTGTGTGCACGCCGCAAGTGCCCTAGCACGAGCTCCTGGTTATTAGAATATCCACGCTGTACCACGCCGTCGAACATGCTTTTTTTCTTGGACGTGTGGCACTATAGCAGACACTATGGAGATAGTATGGTGCATTGGATCTGCTCAGCTTCATCTCGCGCATCGGCTTGCGTGCAGTTGTAGGTGCGGCTCAGCTGGTGATTGATATAGGTGAATATGAGATGTTTCTTGTCGAGTTCTGTTATTTGCTTTTATGACTGTTGATTACTGCTGACTTCAGTTTCTGATACCGAGTTACTGCTAGTGTACTGTGTGCTAATGTGTGTTACTGTGTGTCACTGTGTGTCACTGTGTGTTACTGTGTGTCACTGTGTGTGCTCATTACTGATCATTACTGTATTGTTTTAGTTTTTCCTCCGACACCAGTTAAAATGATCTTCAACATTTCAGACCTACACCCTCTTTACAATGTCAGTTTGTAGCGTTACACTATTTACAAGGAGTTGGGCGCTTCTTAGAATCCACCCATACCTGGCATGCCACCCATACCTGGCATACCGCCAGCTGGGGCTGCGGCCTTTGGCTCTGGTGCATCGACAATGGCGCACTCGGTCGTGGCCAACAAAGAGGCAACACCGGCAGCGTCCATCAAACCGTTCTTGACAACCTTGAATGGGTCAATGATACCGGCAGAGATCATGTCGGTGAACTCGCCCTTGGCAGAGTCGTAACCCTGGTTGAACTCGGCGTCGTCGTAGACCTTGCCGACAATAACAGCACCCTCTTCGCCGGCGTTCTCGATAATTCTTCTGGCTGGCTTGGTGATGGCAGACTTGATGATCTCAACACCCAACTTTTGGTCGAAGTTGCCGGCTTGCTCCTTGACTTCGCTCAAGATACGGCTGGCCTTGATCAAAGCGGTACCTCCACCGGGCAAAATACCCTCTTGGACAGCGGCTCTGGTGGCGTTAAGAGCATCGTCATATCTGTCCTTCTTCTCGCCAACCTCAACCTCGGAAGAGCCACCAACCTTGACAACGGCGACACCGCCGGACAACTTGGCCAATCTCTCCTGCAACTTCTCCTTCTCGTACTCGGTGGTGGCAATGTCCTCCACAGATTGTCTGATTTGCTCACATCTGCTTTGGATGTTGTCCTTGGAACCCTCACCGTTCAAGATAACAGTGTCCTCCTTGGTGATGGTGATGGAGCCGGCAGAACCCAACTGCTCGATGGTGGCGTTCTCTGGCTTGATGTCCAACTCCTCGGTGAAGACAGTACCACCGGAAAGAATGGCAATGTCACCCAAGGTGTTCTTTCTGTTGTCACCGAAACCTGGAGCCTTGACAGCACAGACTTGCACCTGGCCTCTCAACTTGTTCAAAATACAAGCAGCAAGAGCCTCGCCCTCGATGTCCTCGGCCAAGATCAACAATGGTCTTCTGGTTTGGTTGGACAACTCCAACGATGGCAAGATGTCCTGGATGGAAGAGATCTTCTTTTCGGACAACAAGATCAATGGGTTCTCGAACTCAACCTTGCCGTTCTTGGTGTTGGTGATGAAGTATGGCGAGATGAAACCACGGTCGAACTTCATACCCTCGGTCACCTCCAACTCGTCCTCCAAGGTCTTACCCTCCTTGACGGTGATGACACCTTCCTTACCGACCTTCTCCATGGCGGAGGCCAACAAGTTACCGATGTGAGTGTCACCGTTGGCGGAGATGGTGGCCACTTGGGCAATCTCCTCACTGGTGGTGATCTCTTTCTTGTTTTTTTGCAAGAACTCAACAACAGCCTCAACGGCGGCCTGGGTACCTCTTCTCAAATCCATAGGGTTGCAGCCGGCGGCGACGTTCTTAACGGACTCGGTGAAAATGGATCTGCCCAAAACAGTGGCAGAGGTGGTACCGTCACCGGCAGACTCGTTGGTCTTGGAGGCAACTTCTTGCAACAACTTGGCACCCATGTCCTCGAACTTGTCCTTCAAGGTGATGGACTTGGCCACAGTGACACCGTCCTTGGTGATCTTAGGAGAGCCGAATTGTTGCTCAATAAGAACGTTTCTACCCTTTGGGCCCAAAGTGACCGAGACGGCGTCAGCCAAGGTGTTGACACCCTTGAGAAGGGCAGCTCTTCCCTCGACACCAAACTTAAGCTCCTTGTGAGAGTAATGACGGACGAGGTTTCTAGCGGTGGATGCACGTGCTCTCAACATTTTGTTAGCAGGTCAGAAAATCTGTAGAGCGCTAGTGCGTGGGGTTCGTTGGTTTATAAGTGAGGGAGAAAAATTTCCAGAAAATTCTGTTGAAGCGCGGGGGGACTGCACACTGCGGCCCCGGGCCGCTCCAGGCAGATTGCACCCAAGCGGCGGCATATTTATGATTAGAAAATAAATTTTTATTTGAATCGTTATCCGTTTGCTGGACTTCGGTCTGGTTCTGAACCACTGCTGCTGGAATAAAGGCCACGAATTAATAGTCAAGCGCAAATCAAAACGGATCATAATCTGATTTCTTCTCTTTTCTTCCGTATCTTTCTTATTCTCTCTTCTTCTTCTCCTCTTCCAATCCTCTTCCAAATCTCTCTTCTTCTTCTCCCCTCCCAATCTCCTCCAAACGTCTTCTTTTCTTCTCTCAAACAAACTCATCTTATGTTGGACCATTTTGGCGCCCAACAGTATTGTCACAACCTCCCGCTTTCATCCCATTACGATGCGTACTCTCTTTTGAACAACGAGTCCCAGTCGTACTGGTCTCTTCCCATCCGGAACTCGTTGCCGCCATTCGAGAACATCTGCGTCATCACCTCTCCAAATGGATCTTCGGCCTTTGGTAGCGTGTCGAAAGATGCAAAAGAAGCAGGCGGAGCGTAGTGTTGCGTGTTTTGGTCAAAAGAACCAAACGTCTCTGTAAAGCCGTTACTTAAGCCATTTTGCCATTTGATTTGTAAGTCGTTCGTGCCATTGGGTATTTGGCTAAATTCACTGCCAAGCAGTGTTTGAGAGTTCTCAGAGAGACCCCTCATAGATGTTGGTGATTGTTGCGGAGCAGAATTCAAATGACCAGCATTTGACTGACCAAAGAAGCTCGAGCTTTCGATCTGGAAAGGCTGGGGAGGAAGTAAAGTATTTTGGATTGGTTGCTTGCTTGCAACACCAACACCATTTGGTGCCATTCCAAACCCTTGATTCCATGTTGCTTGCGTAGCATCTGATTGAAAGCTTTGTTCCAAGAATGGGATGCTTGCCTTCAAATTACCCTGGTTCATGTCAAAGCCCAGTTGCATAGGGTATTGATTTGGATTTGAAGTAACAAACAGGTCGTGCCCGGTGTTTGATGGGAGCGACCCATTAGATGGGCCGATCTTCAACAGTTTGAGTCTGATTTCGGACGAGTTCTCATCAGAGGTTGCGGGCGAGGGTATATTGTCATGTGATTCTCTGAACGAAGTTGGGGTATTCTTCTTGTATCTCTCGGGACTATACCCAGAGCTTTCGTCATCAACAGGAGTATGTGTCTTCTCACCCTTTCTGGTGGCTTCAAACTTCGAGAACAATTCCAAAAGCTCTGTCATGGGGTTTTCCACCGTGTTGTACTTCCTGAGACTCACATAGTTCAAAAACTTAGCATATGTCTTGAAGTGTTTGCTCAAATACATGTAATGATCCGGCTGGCCGGTGATAAGGGTCAACACAAAGTGCACCAACATTGAAACAACACAGAGGTCCATACTGGGGGAAAAGTACATATCTGAATCCATCAATGGTTTGATGGATGGGGTATCATCGTGACCATGGGAACGATCAAAATCTCTTTCGATTCGTTTGATTTTCAGCTCCACGATCAAAAAAACTTCGCTGGACATCAGCTCAATCAAAAAAATGGTGGAATGCTCTCTTGGAACGTGCAAGAATGGCTTGTTGATGTATATGAGCAAGTAGTAATACAAGAACTTTAAAGTGTGGTTCTCCAGGCTCAAGTCTGTGCTTGCCTTCAAAGATGAAAGCAGCCAAGAGCATTCTTTGTTCAAATTTAATCTCCACTTAAGAAGTTTTGCATTGTAGGCTTTGCACCGGCTAAACTTATGCAAGAAATTAGCCTTTGGATCTTGGGTGAAAGAAACAGGCTCATATGTGGCCCGGATCATGTAGCGAGTCAAATCGATAAGCTCCATGGAGTATTTCATGGCATAAAAGTCAACGTCGCTCTCCTTGGGGAGTCTCAAGACTGGTATGTCGTTGCGCCACAAAGTTGGGCGCCGGCCCAAAGACAACGTCAAGTAGGTGTCAATCAAAACGGACGCCAAGAAACAACGATTCTCTTGAGCACAGTTGTCGCTTCCCTTATCCATGTCAAAACCAATGTCGAGGCCGATTCTGGCGGAAATGCCAGCAAACACCCAGCCGTTCGACATCTGTCCTTTAGAAATGAAGTGCACCGCTAGAAGGAGGTAGCACTGCGAAATCGCCACCGACAGAGCCGTGCCCTCCAACACAAGGGTCCTCAAAGCATACTCGCAGTAGGCGTCCGCGGCCTTGTACGTGAGGCACTCGCTGTTGGCACATATGGCGTAGATCAACGATGGATTGAGATAGGGTCCCGAAAGGTTGCGGTTGTCGAGCTCTTCCAATACACGTTTCTTGTCAAAAAGCGTGTGGAACGTGCCGACAGACTGCTTCAAAAAGTAGTGGCGCACGATGCTGGCCACGTACTCGTAGTCTTGTTCAAGAGTGACCAAGGCCTCATTGGCGGAAGGATCAGTCGAGAGCGCAAGAAGCGGCTGCTGCTGGTCGGGCGTCATATAGCGGCAGTGAAAGATGCTTCCCGGGCCAAAGTACTGGTGAATCTCGGAAATAATCGGCTTGTTTGCGGCCTCGTCTTCCTTGGAATTGATCACCACCTCGGCATCCTCCTCGAGCGCTTCTCTAGGCGCATCAGCGGTGGTTCGGGGAAGCGACAGCTCGAGCAGCTCGAGTTTGGCCGCGAGCTCGTCGGGCTTGTCACGTAACGCAACCAACTCCGAAAGAGTCTTCTCAAAAAGGTCATTGGTAGATTCCAAGCTTTGAATGTAGCCAAAAGACACACGCTGGGTTCTTCTATCCACCTTGCTGTACTCGCAAGTGATGCTTCGGTTGACACAGCACGAGCAAGGGCTCAAGCCATCACACTTTCTCTTGATTTTTCGGCAGTTCAAGCACGAACGCTTTTTTCTTTCAGAAGAAGACATGTGTGGCGATGGAAGGCGGCTGACTTATGGGGAGCACTCGCTGACTAGTGCTGGGGCACTGGTGGGTGACGCAAATGGGGTAGGAAAGGAAACTGCTGCACAGATGGCCGCTCGGGGCTTTTTCAAAACAGAAACGGAATACGTGAAGATGTTTAATTTTTGACACTGGACCGAGAGGATTATGTAAGTTGAAAGTCAGGTGCATGCAGGACGGGAAGTTTGGAGACGCTGAGAAGCGCCCGGAAGCCGGCTGGAATATGTAAGACTTATAAGACGCCATGTTTCTGCAACAGCCCCAAGCACGGAACGATTTCGCTGCTGACTCATTTGGTACAGTTTTGTGCCATCATGTAAACTATATAAAATCCGTGATAGTTTAGTGGCTAGAATTACCGCTTGTCGCGCGGTAGACCGGGGTTCAATTCCCCGTCGCGGAGCTTTCTTTTTGATGTGGAGTTCTTAACCACACCTTTTCTTTTTGTTGTTCACCACTTCTGCCCATGATCACCAACGATGGGTTTGTGCCCATCACCGCCATCTTCTACGCGGTGTTCCACCCATTGCAAGGCACGAAAATCGTCCACCAGGTGCCCGAGGGCTGTATAGGCAGCAGTGCCGATAAAACAGACGGGGACAACATCCTCTTTGACTTTGACACGGTCAAAAACTACATCATTCCAAAGCCGCAGCTCTGCAACAAGTTTGTCTCGTTCAAAATTAACGAGTTCAGCGTCCTAGGGTACCCGGTGAACATCGAGAGCAGTTCGTACTCCAGAAACTCCTTCAACTTCAACTTCTGCTTTGTTTTGCCCTACAGCTCCGACACCACCGCGTACGAGTCGGCGGTGGCGCGGATGGGCCGGATGTTCCGGGCACTCGAGGAGCAATCTTCCATTCTCAGCAGGCTCGACAAGGACCAGGTGTTCAGCAGCGATGGAGCATTGAAGAGGGAAGAAAAGTTGGAGTACACGCCGGGCCACGAGAAGATCCAGAAGTTCTCGCTCCTGTCGATCGAGTCGTTGATCCAGCAGCTCTATCAGGACCTCAACAACTACTCGGAGTGCTGCATTCCCATTGACTCAGCCAACAGTGTGGACATCAAGCTTTTTCCCATGCTACCGCCGCCCGTCAACCTCAAGGCATACCAAGTGCCCATTCTGACGGTCAAATTGAATCTGATTTTGGACGTGATCTGGGACCCGACCATGATCAAGATTCTCCCCTACATCAATGGGCTCAACACAGTGAGGAAAATCAGCGAGTTGGCCGACGCTGACTACGTGCTCACCAAGCAGTGTCTCCAGCACTTGATGCACTACCAATGCATTATTTTGGTGGATGTTTTTCAGTTCGGCAACATCTATGCGCCTACAAACAAAATCGGCAAATTTTTGGCCACGCCCGGCATGGCCGAGGAGTGCCAGGCGTACATCGTGACCAGCAACAGCACGGTCAAGACTTTGGACCCGCCGTTGGTGCTGGCGAGCGGCACACCGAGCCGCTCCGTCACGCCCAAGAGCTCACTTCCCACCAGAGCGTCCGAGGGCCCCGCCTTGTCCGTGGATCAGCGGCTAGCGGACGAGCGGCACCAATCGGCGAGCCCGCAAAAGAAAAAGCTCTTCCAGGACCTCGGCGCCAAGCACTTGGGGCCCAACTTGCAAATAAAGATCCCGTCCAAGTCGACGCTCTTTTACCTCTACCGACTGCTCAACCAGGGCCAGTCCATCAAGGACTGGTACATCCAGCACCACAAGGCGCTCAAAAACGTGGACATCCGGCGGTTCATCAACTTCGGCGTTGTCCGCGGGCTCATCTACCGAGTGCAGCTGTTTCCCATTCTCAAGTGGATCACCAGCTCACAGGAGCGGGGAGATTACGGCGACAGCGGGCTCGAAAGTGCGCTTCAGTTCTACCAGAAGAAGGCTGCGCTGGCGTCGCGGCAGCGGGTCTCGGGCAGCGAGGGCGACGCGGGGCTTTTGAACAGCGCTGTCATAGAGGGCAACCTCAAAACGAGCAAGAAGACGCGGACCGTCAGCTTCAACTACCACGTGGAAAAGCGCAAACCGCGGACCAGCAGCGGCTATTTGGACACGGACATGCCATCCGTGCACCGCGGCAGCTTGCTCGAGGACTCGGAGAACTCGGAGCTCGACGATCTGGATGCTGTATTGAGCGACGGCGAGCTGAGCGTGCCGCCAGAGCGGAGGCGGGACGGAGCCACGCCCGATGCCGTGCCATCCGACGAAAAGGTAACTGATAAGGTGCAAGAGTACGAGAATTTGCTCAAGCTCATCAAGTTGGTAAAGGGAGCACAGCATTTTGACTCAATCTGCACGGAGTTGCAGAAATCGAGGACGGAGGTGGAGAAGCTTTTGGACAAGCTTGGAACGCACTCGGTGATCAACGCGTGAAGTGGATTTATGTATTTTTATATGGGCTCGAGTGTTTGGCGTTGGTGATGCATTTAAACTTGAAACCGCTGGGCGCCATTCTGGTAGTGTGGTTTCCACGATATTGTGAATATTATGAGTACAAATCTTAGGAATGGATGCGAAAAGCGATAAGTAGGAAAGCGATGAGGATGTCGCATCTGTCATCACAACGCGGCTTTCAGTAGGATTACTCCACATTTTTACAGGTAACGTGAACGCGTTTGGTGGAAGGCGGTGGCGCACACAGGCGCAAATGGAAAAGGAAAAAGGAGAGAAAAGGAAAATGGGAAAGAGAAACGAAAAAGAAGAAGGGGAAGGAAAATGAAAATTTCGATGAAAACCCAGCAGCAGTTTTCCGCTCGGCCCGAGCCGTCCACGGGCGGGCCAGCAACAGGCGCCGTGCGGGTAACCCCTCCAAATGTGCGCCTGCGTGTCGCTACACCTGCGAAGTAAACAAACATCAACACTTCTCTTTACCCCATACAACACAGAGAAATGTCAGGAAAAGGAAAAGTTCACGGAGGTAAAGGCAAGTCCTCTGAGGGCAACAAGGCCTCGAGCTCACACTCGGCCAGAGCCGGATTGCAGTTTCCCGTGGGAAGAATCAAGAGATATTTGAAGAGAAACGCCCAGAACAAAATCAGAATCGGCTCCAAGTCGGCTATCTACTTGACCGCCGTGTTGGAGTACTTGACTGCCGAGGTGTTGGAGTTGGCCGGAAACGCGGCTAAGGACTTAAAGGTCAAGAGAATCACGCCCAGACACTTGCAGTTGGCCATCAGAGGCGATGAGGAGTTGGACAACTTGATCAAGGCCACCATCGCGTACGGTGGTGTGTTGCCACACATCAACAAGGCGTTGTTGTTGAAGGTGGAGCGCAAGAAGGGTCCAAACTAAGACGCCGCCGGCGCTGTTGTCCGTGCGGCATAGCAATGTACTATATGTGATTGTATATTAAGAACAGAGTTTGTTAAAGAGCGACTATGCGGATGTAGGGCGGCCGGTGTGCGCTATTTACAGGGATGGCGCCCGAGGATGACGGTCTTCAATGGAGGCGCATATGTCGAGCAGGCGGCCGAAACTAGGACGGGAGATTGAACTGGAGGAGATAGCGCTGGAGAAAATTGAGCTGAAGGAGATTGAGCTGCAGGAGATTGAACTGGAGAAAATTGAGCTCGAGGAGATTGAGCTCGAGGAGATGGAGCTGGAGAAAATTAAGCTGGAGTGGGCGAGGCAGACGAAGCAGACGAGGGCGGCAGGGCCTTTGCGGATTCCTGGGCGCGAAAAGCACGGAAGGCGTCGAGCTCGGCGGAAAGCTGGTCCACCAACTGCTTGACCTGCTTGATATCGTCTTGCAAGTCTGCAATGTCGGTTTTGACTGCAAGTTTCTCGGTGTTCGACTTGACCCTGCTGCGGTTGCTCTCGTAGAGAATCAACGAGCCGGCCACCAGAAAGATGAAAACCTCCAGTAGGAAATTGGCGCCGCTGTCGACGGCCTTTTTGTCGTTGAGCGGGCGGATCTTGATTTTGTTTTCGCCCAAGAGCTTCATGCGCATTTTGATGTCGGTGGAGTGGATCGTCTGGGCCACGCGGATGCACGCGTTTCGAAATGTCTCGTGCTCCTTGGCCTGGCTCTTGAGCGTGACGGCTATTGGTTTGGCGACCGTTTTGAGAAGAAGCGACGTGAACTTGAGCGCAATGCCACTCATGCTGGATGGAAAATGCTAGGAGGGTGGAGGAGGGGAGGCACGGATGCAGGCGGAGGGCGAGAGACAAAGTAGCCGTGGAGATTTGGCGGGCGGCGGCTGGCGGACGATAAGAGCTGCAAACGATAAGAGCTGCAAACGATAAGACGGGCTGGCGGAGCTTTGAGCGCTGAGCGGCGGTGATGGACGCGCGCCTCGACGGCGGCGGGCAGCGGCGGCAAGCACATGACCTTCGCGCCGGCCGGGGCAGGTGGCCATGGAAATAAAAGGCTGGCGGGTAATGGACGGAAAAGAGAACCGGAGGAGGAGGGCACACGGAAAATTCCGGGCTGGTGGCCGGAGAATCTGAAAGGCTTGCGGAATGTCGCCGGAAATACCCCGGGTTTTGCCGAACACTTGCCGGAAAATTGTAGGAGAATGGACGGAACGAAAGAAGACGGCCGGAATATAGACGGAGCAGGCCGGAGGTGGCGCGGGCGGGCGGCGCGATAGGCGCTAGCGGTCCACCGCGCCACAACTGGGCCGGCCCTGGCCAGTTTCCAATGTGCGACAAATTTTCAAAAGCCAATAGTTTCAGACAAGTTCAGGGACGTTCCGACCATTTCAGACAAATACTGTTGATTCTGGCGATTTCCACCTTTCTTTAAAGGTCTCATCCTTTTTCGTCGATCTCAGTCTTTTCTGTTTTCTTTACCAGCCGCCAGTGTTTGTCTCTTCTCCACGGCTGATGCCAAGAGGCCCGCGGGCGCGCAAAGTCCGAGCGCTCGGCGCCAACTCCGAGTGGAGCTTCGGCTCAGTGGGGCAAGTGGGGCCTGCGATCTCGGCACGCCGGATGGCTCTTTTTTCGAAGCGAAAAACCTCCTTTTGATTCGAGTCTTTTTTGAAAACGCAAAACAACGCATTCACTGGCTGACGGCCCGGTAGAGTCGCCTGGCTTCATCTGCCATTTCACTGGCCAGGTCGCGCCAGCCGCACTGGACCCTGTCAATGGGCGCGCCAGACCGCCGCCAGTCTAATTTGCCTGTAGCCAATCAAAAGAGGGATTTCAAAACAGTCAGCGTTTGACATGGCGGAGGCCGGGCGGCACGAGTGTGCAGCCGTGCCGCCGTTTCTGTGGCGTGTTTCTGCCCCCGTAGTTTTGCCTGCCAAAACCCAGCCAGTCCAAAATTGCCGGGCCCACCAAAGTCGATTGATGTCGTATCAATCGGACAAAACTCAGACAAAAGTGGGTCAAGTGGCCTTCCTTCGTCGACTGCTCTCTTTGGTTAAACTTCGAAGCAATTGGTTCCTTCGGCCTGCTTGAATTCATTTCAAACTAGCCCTGGCAACCCAGAGCCTTTGATTAGAACAAGACCACTCGGCTACGGTCTTCTGACCGTAGAAGAAAGGAATCACCATGGCTTCAATTCTTCCTTTTCATTCCATCCAACAGCGTGGCTGCCAAATCCACCCCAGCCTTTTGAGCACTACACACCGTCCAACACCATCCCCACTTCTATGCCCAGTATTGGCTTTGGGCCATTCTGGTCATACATAACCTTTTCTTGTCCTGCTCCCGTTCCGTCCCACCGCCCAGGTGGGCCCGTCTGCAGGCCTGCCGGCCATTGTGGGGTGCGCGCCATTTTGTGGGGTCGCTCGATCCCCCAACCGCTCCATATATAAAGACCTCTTCTCTACCTTTCCGTTGGTCTTCCTATCTCCGTCCCGCCATCGAGACAACTTATTTATTGAAACACATCCTGCCATGCCCGAACATTTCACGGAAGATCACGAGCTTGCCAAACTGCCTCCCCAGGGCTTCTTTGACAGATGCACTTCCAAGCCCAACTTGGCCTCTTTTGACGAGTACAAGAAGTTGCACAAGCAGTCGATTGAGGACTCCGCCACGTTTTTTGGCAACCAGGCCGAACAGCTCTTGTCGTGGGATCGCCCCTTCGATGTGGCGCGCTACCCGGCCAGCGTCAAGGACGACTTTAAAAACGGCGACTTGCCCGCCTGGTTTGTGGGCGGCCAATTGAATGCCGCCTACAACGCCGTGGACAGATGGGCCATCAAAAACCCCAGCAAGCCGGCCATCATCTACGAGGGCGACGAGCCTAATTCGGGCCGCATCATCACCTACGCGGAGTTGTTGAAGGACGTGTGCAAGCTTGCCCAGGCCTTGGTTAAGCTTGGCGTCAAAAAGGGCGACAGTGTCGCAGTGTACTTGCCCATGATCCCTGAAGCCTTGGTGACGTTGTTGGCAATTGCACGTGTGGGTGCAGTGCACTCTGTGGTGTTTGCTGGCTTTTCGTCGTCGTCGTTGAGAGACCGTATCGTCGACGCAGACTCCCGCATCGTCATCACCGCGGACGAGTCCAAAAGAGGAGGCAAGATCATTGAGACCAAGAAGATCGTTGACGATGCTCTCAAGGACTTGCCTCAGGTGCGCAACGTGCTTGTGTTCAAGCGCACGGGCAACTCTCATGTTCCTTTCAGCGCCGGCAGAGACTTGTGGTGGCACGAGGAGCTCACCAAGTACGGCAATTACTTTCCACCCACGCTTGTCAACTCCGAGGACCCCCTCTTTTTGTTGTACACGTCTGGATCGACAGGCAAACCCAAGGGAGTGCAGCACAATGTTGCCGGCTATCTTCTTGGAGCCATGTTGACCACCAAGTACACGTTCGACGTGCACGAGGAGGACATTCTCTTCACCGCCGGAGACATTGGGTGGATCACCGGACACACTTACGTTGTGTACGGGCCTTTGCTTGCCGGAGCCACCACTGTTGTGTTTGAAGGTACGCCTGCTTACCCCAATTATTCTAGATACTGGCAGATTGTGGACGAGTACAAGGTTACTCAGTTCTACGTGGCTCCAACGGCTTTGCGTTTGTTGAAGAGGGCAGGCACCTCGTACATTGAGAAGTACAAGTTGGACTCATTGAGAGTGTTGGGATCTGTCGGTGAGCCCATTGCCGCCGAGGTGTGGCAGTGGTACAACGACAACATTGGCCGCGGCAAGGCACACATTGTGGACACGTACTGGCAGACTGAGTCTGGATCGCACTTGTTGACGCCGTTGGCCGGTGTGACCCCGACCAAGCCAGGTTCCGCATCGTTGCCCTTCTTTGGTATCGATGCACACATCTTGGACCCTGTGACGGGCCAGGAGTTGAAGGATAACGGAGTGGAGGGTATTTTGGCAATCAAGAACGCCTGGCCATCCATCACTCGGGGTATCTTCAACGACTACAATCGCTTCATCGACACGTATCTCGGAGTGTACAAGGGCTACTACTTCACGGGAGATGGTGCTGCAAGGGACCGAGACGGGTTCTTCTGGATCTTGGGTCGTGTGGATGACGTTGTGAATGTGTCAGGCCACCGTCTTTCCACCGCAGAGATTGAGGCTGCTTTGATTGAGCACGATTTGGTGGGCGAGAGTGCAGTCGTTGGATACGCCGACGAGTTGACCGGCCAGGCTGTGGCGGCATACGTGTCATTGAAGTCTTCGTTCAAGGCGGACAACAAGGAGACCGTGGATGCCGTCAAGAAGGAGCTTGTGTTCACTGTGCGCAAGGAGATTGGACCGTTTGCAGCACCCAAGATGATTTTGCTCGTGGACGACTTGCCCAAGACGCGGTCGGGAAAGATCATGCGGCGGATTTTGAGGAAGGTGTTGGCCGGAGAAGAGGACCAGCTTGGCGACACGTCGACGTTGTCCAACCCGGGCGTGGTGCAGCAGATCATTGACGTGGTGCACCAGAGCAGAAAGTAAGCTATATGAGTAACAACGAATACATGAGTAGAACGAAGGAGATGTAGTGAAAAATAAAGAGTATGGAAGGAGATTGAAAATGATTCGTGAGCGGGAGAATTGAAGATGTAGTCAATCTCTCTACTAGGGGACAAGCATCAATGGATAAATGAAGCATCTTAAAGAGTAGGTAGTGTCGATTAAGTTAGGGGAATTGGCATCGATGTGAGTGGTGCAGCATCAACGAATAAGGAACCAACGAACCAATTAAAGATGAAGCAATGAATTAATGAACAGAATGAAGCGACAATGAAAAAAAAAATTTCAGTGAATCAAAGAGAACATAGAGGTTATTGTTTAATACATAGCACTCGATGACTGGACAAGCGTCAATCAATCAGTGATAGAGGAATAAATAAAATGGACCCAAGTGGACCCAAGTGGACCCAAGTGGACCCAAGTGGCCTGGGGGACCAAGTGGCCCAGAGGCCCTAAAAGCGGCCCCAAGACCGGCCCCAAAACCGCGGCCATTGCGGCCGCACTATAAAAGCAGCCGCTCCCCCCGCCAAACACCACTAGGCCTTTTTTACGTGCGCCGCCTCCCACGCCAAAATGCTCTCGCAAAGCGCCGCCGCCGTGGGCTTTTGTGCAACCACATCGGGAACAATGCCCTCGCCAAGCAAGTACTCTTCGGTGGTGGGCCCAATGCTGGCCACGCGCGCGGCGCGCGCCGCGCCCGAACGGACGTGGGCCACAATGGACTCAGTGCCCTGGGGACTGAAAAACACTAGCCAGTCAAAGTCGGAGGAGCAGCAATCAACAAACGCCTGCTCGAGCCCGTCACGGGCCTCGGTTTTGTACACCACGTGCTCGGTCACGGGCACGCCTGCAGCACGGAGCTTGACGGGGATGATGTCCTTGCGCACGGCGCCGGTGAAGAACACGGGCGCGCGGCTTTTCAGGGCCAGGGCCTGCGCCAGGGCTTGCGCCAGCGGCTCCAGATGTTCAGTTTCCAGACACTCCAACTTGTTTGGACTTTGCGGGCCTTCCTGGCCGTCCATTCCCAAGTCCGCCAACACAATGTCCGCAAGCCTGGCGCCATTGCCGGCATCGGCACCGCCCCGCACGTTGGCAAAGCCGTTTTCTCGAAGAATCTGTTCTGTGGCCGGGCCCACGGTATAGCCGCACTTGGCCCGGATGGCCCGCGCGTGCTCCGGTGCGGTGGCAGTGAGTTCAGCTAGACACTGATGAAACACCTCCACGGCCCGCTGCGACGTGATGATGAAGTGCGGCGTGTCGCGGAGAAAATCCGGCGAGGTCAAAAACGCTTTTGTCTGCTCCACGTCCACGGGCGCGTGGTTGAGGAGCGGGATGTATGTGGGCTGGTGGCCGAGCGCGATCAAGGCGTCGTTGTAGGCGTCGGCGGGCGTGGTTTTGTTTTTGAGCAAGACGATTCGGAGCGGCATTCTGTTTGCGGCGATTTGGGTGCTTTTGGTGGCTTTGGTGCTGTTTCAGAGTGTTGGTGGTGATCTGGTGATGTCCGAAGGCTCTGTGGTGTTGATGCTGCTGATGCTGCTCTAAGGCTACTTGGTGCTGGTGACGCTGCTGATTTTGTGATGCTTGGCAAAAACACCAATGAAAGCTTATGCCGATGCTGATGCTGATGCTGATGCTAATGCTGATGCAGACGTGGAACGCTGGTTGAGCCGTGGAGTCGGCCAGCGCTTGATGGCCTCATCAGTCGTGCGTGGCCCATGTGCGCTGTGGCTAATCCCGCCGCGTCGCTTCGTCAGCGCTCGGGCCACTTCATCTCTGTAATACTTTCGACTTGACTGGCGTCAACGTGATCATTACATTGCTTATCATTACACTGCAATCATTACACTGCTTATCATTACACTGCTAAACTACTTACACACCTCCCGCTATCGGCTCTTTGCTGAAAACGCGTGAGAGTCGGTCGTTGCCCACAACAACACGGCCGATTGCGTTCCGCCCAGCTTCCTTGAACTTCTCAATCATCTCCACCTTGTAGCCGGTGATGCTCAGGTACATAAAGAACCCAATCATTGCAAGCAACACCGGAATCCAGAAAAACAAAAGCATCTTGTCGTTCTCAATGGTCTTGCGTGGCCGATTGATGTAGTTCATCACCATGTCGTCCGACGAGTCCGAAACAATGCCGCCGTCCTCATGCGGGCCTCTTGCTGGCAAAGAGTTTTCAAATGTCTCGCTGCTTCTTTCGTTGGAGTGCAAGTCGTTGAGACTGCGCTCCAACCTCGTCTTGGGCTTGGCTGTGTTGTTTCCACCGAAAGGAAAAAGGTCATTGTACGATGGCAACAGCGTGTCGCTGTCGTTCGAGAACATCGCCGTTTTCATCTTTTGCCAGATGCCCGCTTTGGCATCGCCTTTAACGGTTTCAACGCTGCTTCCAAGTATTGGCCGATTTTTTCTTTCGTCGTCCTCGTCACTGCTATCGTAGTCGTCATAATCATCATCGAAGTAGTCTTCGTCCACGGCACGCCGGCTCCAGTCGTGCCTGATCTCGATTTCACCGTCGTTCGAGAAGTCGTCCTCGCTATCGAGTTCAGAGTCCGCAAAGTCGGTATCGTTTCCGCTTGCTCCGTATCCGCTCGACTGTCTGCCCGCGGATCTTCCCTGACTTTCACCGTTCGATCTGTCTGCACTCTTGCGTGCTGAACCGGACTTATTGGCCTGACTGCTCGAGTCAATAGCCATTCTTGAAATGTGTCTGCCATAGCTCATCATGTACATCGAGTTAAGCGAGTCAATACTTTCTGTCCGATTAAGGTTTTCTTCACCAACTTCGGAGCTTGATCCATGACTGCTGCTGTTATCCTCGTTCAACCATAGGTTCCTTTCAAGCTGGTTGAACATATCGAGGACATTCAAGTCGCAGTAGTCCTTCAAGCTCTTCTCATTACTCAACTTGAGGTTCCAGTTCGACTTGCAGTCAAGGAACACATTGATCAAGTCTCTATATCCACACATGGCTGCGAAGAATAGAGGCGTGAGTCCTTGGTTGTCTTTAATGTCAATCTTGCACCCATGAGTGATTAAAAATCCAATAAGCTTGGTGTATTTTCTCAACGTGGCCAAATGAAGTAAAGACTGGCCTTGGTTATTGCAAAGCTGCCAGTTGGGGATAATGATTGGACAGTTAGGAAGGTCTACCAACGAAAGGAAATTGATGAGAATGTCTTCAGTGGAGAGATTGGATCTGGACAATCTTTCGACAGCTTTGTGTGCATTGTCATACCACTCCATGTTTTCTTGCTTTATGTCACTGCTTGCGCCGTTCACAGGACTTCCATCGTTGGTGCCAGATGTGTCCGAGCCAACAATCCGTTTGGCAATGTTTTTGGCGTCCTCAAGCTTGCCATTCATTTTTAGACCGACAATCTGCAAAGCAAGCTCAATCAATTGCCTGTCAGTGTCGTCGGTGTATGTGAAGATCAGCTGTTGCGAGCCAACCATTACATGTTCGAGCTCGTCGAAGCTCACCAAAACTTGACCAGGTTGAGTCGCTGGCGGAAGGTAAGTGACTATTGTACTCTCAGACCAACAATGAGTCGCGAGGGCGTTCTTGGAGCCAAATTTCACAGTCAATCCTGGACGGAAGTTGAACCCCAAGAGCGTGATCTCAATTCCTCCGCGAATAGGGCCTTGGGCAGGAATGATTTTTTGAATGGCAGGCTGGAAATCAGGAGACGCACTTTGCTGAAGTTGTTGCAGCAGTCTTTGTCTCGGCAATGTCACTGGTTGTAAGAAACCTTGTGATAACATGTTAGTGCCATGATTTTGGGAAATACCATTTTTTCCGTTAAGATTATGAATTGAAGCATTGGTGTCACTGTTACTCAACGGCGAGAATCCACTGCCGTTGAACATGGGGTTTGTAGAAGAATTATAAGAATCGTCAAAAGAAAGCTTTTTCCTTTTGAATCCACGGGAAACTAAAGAAGAATCATTATTAGCATCGGTGTTAGCAAGCGCTTCAGAATTGGAGTCATCAATGGAATTAGGGGATAGAGGATGCAAACTGACCACATCATGAGGGTCGTCACTGTAACCGAGTTTGTGAAGCTGGGAAGAGGAGCCGACATGCGACGAGACATCTTTCATAGAAGATGCTGCACTCTTCTTCCTGTCCATGATCATAATTGGGTTGGATAAATGCTTGGCAACAGGCTTCCCTTCATGATCCCGCACAATGAAAAGTAATTTGAAGCCATGTTGCTCCTTGTGATGTCTGCAATAACAGATTATTCTCGCTGAAATGTCCAAACTCTTGGAAATTTCAGAAGCCAAGCCGCTCGGGGCACCGAAGCTGACAATCTCCTTGCAATTAAAAAAGATGGCTTTTTTCGTCATGTTCTCATCGGTCCAGAGCGAAGAATGAGTCCTTGCGGCACCCGAGACTGGCGGGGAGTCAGCTGTGGTGTCATTAGCGCCTGCCTTGGAGCGAGAGGCTCTCTTCTGCTCTCTTTTAATACACCTGGGACACACGTTGCACGACTTTTTCAAGTCGGATGTCATGACGTACGTCTCTAAATAAAGCATATTCTGTTTAAGAACATCGGGCAAAGAATCAACCGGCTCCTGGAGGGAGAACTTACTCTTGGAAATGAGGTCCTGGGGAATATGAAGAAGAGTCTCGTTCGGAGCAGGGGAGAACTGGAAGCGTAGTTTGATTTGAGTCTCAACACGCGAGGATGAGGGAAGGTTCTGGACATCGAGCAGGTACGGGAGCTGGGCCAAGTTCTGGGGCGAGAGATCTAGTAATGCGGGATCGGACACGTCGAGCGACTCGGGGCAAGGGTTCATGCAAGCGTTGCCAAACTTGACGCGAGAAAACTCGTTCCGCACGGCGTCGTGGTTGTCGAGCATCTTGGTGTTGTAGGTATAATCGGGATCCTGCTGTGTTGGGCTGAGATGGGACGGGCTGGGATCAAAACTCAAGTCTTTTGTCTGCGCCCGGGGACTGAGATACAAGTAGTCGTTCTTGGGCTCGCCGAGGGCGGGATCGTGGAGGGAGGGCGGGCCGCGGGGATGGGTGTGCACGGTGGGCGAGTCCACAGCAAAGTCCATGTCGTGGGCGGCGTCGTCGGCCGTTTTGGGGCGGACAAAAAGATTCTGGTGGAACAGGTCAAACGCATCATGAGGCCCCGCATCTTGCCGGGCGCCGGCGACGGGGGTGTTGGTGCCCAAGGAGTCAAAGACGCGCTGGTCCAAAAACTCGTTCAAAATGTCGTTTTCCTCGTACTCTTTGGGTAGTAGGCTGGCATGGTCGCCCGGGATGTCGTCTGCTAAAGCCATGGGCGTGGATGTGGGTGGATCTCGGTTAACGGTGGGGAAATGGAGGAGCTTTCAAAACGATGGGGCGATGGAGCAGTGGTGCTGATGGAGGCGGCGGTGGAGTTTCTATTAGGGGTGCCAAGCAAATGGCGGCGTGGAGGAGCTGCGTGTGGAGGCCAGAGATGGGGTGGGTGGCCGGAGGAAAGAACACGGTAGTTTTTGCCTGATGCACAGGGGAAATTTGTCTGTCCTTTTTTCGTCTTTGTTCGCTTGAGTGCACACTCGTGCTGAGAGCGAGTCACACCAGAAAAAACAGACCCAGAAAAAAAGAGCCGAGCTTGCGAGGCGGGGCCGTGAGAATCGCGGAAGGGCGTGGCGGGGCCAGACGAAATTTGAGCCGCCAGGAACTTTAAAGGGCTGCCAAGAAAAGCTGACGGCTGCGGGAATCTGCTGTCGCAAACACAATGTGGGATCTACAGAGAAACAGGGGCTGCTGGATATTTATCTACGGTGTTGTTGTGAGAGAATAAGGTTAGTGTTTGCCAGCCTCCTGGCGAGGGTCTGGCGGTAGCGGGTGCCGACTGCGTACGGGCGGTCGCGAATGTTGGGCCCGATGTTGGGCGGCGCACGTGACCCAGATATGTGTGTTGGTGTATTGGTGTATTATACAGCGGTACACCAAATACAATTTGTCGCAATCTCGCGCACCCGTGCACCACCACCTCCTCCGTCGAAAAAATCTCGTCTCTCCACCGACTCTCTACACCATAATGCCCAAAAACACCCTCTACGTGACTGGTTTCACGAAGGAGTCCAAGGCCGCCGACTTGGCTCCCGACTTCGAAAAGTACGTATCACGTGGCCGCCCGCCGCCCGGCGCCCCTCCTCTCTTACTTACGTCATAGGTGAATGACGTTGCCGCCTCAGCAACCACTCCACCGCTTCCCGGCTGCCGGTCCTCTTCTGTGCTCCAGCGCTGCTTTCCTTCTTCCTTCCTTTCCTTCTTCCTCCTTCCTTCTTCCCCCTCCCTCCTCCCTCCTCCTCCATCTCTCTGTGTTCCGTGTTTCGAATACGAACTAACATCCCAGGTTCGGTGAATTGGTCAGACTAGACATTCCTCCCCCCAGAACAGACGACGGCGAGAAGTACGCGTTCGTTGAGTACAAAAGCAGCGAAGACTGCGAAAAGGCGTTGGAGCTCGACGGCAAAACGCTTCCTTACTCCATGAAGGACGGCCTCATCGTGCAACTCGCCCGCTCCGATCCCTACTCGGCCAGAAGAGCATACGGCAGCGGCTACGGTGGCCGCGGCGGCTACAGAGGCGGCTACGGCGGCAGGGGCCGCGGTGGCTACGGCTACGGCGCCCCTTACCCTCCTCCAAGAGGCGGCAGAGGCGGCTACGGCTACCAAAGCTATGGCTATGAGAGAGGTGGCTACGGCGGCTACCCACCATATCCCGGACGCGGCTCGCGTGGCGGCTACGGTGGCTACGGTGGTTACGGTGGCTACGGTTACGGCAGGGACGGCCCTGATGACTACAGAGGCGGGCCCATGGACGAGCCGGACATGGGCTACGACCACCGTGACAGATACTACGGCGAGGACCGCCGCAGATACAACGACCGGAATTACGACCACCGCGAGAGACGGCCCTCCGGCGGGAAGGAGGGCTCCGACGGCAGAGGCGAGCCAGCACCCGAACATGAGGAATATGGCCGTGGCCGCTACTCTCGCTCCAACTCTCCTAAAAGAGACAGATCGCGTTCCCGCTCGCCTAGTCGCTAAACCGAAAAGCAGCACACAAGTTTTCCTGGCGCTTTCGCCTGGTGAACACGTTACATGTAAAATTAGACAAATAGTATACAGAATTTATGGAACACGGCGGCTCTGCCTGGCTGTCCGTGTCGCCTGACGATGCTTTGCGGGTAGCCCAGGTGACGTGAATGGTTTACCCCAGGTGATGTGAATGGTGTACCCCAAGCTACTTCCATTGCTGCGCGTACCCAACTTGCTTCAGCTATGGTCCACGTTTTCTTCAAAATGAAGTTTCTTGTCATTTTCAGGTGGCTCCATGTGCTTCTAGTGGCGCATCTTACCTAATATCTGCCTGTAATGCATTCGAAGCCACCTATAATGCATTCGAAGCCACCTGTAATGCATTTAAAGACACCTGTAGTGCATTCGAAGCCACTTATAATACATCAGAAGTCACCTATGCATGTTGAGGCCGCCTATAGTTGCATTGTGTTGAAGCCACCACTGAAGCTGCCAATGGCACCCAACCTTGCAGGGCCTCGGGCCGGAACCTTGATAGTAGAACGCATATTTGTTTCACGAAGCGTTATCAAAACCGCGGACATAACGATGGTATCGAGATCAACGGAAAGGGTGGAGTTTGGATTAAAGGTGGGCGAGAGCGCTTGGCTTTGGTAAAGCTCCATTTTTCCTGCCTCGGTATATCTCTTTGGGAGTATCAGAGTGTCCTTGTGGTACGAGCACGAGTCTTCAAACTTGCCGAACATCGGTGACTCGCATGGAATATGCTTGCGGCTGATGGAAGTGGTTGCCCATTGCAAGTTTTCGAGCAAGATGGGATTTGTTGGGCTGGGAACCGGATTCACAAACGATTCGGGATCGGCGCTGCCACCCACCGCGTCGTCCACTTCCTTCGACCCACTGGTGCTCTTGGACCTTGCTTTGTCCACGATATCATCGACTAAAGATACCTGGTGGTCGTCAATCACGTGAAGCTTGAGCTCAGGGTTGTAGTTGACGTAGTTGGCCAAGGAGATGCACGAGCCCAAGACCCGGAAGCGCGTGCCCTTATACTTGAAGTCTGTCAACGGATGGTAGGAGCTCAGAAACGCAAGGACGGTAAACGGCGGCGAGTCTTTTGGCGTGAACCGGAACGTATAGCGTTTGCAGTCGTGAAAGGTCTTCATATAGATGGCACAAAACTGGTATGACTCGTGCAGATCGTCGGAGGCGGAGTCGAGCGGCAATGGCCGTGACGGGACCTCGATGTAGCGGTGAAGCGTGATGTACGGCGTCTTCTTGCGGAAAACGGACATGTATGGCACGACAATCTTGAGCAACGGAAGCCCCAAGCCCTTGAGCTTGTAGTCGAGCGGCACGATGTGGTTTCTGGAGTCAACCACGAGCGCCTCATCCGAGGCAGACAGAGGGTAGTGGGCGGCTGGAAACGGCTCCTGATAGTTAGGAGAAATCTCGGACACGGGAAACGACGGCAGGTCCTCAAACGCCGACAGGCGGCGGCGGGCCAACGAGGCGTTGCGCTCGGCGAAGCGGCGCTCCAACGCCTGGGCCGTACCCTTCTTCGCCTCGATCTTCTTGATGTTCGACCGCTCGTCGTACACAAACACGGAGTTTTTGCGGAGCTTCTTGTGCTGCGCCTTCAATGTCTTGTAGAGCTCAAATGCCTCGGGGCTGACGAACACGTACGTGGAGCCCTTGATGAATTCAGATGCAAAGATCATCGTGCGCTTGTAGTCAAACGTGTCCTCGGGCCGCTCCATGATGCGGCGGCGGCCGTCCTCGGAAAAAACCGTGGCCGCGTCGTCGTCCAGGGCATCGGCGGCGGCGAGGGGGTCGATGGTATTGGGGCCGCTGGGGCCATTTGCGCCGCTTGCTTCTCGTGGCCCTTGCCACCGCATCTCCTCTCGGAGCCGCCGCAAGAGAAACGGCACGTACGCCGTGTAGTTCTCCATGTAAGTGGGCTGGAGCTCCAAGCGAGCGGCGGGCTTCACGGCCAACGTGTCACTCTCGGAGAGGGCCATGGAAACCACCGATGCCGATTCATTGAGGCTGTGAGAGCGCGGGCGGCGCGGGTTAAACGGCTCCATTTCGGAGAAGGCGCTGGGTAGGTCGTCGCTGGTGTGGGTATCGCCGTTTGCGCCGTTTTCGTTGTGGCAGCCGCTGCTTTCGTTGCTTCTGTTTCCGTTGGTGGAATCTGGAGATGTTAATGAGGGCGGGGATGCGGGAGACGGGCCCAGGCGGTGGCGGGGCGGTGGCAGCAGCGCAAGCGAGTGCGGCGAGGGCCGGGCCGCCGGCTCGTCGGGGAGTGACTTGCGTCTGAACAACTTTTTCATGTGTAGCTAGAGATCGATGAAGATGTGGTGGCTCTTATCCTGCGGCAGGTGCAGGCCTCGATATCGCCTGCGGGCCCTCGATATCGAGCAGGCGCGCGGCCGGCGGCCAAGTGCGGCGCGGTGCTAAGCGAAGAAAGGAAGAAAGAGGCGAAGAGGGAAGAGAAAAGAGAAGAAAAGGAATTGAGAAGACAAAAAGAGACTCGATCGGAACAGTGGGCGGCGTGGCCGTGCAGGAGGCCGCGGCTGGGCTGTCGCTCGAAATCCTAGCATTTCTCCACCTTTTCCGCCAGCTCTTATCGGCAAAATAGGGCCGTTGGCGCGGGGCCGCACGCATCCGTAGGGCCGCACCGATAGCGCCGTTTTGTCACAGAGGTCTGCTGTCTGCTGATGAATCTCGATCCCAGACAATACGGCTGGAGAACTGAGTAGCACCGACGGTCTGTGGGACAGCGATATGTATGACCTGCCTCCGAACTCGAGGTTATCTAGAGAACTGTGCTCAGGCCTCGACATGTGTAAGAATTGAAGGACAATAAACGAGAGGGAAGCAGTACCAAAAAATTGAGATCAAAATCGGGGAAGGTTTCACACTATCGCTGGTGTGCTTGATATGACGGAATGCTCTTTCCTCGTGAGTCGATGCAATCAAGATCCTCTGCTTGCTAAAAGTGTGCGTGCACTTCCACAGTAGCGAGTACACCCCAGAGATGAGCTGGGAAAAAGTGAAGGTGGTTCGTGACAAGACGCAAATAGCACGCTATTTTAACAAATTGATCACTTTGATATAAGAAAAATCTGACAGATATGCGATATGCACGGTTTG